>JAQFVV010000043.1:7638050-8238050 GCA_028023455.1 Epiperipatus broadwayi | reverse complement strand
ACCAATATACGTATTTCGTGCTAAACCAGCACTCATCAGTTGGACCAGGTTGGCATTAATGTGGGCTTTGAACATTCAATCATCAGTTTTTCAATGAAATGGACAGCTGAAAAGTTGTGGATTGGAGTGGTTTGAAGCCTGTCCATTAAAGTATGAAGATTAGCTATCTTAATATAAAGCTGAGCACTGATTGTATACACGTGTGGAGATGGTAATCTGGACCAACTGATGAGGGCTGGTTTAGCGCGAAATATGTATATTGGGGATTATTTATCTTTTTAACATGTGTGTAATCAGGTGGGTCAGCAGTATGAGATGGCATGGAGAGTTGAGAGTCGCGTGAAAGTCTGAGTTTGAATCTTTTATATATTACATTATAGTGCAGGTGTGTGTAAGCCTGTGCAATGTATTAAGTTAAAATCTATTATTATTGATGAATTTATTTTTAATGTGATCAGATGAATTTAAAATAGTTTAGTTAATCATACTTGTAGTTTTTGATCTAAATAATTGGTAAGATTCATAGTAATAGAATCATTAACGATCTCGGATGATTTTAAAATTATCAAGGGCAACATTTTGTGTGTGTGTGTGTGTATTTACTTCTGTGCACTTTTAAAAAAATATTGAATACATCCAATACATCCATCTTCGCATTGAGTAACTTAAATTGTGCTGTTTTGTTCTCTTGATAATATGCTAATCTGTAAGGTCTGATCATTATTTCTTTAAATCATATAAAAAAGACAAAAACACTTGCATTAATAATGAGAAAAACGTATTTGATTAAATTTACTGGTATATACATTTATAGATTATATTAAGTAATTGTATAAAAATTATTGTATAGTACATCATTATTTATTCACGTAAAAACAAAAATTTAATACAATAAAAATATGTATAATTATATTATTTCAAATGCTTTATCCATTTCATCTTCTAGACATGTGCTCTGAAATATTGTTTTAGGTATTGTCAAGCATTGCTGGTCGAGAGGTCAGCGATGGCTGCTTTACAAGCAGTTGTCCCGGGTTAGCAAGTTCGCTTCCCGGCTGATGCTATGACACATGAGGAAAAAACAAAAAAATGTTTTAGGTATACTTTCTGAAATAAATATGTTTAAACCTTTGGTTTTTATCTCTTGTTACTACTTTTTAATTTGTAAGAAAAATGTCTTATTGCCTGTTGATTTTAAGTGGTGTAATAAAATTATTATTTTACTTTCAATAAATAAGAAGATATAAATTATTGAATTATTTTTTTAGTATTAATGGGATTTTATCGTGTATAAAAGAATTCAGTGCCCTCTTTGTCCAGTAAGTGAAAATTATATCATGTTTGTATTAATTTTTGCTTTATGATGAAAACATTTACCCTCTGGGAATTATCTCGGCAAGGAAATTGTATGCTTAAATTGGGATTATTTTACTTATCTAATGAGATTTAACAGTTATATTCTATACTCTTGTATTATTATACTGAGATTTGTAAGGATGCAGCATTATTACAGTTTGTGTATGAATCAATATCTGAAACCATTGTATATATTTTGTATTTGATGAAGCTAATTTATAGATTAGAAAACTGCGCAAAAACTTTGTTTAGATTTTATTAAAAAAAAAAAGCAATAAAATTCAACTTTTTTTTATTTTTATATAAAGTTGAAGGTACTTTATATTTTCCTAACAATCTGATTATTCAAATTTTAAACTTGAGAGATTTTTATTTAATATTTTATAATAAAGTTTATTTTTTGTTACAATTTCCCAGCAAGAAAAAAAAATTAACCCAGTGAACTTTTTGTTTGCTTTAGTTGTTTAGTTTTACAAACTGGAATGTGTATCTATATATATCAGTGTGAATTTTATTTTTGTTGTTATTTATGAATATCTTTTTCATTTTAATTATATTTACGAATGTCTTTATATCATTGATGCAAATAACATTGGTCATATTAAATAAGAACTTACAATTCCCTACTTCATTCACAGAAATTTATATAAAAAAATACCCGTTTGTATGTGAAATTACTATCAACATAGAAATTTTATAAAAAAGATTTTTTTCGTTATTATTGCATATTTTTCCATTTTAAGTAGAAAAATATAATTTACAACACACAAAATATAACTAAATATCAAAAAACAAACAGTAATGATTTGCAAAGTTTATAGCAATTTAAGATCGTTGCTAATTTAAAATTTCATGCTAATTTAAAATTTCACCTTCTTTATTTGAATTTGTCTGAATTCTAATATATAACATCATTGCAGCATACTTATTCAAGAGATGATCAAAGTGCAATTTGAAAGTTATAAATTACTGTTTATTAATCTGCTTTCAGAAGAGGTTATATTTACCTGTTTAATGAGGTTTATTTAAACTTCTCTGTATTAATAATTTCACTCTCTGTAGTCAAGTGGCAATCTTGAGTATATATAAACACATTATCCATGGATAAATGTAGATTTTCACATTTATTGATTAAAGGAGGTTGTTATGACAACAGATTGAGATTGTTCATTGTTAATGATATTGGTATTGTTTAAGTGTTGATTGGTTTCATGTATTTAATGAAGCAGTACAAAATATAATGATCAAATATATACTTTTTAAAATGTCATTAGCTTAATGTGAATACACCATTGATTATTTATAATATATATTGTAGAAATTTAGTGTTCTTTGTTAAAATGGAATTACTTTTTTATTATTAGTCATTGTTATAGATAAGGTTGTAATTTATATACAGTTTGCATGCTAATGGATTAAATTTAAACCTACTATATTTCTGTTCAAAAAATTATATTTTAATGTTAAATCAGATTACTGTTAGTTTTAAAGAATGAAAATCAATATATTCAGCATTTTAGTAACCATTTTGTTGATTGTTTCCGTAATTGAGCTTATTTTTTTAAAATGTGTTTTCTTGGTAAATTTTGATATTTTATATAATATTCCCCAATTTTATTTTTAAAACAATCAAAACATCACATGATCACCATTTCATATGCTCATACATGCTGTCAATAAGAGTACCAAACTCTCCATACAATAGTGCCACCAAGTGCAAGCCTTTGTAATCAATAGATGCAAGAAGATTTGTGCATAAAATCCCTATTTTTATGCACAAATCCTTCTCCATTTGTTGATTACAAAGGCTTGCACTTGGTGTCACTACTCTATGGAGAGATTGACATATATGGTGGCTAAAAGAGTTGTAAAATAGATGGAAGGGAATAATGTAGTGGGGGGAAATGCAAGGAGGTTTTAGATTAGATAGACATGTAGGAGATAGTTTATTTGTAGTTACACAACTTATGGAAATGAGTAGGAATTCAGGTAAACAGTTATATACGAGTTTTATAGATATAGAGAAGGCATATGATAGAGTAAATAGAAATAGATTATGGATAAGTTTAACAAATTTGGGAATGGAAGAAACTTTAGTGGATATTATTAAGAAATTATATGAAAATAATTATTATATATATCAATTAGGGAATATAGAATCAGTTAAAATTAAAAATGGGATGGGATTAAGGCAAGGATGTCCTATGTCACCTATTTTGTTTGTGTTGTATTTGAGTGAAATGGAAAGAGCAATAGAAAGATTAGGAAGACGGATAGAGATACCATTAATAGGTAATAAGGGAGTATATATTTTGTCAGGTCTTTTTTTTGTGGATGATATATTTTTGTATACAGAAAGAAGAGAAGATATGGAAGTTATGCTGAGGACATGTGCAAGGGTGGGTAAAGAGATGGGGATTAAATTTAGTGAAGAAAAATCAAATATAATGTTGGTTAATACTGGGGAAAGAGAAGATGTAGAATTTTTATTGGGAGATATTAAGTTAAGTGTGGTGAATAGATATAGTTATTTGCGAATTATTTTAAGTAATCAGAAAAATTATTTGGATGAATGGGAGAAAAAATTGATAAATGAAGAAAAGAAAAGAAAGTGATTGATAAAGAAATTAACAGTGTTTTCATATAATAAATATTATGTAGCTAGAATTATATGGAAGGGAGTTGCAGTAGCAGGATTAACTTATGGTAATGATGCATTATGTGTTAGTAAAGGGGTATTAAATTACTTAGAAAAAGTTCAAAGGGAAGTAGGAAGACATGCATTGGATGCAGATGTATGGACAGCAAGGGAGGCAATTCAAGGAGAAATGGGATGGTCAAGTTTTCATATGAGAGATACAAAAAGTAAAATGAAAATGTTTGGTAGATTGCAGTTTATGGATAATAAAAGAATAGCCAAAATACTATTTAATTGAGTTATGAGTAAAAGGCAGGTAACAAGATGGGTGAGAAAGGTAATGTGGTATGCAAAAGATTTGGATAAAGAATTTATATCATTATGTTTGTACAAAAGATGGGATGATTGTGTTAAGAGGATTGTTGAGTGTTATAGTGGTAAGGAATGGGATAAAAGAATAGATTTATTAATAAAGAATAGGGAGTTAGAGAGATGGAGAACTAGTATGGAGAGTAAAAAGTTTAAGTATATATAGAAACAAACAGAATATTAGGTGTGAGTTAATATATGATAATAGTAAGGAAAATAGTTTATTGTTTAAGGCTCGAACGGTATCTTTAGCAACAAGAGAATGTACATGTAAGTGGAAAAATATGGGTGATTTAGTCTGTAATCATAGGAAATGATGGTCATGTGATGTTTAATGGTTTAACTTAAATGATTTATTCTTAATTTTTATTATTTTATGATTTGTCTATTTATTTATTTTATTTTATTTTTGGAATGCTTATTATTTAACATTCTATTTTTTACATATGATTTTTATTACTTTTTACGCTTGCGTCCCATGAGAATTGTCTAGCATTAATAACCATATTGAATGTTTTTTTAAAATTAAATTTAAAAGTATATATATTTTTAAGTTATTCTTTCCTTTTTCTGACTTTTTCAATCACTTAAAAAAATAATAACAAAGTAAACAACAAAAAATGAAAACAATTTATTTTTAATATAACGTTTTTTTTTTTTTTTTTAGTTGGGAAGGAAAGGGTGTCAGTGAAGTTGGTAAAGACAAAGCAACGGGCATTATCCGTCTGAAAGTCAATCCTAAATACTACCGTCCTGCTGAAGTAGTAAGTCTTAAAGAAAACTAAATATTTGTCTTTCTTTCTTTTGAAATATCAAGCAATTAAATAGGCACTTATAATTTATATCAATATTTATGAATATTCTTTCATCTTCAATATTTTTTCTTTTTCCTTCACTTCAAACTACACTTCATATTAATTTTTTTTTCTTTGTAAAACACCAAAATACTTACTATTTGAATGACTTTGTTGCTAAGCTACAATTTTTTCTATAGAATTAAAGATTTTTTAAATTCAACGTTTGCTTTTAACATTTTTGTTTTTGAAATTTGTTTTTAATAATTTAGTTTTTTGAAAACAATGTAATATACAAAATCACATACATGCTTATATATACATGTAAACGTTCTTTTTCTCTTTAAAAATGTAGTAATACTTTACTTTAGCAGCTACTTGTTTAATGTCTATTCAATATAATTACACTGCTTTTAAATTATATTTTATATGCTCATAATATTTTAGCATTTTTTTCATAAGGAAATATTTAACATCTGAACAATGAGCATTGTCAATTGCTCAACAAGTTTTGTGATAAATGCTTAGCCAGAGAAAGCATTTAAAATATCTGTCAGGACCCCCCCCCAACTTCTGACCATGGTTTTGTGCTTTGGTACTCCTCAGAGAGGTACTAGGGAAGCTTCAGATACTAGATCTAAAAATTCCAACCCAAAGCCAGCATTTATCTAAAAGTTAGATAACTTTTAGATAAATGCTGGCTTTGGGTTGGTATTTTTAGATCTAGGGTCTGAAGCTATCCTAGCGCCTCTCTGAGTAGTGTCAAAGCACAAAACCATGGTCAGAGGTTGGGGGGGGTTTCCTGACAGATATTTTAAATGCTATCTCTGGCTAAGCATTTATCACAAAGCTCGTTGAGCAATTGACAGTGCTCATTGTTTATATCTTACAAGCTTAAGAGAATTGGGTCATGTGATCTATGACTCTTAAGCATCTGATTTTTAAATTTTATATTGGGTGCTATTTGTAATTCGGTTTATTGTTCATATGAATTTATAGTGATTTCTCAAACTTTATAAAGTGTTCTGTATCCTTATATTTGTCTATAACTAAATGCTTACAATAAAAAAAGATTTGTAAATGTCTTAATTATTATTACACAATATACATATAGTTTCGTTTTAATTTAACTTCTTAGTTTTTTAATGTAGTATTTTCAATTTTATTTATAAGTGTTAATTTTCTTAATTATGGTAATAAAACAATTGATGAAATACGCATATTTATCTTAAATAATTTTAAAATATCCTATATAATAGTAATAGCATAGTGATTGATTACTATAGATTTTCATCAGTGAAAAAAAGATCTAATATTTTTTTTGTGTGTGTGTGTGAACAAATTTTATTTAACGCATTTTTCTTTTTCTTTATGCTGTAAAATATAGTAAGGGGTGTGTCTTTTTTACAGAATAATTTCATTGCAGAATTGAGAAGTTAATATACTAGTAGAATTAATGTTCATATTTTCAATTATATATTGGGTTATTTATATTATCTAGTGAAATTCTTAAATGTTTTTAGAAAAGTTCAAATGTTATTTACATCATTATAAATACCTTCAACTGTTAGTAGAAATATAAATGTTAATATGAAATACAATGTTTTGAATAGTATTACATTCCTCTTTTCTTCAGATATTTATGGTCTAACCAATGATATTAAGCATAAGAATTGAATTGGGGATTTTGAAACATTAATACCAAAATTAAATTGTCATTCTAGCAAGATAGGTAATTTATCAAAGGCAACATTGTGTAGAAATTTCCTATACTTATCTGTGATGGTTCTCCAAATGTCTTTATTCCTTTAAAGTAGGACTAAGGAGTGGTTTCTAAATATTATGGATTATTACACTAAACTGACTTATAGAGTGTATTTATAATTGTCATGTGATACTTCGTTAATTTTTTTTAAAGCTTTTTTTCTCTCTACTTTAAAGTCTAATCAAACATATGTTCAGTGGTACATGTATTGTCTGTTACTTTAAACACATCAATTTTTTTAAAAATTTTAGCTCATTGTTTTATATTTTTAATGGGTTTTTTTAACTACTAATTTTATTGGTATAAGTTATTTCACATTTACATGGTATTTTATATTTGTATTTATTGTTTATCAGCATTTCAAGTTTTACGTTAGGTTTTGTAGAGATTAGGAATTTTTATACAATATGGTATGGATTTGAAAAGCTGTTTGATGTTATATTGATTGTAGATTTTTTAAAATTTGACTGTCATTCTTATAATATATGGATGTACTACAGAACCTATCATTGTTTTGTTTTACTCTTTTAATGTTTTTTGTTGTTGTTCAATTTAATCATAGTTTTTGGATTATCATTTCTTATGAGAGTTCATTTTATAGTGGGATTTTTTAATATGAATTATTGACTTTTAAACAAACTACTTTTTCTTCTCATGTGTCATAGCATCAGCCGGGAAGCGAACCCGCTAACCCGGGACAACTGCTTATAAAGCAGCTGTCGCTGACCTCTTGACCACCAATGCTTGACTACTTTTACTCTGTTTTATAGTGATAATACAATTTTATGTTTTGTATTTTTGTCATTATTGAAATCCATGGTATTTTCTCATGTGCATGATTATTCTCCAAATGCATATTAATTTTGTTATGAAGTTGTCTTGTACAAAAATATTTAATAATGGCAAGTATTGATTTTGTTCTAACCATGTTGTGAATTTAATTTAAGGAGATGTGTTGCTAAAGCATGTCTAAGATGCTTTCAATAGTGCTTCACTATGTAGCCATATGATAAATGTGTCACTGTCACAGTGAAATAAAAATTTTGGTGCAGATAGCCATGGTTTCAAGATCTTCCATGAAAATATTGATAGTCTGGTGTGACTATGATGAACCTATAACAATACATTAATTTTATTGGAAAAAATATTTGCTGCAATGAAAATGTTAGAAATTGATTGCAGTAAACATCACTTTTGAAGTTCATGAGACTCCCATTCCACTTGACATAATAATAAACATTATTTGAAATGACTGGCAAAGATTAAATATTCTGAAAATTAAAACAAAGTATTATTTACTTCAGAGATTCCTCTTATACATTTAAAAACATGTGATTTATTTTTTGATATCTAATTGTAAGCATCTTTAGAATTCAAATTCTTTATGAAGTTAAACTAGTTTATAGATTATTTATTATGTTAGCTTGCACTACTTGTGAGTTTCTGTTTATTTACTTATTATTTGTTTTGATGTGAATCTTTTTATCGAGTGTGTTTGTCTGAGTTTCATTATCATGTTCATTTAATTTTTTTTTAAAGTCATTCTAGAAAGTATCTGAGGTATTTGTCTTGGATAAAAGTGTAGAATGATGTCATAATAAGTTATAAAATCATTGTGACATAAATTTATGATAAACACATTTGTCACAGTGAATACCAATTTTTGTTAAATAAATAAGAAAGATATATTATAAAGATAAAATAAAAGCAGGTAAGTAACTTTATCTTTCATAGTGCATTGAAATAAGCAAATCATATTAAAATATTTTTTAAGATAAGTTTTTAATAATATATTTAAATAGAACTGCATAACTAAATTACAAATTATGTTTCTGAATGTGATATATATGTAATATTTAAATACATGTATACTGTCTATATTAAAGTTAATGTAATTATAAGGGACTTGAATTCAGACTATCAAACTCCTACAACTATCCAACCCATTTTATACAATTGATACCCATGATCACATACATGTGAAAAAGATAAATGACCTCTAATATACATATTTTGTGCTGAACTAGCACTTATCAGTTGGTCCAGAACACCATCTTCCACATATGTATATACAATCAGTGCTCAGTTTATATTAAGATAGCAAATCTTTAAACTTTAATGGACAAGCTTCAATATTGTTTATTTTCCAACTCTTCAGCCATCCATATCATTAAAAATCAGCATGAATATGTATGTTGGAGATCATTTATCTTTCACATGTATGTGGTCATATATATTAATTCTATAAGATAGATTGGATAGCTGTAGGGAGCTTGAAAGTCTAAGTTCAAAGTCCTTATAATTACATTAAGTTTAGTACAAACAATATACATGTATTTAAATATTACATATTCAGCTTGTATTCTGCCCATCTCTTTTCTGTATAATTAAATGGACATATTAAGGTCATATGTGTGAGGGATCAGATTGACTTAAGGTCAACGTGGATATGTCAATAATATTGACATCAACAAGGGCTGGATTTTCAATGATATGGATGGCTGAAGAGTTGGAGAGTGGAGAAGATTGAAGCTTGTCCATTAAAGTTTGACGATTTGCTAACTTAATATAAACTGAGCACTGATTGTATATATGTGTCAGAGATGGTGATCTAGATCAACTGATGAGTACTGGTTCAGTGTGAAATACATGTATTGGAGAGCATTTATTTTTTTCACATATATGTGGTCTTGAAAGTCTGAGTCCAAGTCCCTTGTAATTATATATATGTATATATATATATTGTAACAATATATATATGTATATATATATATTGTAACAATTCTCCACATTAGGGCTGAATTGTGAGGAGATTGGAAACTGTCATCATTCCCAAATAAACAAAATATAAAATTTAAATATAAAAGGAATAATAATCAATATATAATGAGCACGAGAAATCAGCAAAGAACTAATTACAAGTTCACCAACATTACACAAAAGTAATAATAATCACTTATCATCATGAATGATCACCAATAAAAATAAATCAATAGTCAATCTAGAAACTTGATTTGAAAGTGGTCCACTATAGATCTTACCACTGATATAACCTAGGATAGGAGTACAAACAATAATTACCTGGATTCACATACTTAGGTGTTACTCCATCAAAATATATTAATAAATCAAATGATGCTGAGATACTAAAAAAATATGATCATCGTCAATGCTCTGGCTACTTGTTCTTTTAATGTACTGGCCCTCTATAAATTAAATTTCTAGAGAAATAATAAATAACATGAAATTCAGTGCATAGACTTTAAAAGATATTTTTTTGTATCAACCAGGATCATCTGGATGCCCATAATACTAAACACAAACCCAAAATCTATGTTTTTTAATTGTTATGCACAAATATAGCTCAAGCAGTAAGAACTCTATAAACCATTACTGTGAAGAAGTGATAAATAAATAAATAATGCAGCTTATTATAAATCACTTTAAATATTTTCTAAGTTTACCCTATTATAAGTAAATTGTTTTATTGTGATCATTTAAAAAATCCTAGAACACTAAGCTTGGAAGGAATAAAAACTAAAAAATATTTTAAAATAATTATTTAATAAAATAATTGATTAGCAATAAATAAAAGAAATTGGCATGATAGTATGAAATTGTAAACATTCATTTTGTCAATATATATATTCATAGGAATATATAAGTAAGAATTGAAAAAACAACATTTTCAAAATCAAAGATAACAATCTTTGATTTAATTTAATTAATCTTTTGTTAAGTTTTTAGGAGAGCAAAATAAAGTTTCATTAAAAAAATGTTTTAAATTTTAAAAAAATTAACTTTTCTAAAATAAATTCATAATTTTTAAGAGAAAATTGAGTGGATTAAAAAAATATGTTTCACAATTTGAAAACATTAACTTAATGAAAATATTTTAAATTATCAATTATTACAAAAACAGTATTACTTTTATGTATAGAATCTTTTTTTAAATTTTAATAAAATTACAGTATGCACCCAAAATACCTTTAACTATGGTTCTAGTTTTGTTCTGTGAAATACTTCTTTCCAATTATAATTTTTAGTTTTTCTAGATGTTTTTTTCTTGTAGGCTTCTATGCATGAACATGATTATTTTGTCCTTTTCCAGGTTAACAATTAACACATTTTTATCCATTTTCTTTTAATAAATTTCTCAGATGAGATTAACACAGACATAGACTTATGTTTTTTGGGTATTTAATTAATGGGGAAAATAGTTCCCATGCATATTTTTTATATAAAAATAACAGATCTGAAATTAGTTAAATATTTTACTTTCCTTCCCACATGATAATAGGAACATTCTAGATCATTTTCTTAACTTAAGTGTCAAATCCTTTTTTTAATTATGTGAATATTTTGATGTGTATTATAAATTGTAAATGTTGATAGAAGAGAGAGAAAATTATAAAATTAGATAAATAATTTTTTTGTTCTCTCTTTTCAATAATTTTATTTAATTACTAATTCTTTTAATTTTTTTTTTTAAAAATGTACCAAGAGAGAAAAACAAAACTTTCTTTTTTTAGTTAATTGTTTAATGTTTAATTTCAATCTTATAAAAGAAATAAAGTTTTATTTTTAAAAGTATTTTTTTTAAAAAAAATAAGATTTTAATACTTTTGGTAAATTTTATTTTTAATTAAGAGTTGTTGTTTTTTTTATTTCTTTTTATTATAAAAATTCAAATCAGTGTAATTAACTGATTATCTTGTTTTTTTTTTTTTTTTGCAAGAACATTTTTTTAATTAGAAAGGAATGCCAATAACTTTATGAGGTTAATTTAAGTCAGGGGTCCCCAACCTTTTTGCACTTAAGAGCACATTCTTTAATACTGGCCAGGTGGCGCACCATTTATTTTTTTCAACCAGGTGGTGAGCACCATTTATTTTTTCAATGTAAATTTATAGCTGGATATTGTTAATAATACACATAATGTACAAAAAAATATTTATTTCAAAAATAAAATTTTAACATATAATTAACGTTCATATTTTTATGCTGTAAAAGTATAGTATGCCCTACAATTTGATTACAATATAATACAATAATTTATAAGAAATTTTAAAAATTAAATTTATTTGTATCAGATAAATAATTTTTTATCCTGTTCGGATAGCGGCAGGCACACGCAAATGATCTGCAGGCACCATGGTACCCCCAGGCATAGGGTTGGGGACCCCTGATTTAAGTTCTTGACTTTTTTTTCAATATCTACAATTAAGGAGGGAAATATCTGATCAGTTGTGTATTATTAATTGTGCCATGTAATAGACAGATTACTATTGGTTTGAGCAGGGTTGTTCTAAAAATAATACAGGCAAATAAATCAGAAAAACCAAGTGTCTGATAAGAAGTACATATTCTTAACTTAGCTGTTGAAGAAAGAGCAGTCCTGTCTTAATCCAGCTGATAAAGAAGAAAAAAGCGAAGTCTTCACCAAAGCTGTTGCATAGTCCATTGGGAAGCTTAACCAAGCCATTGCATAGAATAGCAGATGTTTTAATTAAGATTTTAGCATAATGAGTTTAGTCATAAAAATGGTTTCTACAGTAAAAAATGGTCTACTATTTTAGAATGAACCAGTTTACCAAGAGACTCCAGTAAATACCCAGCTTACTGAAAAAAGTATTGTGCTATAGTTTATATATATATATATATATATATATATATATATATTTCTTTATATATAACTGTATATATATATATATATATATATATATATATATACAGTTTTATCTAATATGAAAGAAAGCACAAATGAAAGTATTATAACCATATATACTATGCATTTATGAGATATACTTCACAAACAAATATTAGTTGGTGAGTAGTAAAATAATATGTTGAAATGTTATTTTAAATAATTAACTTTGCAGAATATCTAATGTACAAGTTTAAAAGTAAATAAGTTTTGACTTAAATTATACATCTCAAAATGGAGGGTTGATTCATAAAAGATTTATTTTGAAATTAAAAAAAAAAAAAACTTGGAAATTTTTCTTATTGTAACTTATGAAACAATAGCCTGAATTTTAAAAGAACTTTTCAAACTGGATCTAGTGATTTATTATTAAAAAAGAAAAAAAAAACCTTTACTTAACATTATAAATACTGTAATAGATTAATTAATAACTGATTTGTAGAGGGATAATAATAATACACACATACATGTGAATTTTATGTATATTTTTCAACATCAAATTATGTCTTGTGAAAATATAATATGGTTTAATAAGTTTATTATTTTTGACAAATGAAATATCTTAGGATATAAACATCAGTTTGGATGCACATATATTTGTTAAAATTAATCATTTATGTTTTATTAAAATGAATTGATTCTTCATGACAATTCTAATATGTTACAGGACATCTGCATTTGAATGCATGTCATGTATCCCCATATATATTAAAAAATCAATCATCACCCACATAGATGTTAAAATTAATCATTTATGTAATTATTAAAAATGAATTTTTAATTTTTTTGTAAGTCTATGACACTTCAAATATGTTCATTTTATATTATAGAGGCATGTCTGTATGCTTATAGATGTGTTTTATGTAAACCTCCTAAAATATTACAAATTATTAAATGTTGGTATTATCTCTTTGCTCACAGTAACAGTTCTAGAGCCCTTGCTCCCTGAGCTGGATTTGTGCATAATGGTCAGTTATATGGATAGGGTTTTATGTTTAGGGTTATAAATATCCAGTTGATGATGATTTCATTACTTCTTTATTGCTGAATGGTGCAAAGGAATATCCTTTAAAGCCCATGCACTATATTTTATTTAGTTTTTATTATTAAAAATGAAGTTTATAGCTGACCAGTACATTAATGGTACTAAATGGTCAGGGCATTGATGATGATCAGCATGATATAATATCCCAGCATTATTTTTTTCACTGTTACATTCTTATGGATTAGCACCTGAGTCTGTGCATCCAAATTATTGTTGACATAATCTGACCCAAATGTGTCCAGGGCTAAATAATTAGCCTGGTCTATAGTGGACCACTTTCATATCCATTCACAAGGTTGACTGTTGATTTTATTTTCTTGATGATTCATGATAATGAATGATTATTATTTTTCTCTGTAATGTTCATGAACTTATAGTTAGTCTTTGTTTTTGCTGATCTCTCAGGCTCATTTTGTCATATTCATTTATATATTTAAATTTAGATTTCATTCATTAACTGGGTATGATGTTGATGATTTTCCATCACCCCAGATTCACCCATATTTCTCTGTACTATTACAAGATATATATATGGAAAATTATTCTATTTATAATTATTTAATTAGAAAACACTGTGCATAGAACAGTAGCTAATAAAATTTCAATTGTCCTAGACCATGGCTGATTGCATATATATATATATATATATATGCAATATATATATATATATATATATATATATATATATAAATATATATAAATCTATCCATCATTCATAGCATTTAAAAGATATCACAACCAAATTAATAATGAAAAACTGCTTTTTACTTCCAAAAACACAAGGAATAGTCATGTCATAATTTTATCTTTCAATCGAAGATTAAGTGATAATTCGCTGAGAATTAATGAAAATTCTTTCCCAATTACTCACTCTACAGACATTTATTTTTTATGTCATTACTCAATTAATATGCATACTTTTGGATCAAATTAATATCAGCAAAAAAAAAAAAAAATCAAGTATAAAGGCATTTCTGGGATTATGATATAGTAAATAATTAAGATATATATATATTTTTAAGGTTTTTGGCTTTATTTGTGACTAGGAATAATCTTCAGTTTAATAAATGATTAGTAATATCATTAATATATATATATATATATATATATATATATATATATATATATATATATACCATTGTCATATATATATATATATATATATATATGACAATGGCTGCAGAAAGGAGTTTGCTATTAACTGAAAAGAGACCCTGTGATTCCTCTTGGAGGCCTTAAAGGAACCGAGCAGGGCAAATTTCCTAATGTCCACTCCATACGTTCTTGTCATTGCAGCTGTTATTACTATATGATTATTCATATAGTATACGAACATGGATGGGCTGCTCACCAACATGCATTAGCCAGCGTGGTGAGTTTATTGGCTTTTTACCTCTGAGTTTAAGATCGAGAAACACCATGGTCTTTCTTCTCAGTGCCTGATAAGGCAGAATGAATGTTTGTGTAAATGATAAATATTTTTCCAATACATATATACAATTATGACAGACAAAAATAAAATATGGCCCTTATTCCCAGGAGGCTGTAAAGTCACCAACCAAGGCAGCGGTTGGTGGCCGAAGGCGGAGGGTGCTAAGAATCCCCTGATTGCGGACTCAGGCTGCCATTTGATGACTTTTTATTTAGGTACTTACAACTGCAGATCACTTTCAAGTGAAGAAAGATTGCAAGAATTAGAAGAAGAACTCTCTTATATTAAATGGGACATTATTGGACTTTGTGAAGTTAGAAGAAAAGGTGAAGAGACAATTGATTTAAAAAGTGGACATATACTCTATTATAAAGGCACAAATATTGGAAATACAAGTGGAGTAGGATTCATTATAAATAAAAAGTGGAAGAACAATATTGTGGAGATTGATGGTGTATTGGACAGAGTGGCAAGATTAGTTATACAACTTAATAGCAGATGCCAAATGTAGATAATTCAGGTTTATGCCCCAACAAGTTCTCATAGTGATGAAGTAGTAGAAGATTTTTATATGGATGTACAAAAGGCTTTTGATCAGAGTAAATAACATTTTAAAATTGTTATGGGAGACTTTAATGCTAGAATTGATAAACAAATGAAAGATGAAAGTGCTGTAGGTAATTTTGGTTATGGTAATAGAAATGAGAGAGGACATAGACTTGTGGAATTTTCAGAAAAAGAAAAACTTTATATTATGAATTCTTTTTTTGAGAAAAATGTTAGAAGGAAATGGACATGGAAGCATCCAAATGAAGGTACAGGAGAATTGGATTATATTTTGACTAACAGGAAATACATATTTCAAGATTGTAATGTTCTTAATAAATTTAACACAAGAAGTGGTCGTCGGTTAGTAATGTGAAACTAGAGAGACAAAAAATTATTAAGAAAAACAATATTTACAGTTGATATTCCTAATCTTCAGAAACATTCTAATGAATTTAAATTAGAACTTACAAATCGGTTTCAAGTATTAGTAGATTTTGAACATGATTCAGATTTGAATGAAATTATTATGAAAATAACTGATACACTTTTAAAAACTGCAACAAAAATATCTGGTAGAAAAAAGCAGCAATTGACCAATAAAATTTCTACTGAGACTAGAGAATTTATGAAGAAAAGAAGGAATATGAAGATATACAAAAATGATGCATTAAAAAGAATTGAATATCTCGAATTTTGTAAAATGGTGCGGAAAAGAGTTGAAAATGATATAAGAAAGTATAACTGTGAACTAGCAAGGAAAGCTGTAGAAGAAAATAAAAGTCTTAAGCATGTAAAACAACATATTGGTATTGGTAGGAAATTTATATCTGTAATAAGAAAAAAAGAGGGAATTGTTACTAAAAAGAGAGATGACATCATGAAATTGGTAGAAGATTTTTATCAAGAATTATATAGTAATAAAGAACAAGTACCTCCTATATCTATTACATCTTCCGAATTGCCCAGAATTTTAAATGAAGAAGTGAGATACGCAATTAAATATATGAAAAAAGGAAAGGCTCCAGGTAATGATGGAATTATAATTGATATATTAAAAGAAGCAGGTGAAGAAATAGAAATTTTTTTAACAAAGTTATATACCAAATGTCTAAATGATAAAAATGTACTGGATGATTGGAAGAATGCAGTAATAATATTAATATTTAAAAAAGGTGATAAAGAAGATATTAGAAATTATAGACCTATCAGCCTTTTAGCAGTTTTATATAAAATTTTTACCAAGATAATTACAACTCGTCTACAGAGAACATTGGATTTCCACCAACCAAGAGAACAAGCTGGATTTAAAAGTGGTTTTAGTACAGTAGATCATATCCAGGTGTTGAGAGAAGTTATAGAAAGGATGAATGAATATGAGTTGTCATTATGTTTTGGATTTGTAGATTATGAAAAGGCATTTGAGTTTATAAACATTTCTTCAGTGATTAAAGCATTGGATCATCAAGGTATAGATCCAGGATATTGTCATATTTTGAAGAATATTTATAAAAATGCAACAGTAACAATTAGATTACATAATGATACTGGGAAAGTCAACATTGAGAAAGGTGTAAGACAAGGTGACTCCATATCGCCAAAACTTTTTACAGCAGTGCTGCAAGAAGTATTTTGTGGATTAAAATGGGAAACTAAAGGAGTAAAAGTAAATGGAGATTATTTAAGTCATTTAGATTTCACAGATGATGTAGTTGTTTTTTGCAAATAATGCTTCAGAGCTGCAGGGTATGTTGCAGGAATTATCAGATGAAAGTAGGAAAGTAGGACTAAAGATAAATGTTAAAAATACTAAAGTAATGTTTAATCGATTTGCTCAAAATATGAAAATAAAGATTGATTATGATAAATTAGAAGAAGTTAACAGTTACAAATACCTTGGTCAGATTATTAATACAGATGGAAACATAATGGAAGAAATTAATCATAGAATTAAACTTGGTTGGAGTGCTTTATGGTAGAAATAACTTGATACTAAAAGGAAATATGCCTATGTGTTTGAAAAGGAAGGTTTTTAACAAATGTGTTTTACCAGTTCTTACTTATGGATCTGAGACTTGGACACTTAATAGAAGAGCAATACAGAAACTTCAGACCACTCAAAGAAATATGGAGAGATGCATGTTGGGAGTAACAAGAAGAGATCGAAAATGCAATGTATGGGTAAGAGAACAAACAGGTATTACTGACCTCATTGAAAAAATTAAAAGATTGAAGTGGAGTTGGGCTGGACGTATTGCTAGAAGAGATGATAATAGATGGACAATTGAAAATTTAAACCGGATTCCAAGAGATTGTAAAAGACCCAGAAAGAGACCCCATGTGAGATGGATGGATGAAATAAGAAAGTGTGCAGGGGTGATGTGGAGAAGAGAAGCTAAAGATCGGAAAAGATGGATTAAACTTGGAGAGACCTTCATCCTGCAGTGGATTGATAATGGTTGATGATGATGATGATGATGATATATGACAATAATATTGGCATCAACAAGGACTTTGAGTGTTCCATCATCAGAATTTCAATTATATGGATGGCTGAAGTGTTAAAGAATGGAGAAGATTGAAACCTGTCCATTAATGTTTGAAGATTTGCTATCTTAATATAAACTGTGCATTGATTATATATATATATATATATATATGTGTGTGTGTGTGTGTGTGTGAGATAATGATCTGGACCAATTTATGAGTGTTGGTTCAGCATGAAATACTATATTGGGGATCATTTATCTTTTTCACATGTATGCGGTCATGTGTATTGGTTGTATAAGATGGAATGGATAGCTGTAGGGAGTTTGGTCTGAGTACAACTCCCTTCTAATTACATTACGTTCAGTATAGACAATTGTATTTAAATATTATATATACGACGAAGATAGTATGAAAGTTATGAAAGCAGAAAGTTTAACATTTATAAATCAAACTGTAAAAATTTGGTATTTATAAATGCAGAATAAATGATGAAGACATATGTAAGAGTTTTATCCCGGGTCAACAAATAAGCATTATTTCAGCATGAGATGTACATTTTGGGATTATTTGTCTTTTTCAGATGATTTTGTTCATATGTTTCAGTAGGATGTAGTGGAATTGAAATTTTAAATATTTATTTTTATCTACTATTTTATACAAGCATTGTATAGCCCAGGAGTCTGCAAACTTTTTAACAGGAAGTGACCCCCCCCCATTAAAGAGCCACAAGGAATGAAGTGAAAGATCCGTTCGTGAAAAATATAAATTTCTGAATGGCTGTGGGTATATTTGAACACTCATTTTACTAATAGAATATAATAAAATTTGTATACATTGTAATGAAAATAAAAATCTTAAAAATAAATAAATAAAAACAAAAAATTAACTTTGATAGTTTGATTTGTTTACAAATTTACTATGCATCATATAACCTAATTACTATTGTATAATAAGGCTGAATTCATGAAACAATTTTGTAATGCACATTTTTCTTCTCCTAGAGTTATCAAAATATTTATTTGCACATTGAGAAAATAAAAAATGTGTTTATATTTATCATGATTAAAAAGAAGCATGGGATTGAAGTTAAAGAGCCCTATTTGGTTCGTGAATTTTAGTTTGCCAATCCCTGGTATATTTAATGGATGCATGCATACAAAACAGCAATGCAAATACTGAAATTTTTCGTAATATTTTTGATTACATACATTTAATGATGCAGAACGAAATGCCAATAACAAATTGTACTTGCCTAACTTATTTTTTTATTATCTACTAGTTTTTATATTCTAAAATTGGAAACTACATATGTCAAATATCTCAACAATAAATCAGTTATAAGTATTATCTTTGATATATTTTCTTTGCTTACGCAATTGTGGTACTTATCTTCACTTGTAACAATAAGCATTTAGTAGTCTAATGATCGCTCAATGGTATTGCTGTCAATACTTGCTACTGACTTTAATTGCTTTCTATCACTTTTCATTTAACTTTTAAACCTAACACGAAAGAAATCAGTAATTAGCCATAGGTTAGTGGTAGGACTTTAGATACCTTCATTACATTAACTTGTGGGCATTTTTTACATTATCATGATCGGAATGAAAGTGGTCAAAAAGAATAGCTATCATTAGAAACAAAAGACCATTTATTGTAGATATTTTTTTATCTTGCTTAATAGTAAAAGAGAATGTATTATGAAACTAAAATACCCACAATGGGCTAATAACTTAGCATTTTATTATTCATTTATTAAAAGCTGAATCTTGAAAGTTACTACTTTGCCATACTGCTTATGGAATGGAGGACTGGGTCTCAAATTTAATGAAAGAAGATAGGGATGAACAGTTTAATAATATCAGTATAATATTAATAATAGCAACTGCACAATCAAACTATATATAAAAATAGAAATAATCAATATTAATACAGTAATAAGATTTAAAGTGTCTGATACAATTAAAAACAATATAGTTAAGGGTTATGAAATAAAAAGAACATAGAATAACTGAGTAAATAATCTAAATAATGCAAATGAATGTAAGTGCATCAGTATTTTTTACGATTGCTATAAAAATATTGAGATAAACTGAATTATATGAGAAACAGCATTTATCAGTAATATTGTATTTTAGTTATGTAAACCAGTTATCATTAGACACCAGAAACTTTTATTTCACAGAAATGGTAAATAATTGTTATTACTGGAAAATAATAAAGTCTGAAACTAAAGATGAAAACTTTAAAACAAAAGAAAAAAAAACTTTTACAGATTAACATCTTGTAAAAACGTGTCTCAAGATTAGAAAGCTGATAGGAGGAAAAATAAGTCAAAATAAATACATAAAATCATTTTTAAAAAATAAAAAAATGTTGCCATAATTTAGAAACAGTTGATTATAATCAAGTTTAGAAGAAGAAAAAATTCTGAAAGAAAAAGAGGTGAGATGGCAAAAATCCATATAATTGAATTTGAAAGAAAATCTTAAGAAGTTTGGAAAGTAGATTGACTCTTTCCTTTTTGCTATGGTTACAAGAAATAAATGGCAGTCATGTCTGCATTGGCATTTTGTATGTTTTTTTTTTTAAATTTAGGAAATAAAATCCTCATGGTATAATCCATGACCATAACTTATGGTTAGAATATTTTCAGATTACAAAAATGTTTTAACATTTGTTTTAGTTAGTTAGTTGATATCCAATCTAAATAACCATTTTAAATAAGGTATTAAGTAAATAGGTAAAAAGTCAGGGGGGAGGGAGAAAAGTGTGGAAAAACCATTAAATCTGGCAATTGCCAATTTCCAAATAGTGAATTAATGTTACAATTTTCTTTTGTTGTTGGTAGGTCTTAGCCTTAAAGTCATCTACTTAAATTTTGTTTCCATTTACCTATATTTTGTAGAATATATATCAGGGACGGGGAACCTGTTTTTTTGCCGATGGCCATTTTGATATTTATAATATTCGTGGGCCATACAAAATTATTGATTTAAAAATTGAGCTTGCTACATTTGATCAAAATTTAATTAATTTACTTCTAATCATTAGGAATGGACACTTCAACTTTTCCTTTTTAAACGAGGACCATAAAATTTTTGTGAATTAAAAATAAAATATCATTAATATTTTTAATGACTATTCCAAATTTAATGATAATTTTTTTCATTTACCATGTAACTATTCTTCATGACATATTTATGTTCTCAATTTTTTTTATGGTTTGGACAGATTAATTCTGTATCAGTTAGGATGCAGTCGTTTATAAACACTCCTTTACAAAATGGTTTTGAATTTTTAGTTTTTTTATATTTTAATAATGTAATATGCTTTCACATTTTTTTCTGCCTTGTTTGTACTTTTTAAACAACATACCAGTCACTTTACAAAGTTTCTTTTTAAGTTCTTTATTTTAATATTTCTTTTTTTTCCAAAAATTTTGTTGTAATCAGAGTGTTTGATAAATACTGCATCTTAATATTGTATTTTTTAGGAAGTGAAATACTTATTATATGTATCAGGTACATTGATTTTTTATTTCTTTCTATAAATAAGTAGTTTTTTTTTTTAATAAATGCTTTTATTTACCATGCACTAAAAAGCAAATGAAAAAAAAATGTTTCTTCAACTAATTGCAATTGAGGTTTTTAGATTTAACTTGAAATAAAAGCATGGGTACTCCATAAATTAATTAAGTCAATCTTTTGTTATGAAAAATAGGGATATAGTTGAAAAAATAAATATTTTATTTAAGTCTTAATTCAATATCTGCACTACACATGTGTAAATAGAAATTGTTTGCAAGGTCATTTTATATACATTTTTGAAAATAGCTGAAGGGCAGATTTAGAGCTTTTGAGGATCAGAGGTTTTCCACCCCTTATATAGATATATATTGGTCTGAAAATTTCTTCTTTAAAGAATTATTTGCAGTCAGCAATTTGGAATGTCATGGAAGAACTTTTAACATTTATAACCCTAGACAAAAGCATTAAAAGTTAAATATTTAGCCTAAGAAGAAGTCAGAATATCAACATGGATATTACATCTCACTACATTCAAGTAAAGCATCCTCATCAAATACCAAATTCTTTCAAGTAACCATGGCTATAAGAAAGATATTACTATAGGTCAGAACGTTTAAATTTGAATGGTTTGATAACCAAATCTTTTTAAAGCTTAACAATTTAATATTTTATAGTTTGAAAAAAGTTTCTTGCATTTTATTATTTATTAATTTACTAACTCACAATAAAAGTAAACATCTGTACAAACTGCACCCACATATTAAAAATTACAGTATAAATTAATATGAAAATCACTTTGTTTTAAACATTAATGTCAAATACTTTCAAAATAAAAACATAACTTTATATTCTAATTACTACAACACTACTTCTTTTTAATCAGCTTCAAGCATTATGGATCCAGAATTGGTGAATATTTTAATGTTTTTACCAAGATATCAGATTGTTACCAAGTCCTGCAACACATTTCAAATTGAACTGCACAAAGTTGTCACTTTGCCTGTCAAAAGAATTCATCAAAAACTGAATCATATAATATTTGTATGAAAAATAATTGTATTATAACATAAAATATTCTGACCAATTGAAACTCTTTTTTTCCCTTTATCTAATATTTAACAATTTCCTGAAAAATTATGTGTTTTGTTCATAAATGCATTGCTTTACCTTGTCACATTAGTCATGCTACTTAACAATTTCACTTGGTAAAAATTTTCAAGTCTGATATATGTATATATAGTAATTTTTATGAATTTTCTAATATTTTCCTGCTTTATTATATGATATAAAATCAGGCATGGTTTATTTAATATATTTCTCGAATCCAATGCTGCTTATACATCATAACAAATTCTCATATGAAATAATAAAACTATCAATTTCCAGAAGAATGAATATATATATAGAAAATGTAGTAGATACAATATACATATTAATTCACTTGTATTTATTTCTCTAATAATGATTATTTTCTTATAGGGAATTGAACCCAGACATTCAAGTTGTGTCCAGCTATCCAATCTATTTCATACAACCAATATACATGACCACACACATGTGAAAAAGATAAATATCTCCAATATATGCATGCTGAACCAACCCTCATCAGTTGGTCTAGGTCATCATCTCCCACACATGTATATATATATAATCAGTGCTTGGTCTATATAAGATAAGAAATCTCAAACTTTAATGGACTGTCTTCAATTTTAATATAGAATGAGCACTATATATATGTGGGAGATGATCTGGACCAATTGATTAGTGCTGGGTTAGCATGAAATACGTTTATTGGAGGTCATTTATCCTTTTCACATATGTGCGATATGAGGTAGATTGGATAGTTGAAGGGAGCTTGAAGGTTTGGGTTCAAATCCCTTATAATTATATCTAAACTTGAGGGATATAAAGTATACCTGTATTTAAATAATAATGATTATTGCTAATGACTCTCCCAGCGCTTCAGAATCTTCAAATATTAAAATATTTATTAATATCCCGGCCTTTCATTAATTAAGGGGAAAAAACATATAAAAAAGTATCTTTCTAGAAATATAATCAATTTTATTATATATCAAGTATTTTATTTACTGCAGTACATTGAATTAAATACCATGCGCTTTCGAAGAAGAGATCGAAAACGCAATGTATGGGTAAGAGAACAAACAGGTGTTACTGATCTCATTGAAAAAATTCAAAGACTGAAGTGGAGTTAGGCTGGACATATTTCTAGAAGAGATGATAATAGATGGACAATTGAAATTTTAAACTGGATTCCAAGAGATTGTAAAAGACCCAGAAAGAGACCACATGTGAGATGGATGGATGAAATAAGAAAGTGTGCAGGGTTGATGTGGAGAAGAGAAGCTAAAAATCGGAAAAGATGGATTGAACTTGGAAAGACCTTCATCCTGCAGTGGATTGATAATGTTTGATGATGATGATGATCTCGGTTTTCTCCATATGAAAAAAATGATGAAATTTAACACTTTTATAACTTTATTGAAGTTACCTTCTAAAATGATAGTTTCTAATGAATATTAAACCATTAATTTTTATATGTAATTTTTGAAATAAAACATATTTCATATACATGTATATCTGTATACAGACCCATATATACAGTAAATTGTACTTAGTAATTATGTTTGTTAAAGTAAAAGAAAAAAAAAACTGTCAAAACAAAAGAAATTTTTGAAATAAAAATCTTTATAAATGACAATTATCTGTGTGTGGTAAAAGTGAAATAATTTCTCAACACATGGAAAAGACCACTGAGGATAAAATCGTCATTCTCCAACACTTCAGTCAACTGAAAGGAAGGGTTATAACAAAGTTGACAAAAAAAAGTCCATCGTAATATGACAAAAGGCAGTTATGGTGTTCATAATTGGCATGATTAACATTCCATCAACAGGAAACAATTGGAGCAGCTGCTTGCCAAATTATAATAGCTAAAACAGATGAAAACGCCCTTGACTTTTTTTTTTTTGGCTAGTGTGATATATATATAATCATTGTTTGTTTTCAGGAAAAAGTATTGAAATTTGAATAATCTCAAACTCACAAGATTAAAAACTAAAGTAAATTATAAGATTTAAAACTGTCGAGGTGTTAGATGTCTATTATTAGTGTTGAAAGCCATATCATTTTACATTCATATTTCTGTTTTTGCAATTAATATACTGGTTTTAATCTAACTACCCGTACCCGATTAAATTTGGAACCTATACTTTCTAGCTAATAATAGTTAGATATGCGTTTACGGATTGGATGACTAGCTAGATTGGATATTAAGGTTGAAGAAAACAACTTAATCACTATTATATATTGACATCAATATGAGAATCTAAGAATTGAATAGTGATATGTTTGACATATTATTTAGCAATAAACTAATGTATCTTATCATATTTTGAATGGCTCCTGTTTCAAAAAATAAAACAAAATAAATAATTTGAGTTGAAATTAATATTATTAAACTTTTTATGCTATGTTTTGATCTAAAGTTATTAATAATAGAAACATAATTTTAGTTTGTATTTGCATTTATCAGACATTTATAGATAAATTAGTAATTTATATATATATATGGCTCTTATAGCTGAGAATAAAAAGTGTCCAGAATATGTTAAGTAAATCGGAGGAAGGATGTGTGGAATATGGAATGCAGATTAATGTTGAGAAGATTGTGTTTATGGATAGGAATGAATGCAAAAAGATTGCAAATTGAAATTCATGATCACATAGTTCAATAAAGGGAAGATGGAAAAAGTGAAGTTACAAAAAAAGTATCATTATAAAAGAAGGCAATTATAAAGAGAAAGAAAATATTTTGTGGATCATTGAAGAGAGAATTAAGGAAAAAATTAATTGAATGCTATGTGTGGAGTGTACTATTGTATGGTTGTGAAATGTGGACAGTAAATAATAAAATTAGGAACATGTTGAAAGCCTTTGAGATGTTGTCATGAAAAAAAGGAAAAAAATAGTTGGATGAATTAAATAAAAAAATGAAGTTTTGAAAAGAGTAAGTGAAGAAAAAAGATTGATTGAGGAAATTAGAAATAGAAAGTGGATTGGCCATGAATTAAGAAGAATGTATAGTTTAATGAAAGATGTTTTGGAGGAAATGGTGAGTGGAAACAAGGAGAAAGGATGGAAAAGATTGGCATTAGTGGATGATATAATAGATGGGAAAAGTTACCTGGAATTGAAGAGAACAGAGTGGGAAAATGAATGAATTGGTGATGTGTTTACTCTCTGGACCTGTCCATACAGCAGAATACTATTGGTGGTAATATAAAATTATTAAGTAATAGTGATGTTTCTAATCTGTTAAAGAGAATTATAGATACTTTTTAATAATACCAGTTTTCTATCTGTTTAATTTTTATATATGTCATTTAGTTTTTATTTTGAAGTGAAAGATTTGTTTCAATAACAGATAAATTCTTATCTACAGCAGTATTTAGATATTTTACATTTACATTTGAATGAATAATTAATTTTTTATTCAAGGAATATCAGCGTGTTGTATAGTTTTCAGAAATTTTAAATTGTTGTTGGTAATTATTTGATAATTCCGATTTATTTTTTAATTTGTTTATGATTGAGTGAAAAGTGAACATTCACAGGAAAGTTCACACATTTACTGTTATTTAATTTATGAATATTTTTTAGACACATTGACTATTAACAAAATTTCTCAGTAGAAACCTGTAAAGATTCGAAACATGGGAAAGATTTACTAGTAATTTTATTAAGACATTCATTCCTGCCACTACAATCATAGATTCAACAGTGATTAATTATATAACTTGGTATTTGTGTTTGTCTTCATCTATAAAGATCAGTGGATGCTATATTCATTTTTTCAAACAGATGATTGAAAAGAGCATAGGGGTATCCCAAATCTGTTGATGAGACAGACTCCAATTGTGTCTAGAAAAATCAAAACACCTGCTTTTATTATTGGATTCATAAAAATTTCATATTTTATGCCATAATATTTCAATTGTAGATTCTCAGTTGAATATCCAAAAGGGGAATTTTAATTTGAGTTGGATCTTAAAGGGTGGACATAAATCGTAAGTTATTGACCAATCATCTGTATAATATTTTTTATACAATTTTATGATTCAGCTTCTGATATCTGGCAGAGGTATATATAAAAGAGTAGGAAGCTATTGCAAAGATGTGGGCTTGAATCTTTAAGTAATATTCCTTATGATAATAATTAATTGAATATTTAGAAATTCATTGTGGGAACTTTTTCTTCAAACCATAATACTATGTTTATCAACTGATGCTAGTTGCCAAAACAACTGTTCATAATGTACTTGAATCTTAATCCCTAGTTATGCTAATCAACTTTTCAAGAGATTGTTTTGATATAAACTTAAACAAGAATTTCATGTTAAACTAATTCAGATTGTCAATAATAAAGAAAACTTTTTTAGCACAGTGTCAAGCTGTAATTGTGAGGAGAAAGTAATTAAACCTCCACACATGTGCAGTACTATCACACGTGTTGAGGTTTGATTATCTTTTCCTTAGAAATATATTCAAATTGCAAGATGTTGGTTTAAGCTGAACAGAGCTTTTGCAAATGTGATGGCTGGCCTTTATTTTTCTCTGTATTTAGTAAAATGTCATATAAAGTGATGTGTTTTGTTCTTTTAAGTCTATTATTTAATATTCAACATTTTATCAGTAAAAATCTTTTTTTATGAGTACTATAACTTCTTTAGTAATATGATAGGTTTTTTTTCCCCATGATAAAAGAAACCATTTTCATTGTTGTTTTTTCAAGAAATTGATTATAGATTTTGAATTTTTCAGTGTCTTTCAATGAACTTAATGTTCCGTGTCAGAATGATAAATGCTACACATAATTATTTGAATTATCTCTCATGATTCCTGAGAAAAAAATAGTTCTTCAAATAATGATTTGGCAAAGTAAGAGAATCCTTTTGCTTTATATTCACTATTCCTTTTTTTAAATTTTTTGATACAGAATATGTTTATATTCTTTATTTCTTTATTTTTGTCAAGGATTCAACATCTTCAGAATCTATTACAAACATGGTCCAAAAATGTCTTGTCAAACAGACTCAACCTGAGACTGCTTTCTGCTACTGGCTTCTTCGTGAGGTGTTAGGATATTCAAGCATTAGATTAAAAATACCAGGACAAGCCGAGCACTTTATCTAATGGATAACTATTCAGTAGAAAATCTGAATTTTTCAGACATTCATATGTCTTCCAGTCCAGCTATCTAACTTAAATAGCGACATGGGACTGAACCAAATTCAGATACACCATATATTAATAACTTTAGCAATATAAAATCGCCAAAGTCTTAATAGCAAAAAATAAAATTACAAAGAAATCAAGTCATATGTCACATGACCTAATGTAAAGCTTGTTAAGAGCTTATTTGTGAGCTTTATATATAACATTTGTAATGCAAGCTTGTTAAATTACGTCATGTGACATATGACTTGATTTCTTTCTAATTTTATTTTTTGCTATTAAGGCTTTGGCAATTTTATATTGCTAAAGTTATTAATATATGTTGTATCTGAGCTTAGTTCAGCCCCATATGGCTATTTATCTTAGATATCTGGATTGGAAGATATATGGATATCCGAAAATTTCAGATTTTTCTACTTAATAGTTATTCATTAGATAAAGTGCTGGGTATGTCCTGGTATTTTTAATCTAATGCTTGAATATCCTAGTACCTCATTGAGAAAGCCAGTAGCAGAAACTGGTCTGAGGTTGGGGATATTCTTCAAAGCTTGTTAAGAGCTTATTTGTGAATTCTATATATAACATATGTATTGATTAAGAATTTAAATGATTGGTGTAACAATTAAATAAACATGTGTAAATAAACTTGATTTTTTTTTCAAACTGTCTTATAGAATAAGAACTATTTTGAATCATTTGTCAAAAGAGAAACATTCTATTATCATCTGGTGCAGACCTTTATCTTTTTCATGACATCTTTTTAGTTGTATTTATCCTTAGAAAATTATTACTACAATAGAACTGCAATCTATGCTACATATTGTTCCACATTCTAACGTATATAGCTTATAATAGTTTGTGTTTTATTGTTAAATGTTAATTAGAAATAGGTATTGTTTATTTAACTGCAAGTATACAGTTCTTTTCAACATGCACATATATAGGACATTTTATATATATAGTATGTGTATATATTATAAAAAAATATTAAAAAAAATATAATAATATAATTAGTAATAATAAATTGACAGGATACATTTGCATATACTTTATGACTGTTTTCATTCGGCATTGACCAAAGCAGTAAGAATAAGAAAAATAACTAACTACTGTATTTTTATTTTAAAATAAAGTAAATAGTAAAATGTCTGACTTTTATCACTTTTAAATGGGCTCTAGAAAATAAACCTTTTAGTAATTTTTTTTCTCTTTTAGAAGTTTAATAGTGGTCTTGTTATCAAGCAATTATTATCAAGCAATTAGGATCTTGAATTGTTTTGAGGTTTTTGTTTTAGTATCAATTTTTAATATGCTTTAAAATTTTGTAAAATTTTAGCCTTATGCTTAGAAAATATTTTATTAAGCAAAATACTGCACAAAAAATTTGGAAAAAAATAACAAAAGAAGAATAAAATGTATATGCTTTCAATATGAATGGAATAAATTTTATTAGTATATATAACCTTGTATGATGCTCTGAGACAGAAAAAACAGCATCTAGCATATATATGTTATTCAGTGAAAGAAAATGACTGCTCAGATATCATAAAATTTATGAATTTTAATGAATTTTTTTTGTTTATTTACATTTTTTGTTTGGTTCCATTTTTTTGTGAATAATGTATAATTGAAATCATGTAGTTAAATATTGTAAAGTTCAGGCTATACTGTATTTAATTCGCAAGTATACCTTCTGGACATACCTATTCTCATGTAATTATCAATAATTATTACTAATCATTCATTTGGCTTGATATTATTTAATTTTTAGCTCATAAATAAACTTTAAACATTAATTAAAAATTAGCATGTTAGATGTTAAATACAATCTCAAATATTATTAATATTTTATTCTTTTTTTATTCAAGTGTAATGTCTACAAAAGTTTCAGTCTTCACGTACATTTCAAACATATGGATTAAAGCTTAAAATTTTTTTCTGGTCTAAAAATTAAATAATAATATTTAGCCTAATGATTAATTAGTAATAATCAGTGACATATTTATCTCAGGCTGGTATTTTCAAGTCAGTTTTTTATTTGCAATATTTATTATGTTTGTAAATTGAATTATAATAACTTACTATTGATAAATAATGAATTGTCATGTTGAAGACTTGTGTGGAGTAAAAATCTGGGATAGCTGATAATTGAAATTTGAATCAAAAATACATTTTGAAGTTCATTGACATTCTTTATTTATCTTTATCTATGTGGTTTAAGAAAGTTTTATACTATAACTAAAATATGAGATATAAAGAAGAAAAAAGGAAAAAGTTAAATGGCTAATATTCATGCTCTTAGTTAATAATTGATTATCTGGGCTAAAAAATTAAATACTAAAATCTTTTCTAATGAATGATTAGTTATAATCATTGATGTACCTAGCTGATGATGGTACTATAAAATAGGTGTATTCAGGAAAAGTTATATTTGTGAACCGAATTGTAAAACTGTATATATTTCCTTTTGTTTTTACAATTGTCATTTATTATTATATGTGTTTTGACTGCTTATTTCATTTTTTTTTTCAACTTTTTATGCATTTCTTTCTTTCTTTTTTGTTCTGCTGGTATTTCTATTAGACAAAACTCTTTTTCTAGATTTTGTGGCTGTTATTTCTGTGGGCCAATGTTGCCAAAACATTTTAATCCTTTTTTATATCATTGCAATATATGTAAAGATGTTCAGTTTTTTTTACATAATTTAATTCTATTCATATTGTGACCAGTATAAATAATTGATTTGCTTCTTTCAAATATTTGTTTATTTGATAATTGCAGTGTTATTTTTTGAATTATTAGTTTTTTCTCCTGCTTCCACATCATCCAGATTTGCATACCACAAATATAACTTGAATGGGAGGGCATAATAAATTTTTTAGTATATAAGATTCATGCTTTTTAATTCACTTTTTTAATGTTGTTCTATATTCCAAATGAAATTCTCTCATTCAAGGATTTACATCAATGGAAAATTTTTATTATACAAATGGTTAAATTATGAAATTTTGTTCTGATATAATTAACGTTAATTGTAGTTTTGAATTAGGACAGTATTACATTATTTTTTATATTACAATTTTAATCAATAACACTGAAATTTTTAATATATGACTTATCATTTTTTTGTCATGAAAAATAAATTTTTGGTAAATTTTCATTTTAATTATTTTTTTAAAGATTCTTTTTGCCTGTTCATATTTAATGAAGATAGAAAAGTTTAACCATTCCTATTCAATGGAAACTTGAATTAGAGATTTTTTTAAAAAATAACATCGGAAAAGCTTGTACATTACAACTTGTAGAAGCATCAATTAAATATTTTATTATTATTTGCCAATTTGAAAAGAAAAAGTTAATCAGCTCCTTTTTGATTTAAATGTTCATAAATATCTTTGTGCATATATATATATATATATTGTAACTGGATTCCAAGAGATTGTAAAAGACCCAGAAAGAGACCACATGTGAGATGGATGGATGAAATAAGAAAGTATATGTGGGTGATGTGGAGAAGAAAAGCATCCTGCAGTGGATTGATAATGGTTGATGGCGATGATGATTTATTGTATGTATAAGCAGACATTGGTATATGTTTACATTTTTAAATTATAATTTATCAAAACATTTTTAATACATATTTGGGATTAAAAATATTGAATGATCTAGTGTTTATTTTAGATTCTTTGTCATGAGAATATAAATACAACATAACTACTTTTACTCCTAATTTTATAAGAAATATAATTGTATTACTATAAAGTCAAATATAAAATTTACTTATAAAAGTTTAGAATTGATGAATATAAAAATAATTCTTTAAAATGATTAGATTCTTTGTTCATTTATTTTCTTAGCTTTGGTATTTTTCTTATTATTTTTGGTTTCTTGAAAGCATATAATATTTTATCCTTATATTACACAAATTGAATTTTTTACTAAAAAAAAAAAAGTTAAAGTAAAAGTATATTTTTTTGTTCATCTTCATTACAAATAATATTGGCTTTCATTTTTCTATAAAGTTTATAGAAGGTTATGGTTTCTTAATGTTCAATGTATATTATTTTTATTGTTAATATTTATTTTTCAGTTACTTTTATTTAATTTCTTAATTGTTAAAAAAATGTAAATAAAGAGCAAGCAGTCAAGTGTTGGTAGCTGAGAGGTCAGCGTAGCCGCCTTGCAAGCAAGCAGTTGCTTGCAGACAGTTGTCGCGGATTTGCTTCCTGGCCAATGCTTTGATATATGGAAAAAAAGAGCAAACAAGCAAACTTAATATTTTAAATATATTTTTTTAGTATTTATTTTGGGTTCATAAAGTAATTACATTTTTTTTTTATTACATGTTCATACATTTTTTAAGATTCTTATCCAAATTCTTTTATTATCTCTGATTTGACTTAACCATTTTTCTAAATACTTAAAAGAATAAAACATTTCTTTTGAATTAATACATTTTATCTGCTACTTTACAGTGTATTTTTATTGTTTTAGGTTTACCTATCTTTATATTTAATTTAAGCATGTTATAAAACAATCCTGTTTATGATTTTTTATTAAGAGAATTGAATAACATTTCCTCATAATATTTTTTATAAAGAATTTTGTATAAAACTTTGGATCAGACATAGTTAATCTATTCTTTTAGGCAACATGTAATTCTTCATAGCATGAGTTATTCATAATCAAACCAGTATAATCATTTTATTAAAAATTTATACTTTCATTTTTGTCCATTCATGCTTTCTTTAAAATGTATGCATAATTTGGAAATATTTAATGCATGGAATTATCCATTCATAATTTACTTAATTAGAAAGCGCTACCTAAAACTATATAGCTAAATAAAGACAACTGCTCCCAGCCAAGAGTTAAAATAAAACTGTCAGGCAAATTGCATTCAAAAGGAGGATTCTCTTTTGAATGCCACTGTAGATCTAATATAGAGAACAAAATAGTGTGGTTCATGTTGGCCCCTATACATTTTTTAGAACTAATTTTATTTTGGTGTAGTGTTGTTTGTGATTTTCCTTAAGGGATATGGTTCAAATTATGGTAAGCAATGCTTGAATAAAATTGGTCTATGCTTTATTTAGAAAATTGTGATCCTTTTTTTTTTTTTTACTTTAGTCTATGTTTATTCATGGTATAATTAAATTACTTAGGGCTTAGTGCATGATAGAAAGTCAGACTCCAAAGTGTAGGTTCTCATATCAATTCTAGTTCGATCACATCTGGTCTTCAATTGACTTATGGGTTCCAAAGATTAAAGCCATTTGATTATTATTTAGTTATAACTAAAACTATAGAGTAAATCAATTTATTCTCCTAAATATTTTGTCAGTATTGATGAAAGAAATAACATTTTCTTTACAATTTTGAATCTTCTACCATTGACAAATAAATGTATATTTATTCTTATTAAATCAGTAAAGCATTACATGATCACCATTTGGTTTAATCCTAGCAAATGATGATCATGTGTTATTTGATTTAATACCAAGCCTGCCCATACAATATATGGTTAGGGTTATTACAAAATCAGTCCCCACAATATACATATTGAACTGGGTTCAGATCTGTATGACCATACAAGTGAAGTAGCTTGAATTAAAGCAGAGGATGGATAAAGCTCCGATGAAGACTGCTGGACAGTCGAAACAGTAAGGAAAATAAAGAAGTTTTTTAAGAAAATTTGTTTGCATTGAAGTGTATATGAAAGAAGTATTATAAGCAATATATAAATATGACTTCTATCTTTATGGTTAACTAAATATATAAAAAGGTGTCTGCTGAAGGGATACATTAGATTCAAAGGTCTAGATGCTGTGCTGTCAGATCCAAGGTTCCTCACTGAAGAAGGCCACAAGCTAGAAACTGGTCTGGGGATACTGGATGAGTAGGCACTAGATAAGGTTTTATGCACAAACCTTCTAGCATCCATTGATTACTCTGTTTGACACAAGGTGGCACTACTGTATGGAGCGTATGCTACAGTTATATTTATTTCTTTTATTTCTTTTTCTATCAAACCTTATAATGTTTCCAAGATAAAAAAAAAATCTAATCTACTGGGTTTTTTTTTTTCCGAAGTTTTCATTAATATCTTATCTGCATATGAAATCTTTTTTATTTATTTTTTTAACATTTTTGGAATGCTTTGTTTTATTGAAAGAAAATTATGTACCTTTTGACGTAATCATATAACAATAAAAAATGCATTTAGTATGAATTATGCAACAGAGACTTTCTACCACTATGGTTAAAAATTAGGTGTTGAAGCATACATATAACTTCCATTCTTCTATCATATTCATTTTTTTAAGATGCTGAATCCCAATATATAATGTGTGTTTCATGGAAATGATTAATTCGGTCTCCAAGCTTCCTGAAGTGTCATCTCTTAATTGATGGCTCTGGTACACAGTAACATAGATTACTAGTTATGATATGAAATGTAACAATGTGTTTTATATCTTTGAGGATCATCTTCAGTGCTCTTTTTGCAATCTTGTAAAACCATTTGAAAACGTTGTGATTCATAACTTCACCGCCATAGATAATTTGAATCATTTCAGATATTTCAGTATCAGATTTCCTCAATTTAAAACAAAATTGAATATTAATGCAATGTTGTGTTATGGATTAAAGTGCATACCCACTATTTCATTTCATATTATAACTTGTCAGTACCTTAAAACAGGCAAAACTCTCCATACAGTAGTGCCACTCAGTGCAAGCCAAAGTAATCAATGAAATTCCAGAAGGCTTGTGCATAAAATCCCTATCTAGTGCCTACTCATCCAATATCCCCAGACTAGTTTCTGACTTGTGGTCTTCATCAGTGAGGAACCTTGGATCTGAGATCACTGCACTTAGATTACTCTGGCTTGCACTGAGTGGCACTACTGTATGAAGAGTTTTGCCTGTTTTAATAACAGTTATGAGCAAGCATAAGAAAAGGTGATCATATGATGTTTGGTGGCTCAATACCTTAAAGTTTTCTTGCTAAATAACTAAATTATGTCACTACATGACATATGTGTTGATTCAGAGATTGTGCGACAGGCAGCTAGGATAGAAAACCACTTGCATTTTAACTGGGATATACAGTACCATTTTTAATATCAAGAAAGATTAAATATATATATAAGTACACACATTTATATAGAAAACCTTTTATTTTCTAAATCTGTGTTCATTTATCATGTCCTACATTTTGTATTACTTTTTTTTTAATCTTTGGGATCTTTTCTTTGGCATGTTTTATACTGGGAATGACTAATCCAATCCTTTTAATGCAAGATTGGTATTATTTACTGAAGAAATATGATATATGATAATGGAAATTAATAGCATATTGATGGAATCACAAGGTGTTAGTCTATTAAAAGGAAAAGTGACAAGTTCAATGCTTCGTGTTCTTTTTAATTTTTAAAGAAAAAAAATGCGTTTTTAATTTTTGATTTAATGTAATTATTAATATTATATAATTTAAAAACTTATTTTTTTTTACATTCAAGTAAAAGCAATGGTCTATTGTATTCAGTGTTGAATTTTGTATGATTTCAGTATAAATTTATTTTACCATATAATTTTTGTAATAAATTCCTAGCAGCAGATAATTTTAGGATTTTTAAAAGTTTTAGGTAATTTATTTATGCATTGTTGTGCATTACATGATTGTTTTTTTTTTATGGTTGAAGTTTGACTATGTTTTAGTAGTACTTCTAAAAGCCTTTCATAATGCTTAATTTTTTCATCTTACATAAAACTTATCTCTGCATTATCTCAAACTTTTAGGATAAATGTGTTTTATTTATTTAAAACACGAACTTGGGAAATCTTTTTGAAATTATGCATTATCACATACATTAAGGCTTCATTTCAGTTATTCTTATATCATAATATTTAAAAATAAATCGTTTAATTTATTTAAAACATCATGTTAACATTTCCATTTCCAGTTCTCTTGTCGTAACGAAAGACTATTTTAAATCAAAAGAAAAACATGAAAATTATCCGATTTACTACCGAGGTAGTTAAAGTATTTTCAAAAAAAGAAAAAGAGAGTGCAAAAGAAGGTTATTAGCTACTTTAATTAGAAGTTACGGATGGTTATGTGATGTATATGTTTGTATGTAAAAGTATTCACTGAAATATTAATGGTTAAAATCTATCCGTTAAATTTTTATTTCTATTGGTTTAGCTGATTAATGAGCATGATGGATTAAGAAAAAAAGAACTGATAAATAATTATGTAAATCATATTTTTCTGAAAGACATTAATTATTTGCCAAATACATATTTCATAAGAAATGAAAAACCAATTACCACTGCAATAATAAAATAAAAATTTGGACTTTATTTAAACTGAAGTTAAATTTGTCATACCTAAAAAATATATTTAAAAATATAATTAATATTCTCATTATTTCATTAGCACATGCATGCCTATATATATATTATAAACTAAATTGTAAGAATATTACATTTTGCTGTAGTAAAGTATCAATTAATATTTTCATTATTTCATTAACACATCCATGCCTATATATATTATAAACTAAATTGTAAGAATCTTACATTTTACTGTAGTAAAGCATCAATTTGTCACTATGGAATAGTCGTCTTTAATCATATTAATTGTTGTTCTTGTCATCATATGAATTTGAATAAATTATTGTTAAAGTTGTTATATTTTCATTATATGACTACTACTACTACTATTATTATTATTATTATTATTATTATTATTATTATTATTATTATTATTATTATTATTATTATTTAAAATGCAAGTATAGCTAGATGGAATTAGAGGGGATTTGAACCCAGACTTTTAATCTTTTTTCAATTATCCATTTCATCCTAGACAACCAACACACATGACCATATACTGTGAAAAAGATAAATGATGACCAATATGCATATTACATGCTGAAGCAGCATTTATCAGTTAGTCCAAACCATTATCTCCCAAATACACATATATAATCAGTGCTCGGTTTATATTAAGATAGCATATCTTCAAACTTTAATACTTCGGCTTCAGTCTTCTCCATTCTCCAATTCTTCACCCATTCATATTATTGAAAATCTGATGTTGGCATGTTCAAAGCCTTTGTTTTGCCAATTTTGTTGTTATATTCATGTTGACTTTTCTCCAACTCTTATAGTCATCCATATCATTGAGAATCTGATGTTGGAAAAGCAAGGGATTTGGATATGCCATTGTCAAATTTTCAAGGATATGGATGACTAAAGAATTGGAGAGTGGATGAGATTGAAGCTTATATAAAAGTTTGAAGATTTATCTTAATATAAACTGAGCACTGGTTATATATGTGTGTGTGGGAGATGTATGGTCTGGATCAACTGATGAGTGCTGCTTCAATACAAAGTACATATTTTGGGGGTCATTTATCTTTTTCACATGTATGTGGACATGTGGGTGTTGGGTATATAGGATAATGTTGATGACTGAAGGAAGCTTGAAAGTCTGGATTCAAATCCCCTCTATTATTATTATTATTATTATTATTATTATTATTATTATTATTATTATTATTATTATTATTATTATTATTATTATTATTATTATTATTATTATTATTATTATTATTTTTAAAAAATGTTTTTAGTTAATTAATAAGGTAGTTTCCATGCACTGATTTTATATATGTGTAGGAGATTCTAGACCAACTGATGAGTGCTTGTTCAGCATGAAATACATATATTGGAGATCTTTTTCACATGGGTGTGGTCATGTGTATCAGTTGTCTGAGATAAAGTCAATAGCTGAAGGGTGCTTGAAAATCTGTGTTCAAATCATCTGCAATTGTTATAAATGTATGTATGTTAGATTACCTTTTTAAATGCAGATAAAACTAACTAGGAAATAGAATACTATAACCAAATAATATCCCATAGTAATCATTACTGCAGTAATAGTGATGGATTTTAGAGCTAAAGGTTTTACTATTGTCATTAGCAGTTTGCCATGGTTTTTAACATTATTTTTATAGATTTCAATATTTAAAGTTGTATTGTAAATTTAGTGGATTCTTTATATTACATGTAATTGATATGTAACCAGAAGTATGGGTTGTGGAGAATAGTATTCAAATATTTATATTTAAGAAAAATGTTTTATTTATAGGATATTGTGTATTATATAAGATTATCATTGATGTAATATATTTTTTAAAAAGAATATATATTGTAATGGGCAGCCTACCAGTGTAAGCACAGTCATTATTCCAACAACAGAGAAGCCACTAAACATATAGTCTAGAATGTCTTCACAAGAAACATTATATTGATGTTTTACTGTCCATGGTGAGGTTAGCGACAGCTGATTTACAAGCAGTTGTCCTGGGTTAGCGGGTTTGCTTCCCAGCTGATCCTATGACATATGAGAAAAAACTATAAATATCTACACACTCACATACCATTACTAACAGTAATGCCTATAAGTTGCTGAGAATGAGATTCTACGTATCAATTAGCAATAGTAGACAATAATAAAAAAATGCTAAGATGAATCTAATAAACAAACAAAACAAATTTATTAACAGTTCAGTTATAATACATAAACATAAATTACCATTAAATGTTGACATCAGGCAGCTTTTTAAATATTAACAGTAACAAAACTACTATTTATTTTAATATTATCTCTGAAGAATATCTTTTAATAACTATATTGTTTATTTGATTCTGTTAGGTATGGATTAGTTATGTCAAGATATGTGCATATACACATTTTACTCCTATTTCAAAGAATAAATTAAATTTAAATACAGCATAAAGGCAATTACAAAATCAGTCTTATGTAATATGTATTTGATACTATGTCACATAAGAATACAATAATATAAATAATCTTTACTAATTCAGAGCACAAAGTAAAATTATGTAAATAAACTACAGATAATATCAAAACTCAAGTGTCGGGAAAATGTGTTCTTAGAGAGAAATGTATCTAAATCAAGAATAAAATCAAATACAAGCATGGTAATATAAAATTCAAACTCAGCTGATAAAATATCTAAAGGATTACTGTATAAATATGCATATATATATTCTAACTATTAATTTTGATATGTCAGTCTGCTTAAAAATTCTATATAAAATAAAATCAGTTTTTTAACTATCTTTATGTATATGTGCATGTTGGCATAAACCACACTCTTACACTTATTTTCACTAATTTATAAATATCTTATCCAAATGATTTTGAATAGCTTCAGAGAGATAAATTTTGTAAAAGTAAATTGTAATCATTTGAAACAACATTTTCTTATATCTTTTAAAACAGATTAATTCTTTCAGAGAAAGATTGATTTAACATTTGCTTAACTTAAATCTTGATTACTCTTGAGAAATATTCATTAAACTGAAATTGATTTTGATTTTAACTTTTATATTAATAATGATTTAACTCCCTTTCTTCTCATTATAGTTTAATAACACATATTCAGTGGATATCTCATATATATAATTCAATTTGATATATATTAAATACAGTAGTATTCATATAATTCAATTAATTCTGTATATTTGATCACAATAAACTTGTAAATATGGGTTTAAATTTGAGGATGTCTTTTGATAGCTAGTCATGGCTGCTTGATGGTGTTATTTGTGTGTAAAAACATATAAAAATACCATTTCCATGGCCATAATTAGGAGTAAATACAACACTTTTGTTGTATTACCCATTTATGCCACTATATGGCATTGCACACTAGTGTGTTTCATGATAGTTAATGCAGAATTGCCCAATTGAGTATTGGCTATTGTATCATGTTACACTGTTTGGATTTCTCCATAGCAGAGTAATTTTATTTCTACTTAAATCACACAATCTGAGTCACTAAAAATTGTCACACCATCCCCATCCTTGCCTACACAACTTGGAATTTGAGAAACATTGGATAAGGTAGGGGGCAATATGCTTCAGCCGAGCTCCCATGAAAATGCACACTTTCACAATAAATTATACAAGACAAATAAAATGGCACAGACATTGTGCCACTTACCGATGTCAATCAGGCTCCTGCACTTAAGGTATTTACCATGGCTAAAAATAAAATATTAAAGAGGTAGTAGGAAAAAATAAAAGGATCAAAAAATTTTCTGTAGTAGTAAGGGAAAAATAGAAATCATGTAAGAGAAATCACCATATAGCCAAAAAAGAAGTGGCCACATTTTCAATCTGAGAAAAAAAAAAGATATAAAAGTCTGAAGTTTTGATGTTATTGTAATGTTTTTATAGTGGTCTGTTGAAAGGATCCAAAAATGTAATTAATAGGGATTTTTTCTTAAAAAAATGGCAAAATAGACATTGCATAATACAAATAAAGGCAAAAATAAAAAAAATTGCTGTATAGTCACTGTCTTTAAAAAAAAACCAAGGAAAGTTGAAAAAGTCAAAAGTTTTGATCTTATTTTAATGTTTTTGTGGTGAGTGTGCTGAGAAATACTTTGTCTTTACTGAGACAAAAGATAGAGATGAAAGTTATTTTAGTTTTTGTTTTTATTTTTAAAAAAAGGTCATAAAATTGCTTTTAAAAATTAAAAGTTTTAGTATATGTCAGCGGTATACAAATAAAGCCCAAAAAATTATTGTCTTATAGGCCAAAAAAAAGTGGCAATATTTTTAAACAAAAAAAAAAGAAACCAAAAGTTGAAAAAGTCAAAAGTTTTAATGTTATTTTAATTATTTTTTTTTGGGGGGGGGGGATGGGTTGAGAAATAGTTTGTTTTCAATGAGACAAAAGATAGAGATGAAAGTTATTTTTGGTTTGTTTTTCTTTTTAAAAAAAGGTCATAAAAATTGGTTTTAAAAAATTAAAAGTTTTAGTATATCAGTGGTATACAAATAAAGCCAAAAAAAATGTCACCTTATAGGCAAAAAAAAGTGGCCGTATTTTTAAACAACAAAAAAAGAAAACCAAAAGTTGAAAAAGTCAAAATTTTTGATCTTATTTTAATTTCTTTGGGGGGGGGGGGAATGGGTTGATAAATACTTTGTCTTCACCAAGACAAAAGATAGATACGGACATTATTTTTTGTTTATTTTTATTTTTTTTAAAAAGGTAATAACAATTGATTTTAAAAATAAAAGTTAAAGCCAAAAAAAAAAAAAAAAATCACCATATAGCTAAATAAAACCCCCAAAAATGAAATCTTAGAGATGGAATAGAAAAAGCCCTAAAAATGAAATGTTAAAGATGGAGTAAAAAAATTAAAGGGATCAAAAAAAGTCGCCGTATTTTAAAAATCGCGGCCGATAACTGTTTTAACACATAAACAATGCCATCAAGCAGCCGTGACTGGCTATCAAAAGACAACCAAATTTGATTATATAACATAAAAATTATACACATTGAACATTGTCACAATAAATCAAAAATAAAAGAAATTATATTAATTTTGAGAAATTGTCAAGTATTAATGAATCATCAAACATTAAAATAACAGTATTGTGGGATTACTGAATAAAATTATGGGAGTTGTAAAATAATATATTGTTTTGATTATTCAACCTTATATCATTATATAATTGACAAAGACTAAAAGAAATATAGTCAAAAGTACTTCTAACAGAATAAGTTGAATTATATGAGTATTACTATATTTAATATATATCATATTGAATTTTACATATATTCCGAAGGAATGAATACAGACATCAAAATTAATGTATATGTCCAATTTTACTGAAACTAAAATAAGTATTACAAAATATAAATAAAATGCAAAAATTAAGTTTGAAAAAATACAATAAAACAAATATATAAAAACCATTAATTAAACTACAAATTAATTAGTATAGATAAGTATTACTGGCTTGTGGTAATTAGAGTCTCCTTAAGTTTATTAAATTGTTATTGTTCCTAATAAATAAAATTGTTACCTTAAGTTTGAGCCGAAATTATTTTAAAATATTAAGTGGTGATTAAAGCTGTGCACATACATTTTATTGTTGAACACAATGAAGAAGAGCTTTTTTGTAGTCCAATAGTGAAATATACAGTTAATAGTTTTCAAATATTCATTCACAATCAAAAGTTTCATTGTTGAGAACTACCTTTGTTATAGCTGTGATATTATATATATGAAACTGGTTGACACAAAGATGAAATTAATTCAACCACATAGATTTAGACATGCTGGCTAGGAATCCGTACTTGTGAATTTTTTAAATGAATTCATCCACTCATTGTAGTTATTTCAACTGTTTGAAAAGGTTTTTTGAAATGTATGTTGGCAGAAAAAATGATAAAAGGTGAAAAAGAGACAGCATATAAAGACGAAAGACAATGTTATTTTCTGAATCTGTCTGTTTATACACTTCTTGATGTTTTGCAAAACTTATTTTTTTCTAATTAAAACAAGAGAGTAATTATTTCTAATCATCCATGTTTACAAAATTCTTTAGATCACACACACACAAAAAAACATGTTTACTTGCTTGATAACTAATTGTTATCTTAATCTCTAAAAAAAATATGTTCAATTAAAATTTTAAAACATTTGGAAAACATTGAACTAATTCAAAATTACCTAAAATAATTTTCTTTTTATAGCATAACTTTTAAACAAGTTTATTTAGCTGGAATAAATTAGATTTCGTTTTTTTTTTTTTTTTAAACAATCAAAAAATATTTAAATAAATAAACTAACTCCATTTTGTTTATTTTTTGAGCACACATATTTTTACTTGTGCATATGTTTGCCTATTATATAAAGAAATCTAGTTTTAATGATAAAATCTAAAATTTATTTATAAAATCTGACTCCAATTCATAATTGCCAACTACTTTTTTTAAAATGTAAATTGAGATAGGCATTCTTTCTCAATATATTATGATGGTAAGAGATAAGGAAGATTTTATTGTGATCCTATATTTGATAAAGCCAAAATTATGTAAGGATGAATAAAAGAATACTACTCAGAAATTATAACTTTATCTGTCTTATTGCATTGCCAAATTCATCTGATATTAATATCATTTATGTTCTTCATTACTTTTTACAATGCTTTTTACAACCACTAAACAGTTTCAGTTGTCCCAGCTGTCTTCTTCAGAACTTTTACTTATACTTTGTAAATAGTAATAAAGAACGTAAATGATATTAATATTATATGGATTTGGCATTGCAATAAGAAAGGTAATGTTATAATACTTCATAGGGAAGATAAAGAATACTGGAAATAGAATTGGATAAGAAGAAAGAAGAAACATTGATATATATATATATATATATATATATATATATATATATATATATATATATATATATATATATATATATATATATATATATATATATATATATAGAGAGAGAGAGAGAGAGAGAGAGAGAGAGAGTTAAGATTTGAAAATATAAGTAGTTCTGAAAAAGATTGCTGGGGCAATCAAAACCATCTAGTGGATTATAAAAAGCATTTTAAAAAGTAATAGAAAGAATAAATTCTATTAATATTACTCTCAGAAATTAATTGTTATCCACTCCAACTTGCAATTATATTTAATTTATGAGCATTACATAAATCGGAATGTTTATCCAGTAAATACAATGTGACCTCACATTATTTTTGATACATTAGTTCTACAGATAGCAAACCAAAGCTATAGATCATGAGACAAATATTGATTGTTATGTTGCTAATAATAGCAGAACACATGATGAAATTATGTTCAAAAACCTAGCAGATCTTGCTCATCACAGATGCTTCATCAAACCCAAAATAAATGAATACTGGGAATGAGACTAAAGACCACCATAGAAAATAATAACAATGTAATTCATATTACAAAACATACATGAATAAAATATAATCCAAATTAAATTAATAATTAATGAACAACAATAAAGTAAGTAAATAATTATCTAATATGAGCAATGTTCTATGTCCTCATTTCATTTATCGGAATTTTTTTTATTCATTTTTCATTTTCAAGGATTGTATGTCTGTATTTTTTTTTTTTTTTTTTATAAAAAAAAACTACTGAAATCTGTTTAAATGAATGATGAATAAATCTATATTACAATATTAAAATTCATACACACATGTAAAATGAACTTACATATTTGCAAAACACTAAAGAATACTTTTGGCCATGCATTGTAATTGTGTATTATGTAGTTGTTACATATGTCAGTTATGAACTTGAGCAGAAATTCTATATGAATATTTCAAATTAATATAAGTGATTATAATGCTTCTTATAAATTTTGCAGGATGAATAATATATCTCCCAAGTATTTTATGAAATATTTACTCAGTCATGTCATTTAATTTAATTCTCCTTTAAACTGAAAACATTTTTATATGATCAAGAGCACATATACTTCATACTTTTCAGTTTGCTTTTATATAAACTATTTTTTTATATTTATCTTCTACTTTATATATTAATATATTGTAACGTTTTTCGTATTACTAGGCCACTATATGCCTCAAATTTATATTTGAGCGTGAGTTGATCAAGTTGCATCAAAAGAAAAAAGAAAGTTGTATTTCTATTCTCAACACAGCTATTTTTCCTGATCAACTTCAGCCTAGAACTATTACCGAGTACAATTGTGAGCAGAACCAGTTTTTAATTTCTACTTGAGGGCGCCAGGGTCGTTAGACCCACTGAGACTGCGTCAAACATATTGTAGCCCGTAAGGTAATAATTATACGATCTGAGTTAACATTCTCGTTAAGAAGAAGATATCCCCATTTTTTCTTAATTACGGAAATTAAATCTATCAAAAAAAAATAATTTGTATACCGATCTAAGTTAAATAACTAAAGGTAAAACTTAAATAGAATAGCATTAATTTTATACACGTACAATGAAAGTGAAGTTAATAATAAAGATTTATTCTAACTCGTCAAGCATTCAATATTTATGATTAAGACAAAATTATAATGTTGGAAAAGATTGTGCATATGAATTCAATAATTTGATTCAAATATTGGAGTAATAATTATTTAGTCTTATTTTCTGTAGTAACAGTTTGGTTCATTTCTCAGTTCGCAAATCTTCTGATCCAAGAAAAATTTATGGGATAACATTTCCATTCAACTCACTATTCATAAAGCTTTATGTAAAAAAAATTATGGCCATTTACTTACCGGTAAGTTGACATTAAGTAGGTCATCGATCTTCCCGACGTACAATTCAGTTAGTGGGTAGTCCGCAGTAGTTGTTTTTCTTTTAGTTTTATTTCCGAATCTCCGATCTAATTTAGGTAGCCAGATGACTATCTAGGTGACTTTTTTCGAGAGAAAGTGTCGGCAAACAATAGCGTTCTACTCACTCATGGCGAGCGATTTCAGTTCGTATCTAAGTGGACACATTTTATTAAAAAAATACAAGGCACTTCAAATTGCTCAGCACTATTGGAACAATAAGAGAAAAAAGACCCCTTTTCAAATCTGTCGGCTCCTTTTATACTCCTAGATTCTTTTTAAAAGCTCCGCGCACGTTCTTTTTTTTTCTTTGTTCTACTTTATAAACTTCTACATTATTCTCCTTTTCTTATTACAAAGTCTGTTTTTCCGTTAAGAATTTCTGCCATTTTTAATTACTATCAGAAAGTTGTTTCTGATAGCAATCTTTCACTTTTTGAAATTTCCTTTCACTATTTGAATCAATGATTCAATATGCACTTTCCAACATTGAATTTATTTTAGTTAACTTATTTCTAAAAAAAAAAAGAAAAATTAAACTTTCACTGTATGTTTTTTTTTTCTTTAAAACATTATGCTACAAAAAAAAATAAAGATCGTGTTCGCTCTCCTTTCTTTTTTTTATAATACCTAATATTAAAAAGTAATTTGTACCGTATATATAAATAAATGGTACAATACCACCGGGGCAGGGGAATGAGAATAAAATATGGGTTTGAACTAATTTTATTCTTAATAAGTCTTTATGGAGTACTTCTAACCCACGTCCTAGTCTTATATGGTTTCAGTGACCTAGCGTTATAGGTACCCCTTTCTCCTTCACCATTCTTTAAAGTGAAAGCATTTGGACCATCCTGTCGGCTGATTTGGTAAGGTCCCTCATACAAATTTTGGAACTCTTTAAAAATATGCTTCCCAGTTTGACTCACAGGGTTTGTTTTTACCCATACTGTATCCCCTGTTTTAAACTTATCAGTCAGGCCTCCTTTCCGCTGGATTCGGAGCTTGGCACAGTGTTCCAATTTTTTTCTGCTTCTTCATGATCTCTCCCTTTATCAATGTTTCTGGACCAGCCGGTAACTTGGATTGGTACAATCTAGGTATTGCTTGTCCAAAGTGAAGTCTTACAGGTGCAAATCCGGTAGATTCATTATGAGACCAATTTATGAAATTTAACACCCTTGGGAGTTGTTTCACCCATCCTCTATGGTTAGATGCAGTATATACTCTGAAGAGGCATCCTAACTCTCTCATCACCCGCTCACAAGGGTTTGATTGCGGATTTTGTATGGATGACAATATGTGTTTTACCTCCATCCTCTCTATCCACTGTTGCCAATCATAAGATGTGAACGGCATACCGTGGTCTGACAAAATAGCTTTTGGTTTGCCTATCCTTTTAAAATATCGTACCTCAAGGGCTCGTATGGCATTCTTGGTATTGGCTTGGGTCACCGGATATGCTGATACCCATTTTGAAAAAAGGTCATATACTACTAGTAGATATTTCATTTTCCCGAAAGCTGGCAATGGTCCATAGAAATCAATAGCCACCAGGTCATTGGGTTCTTTAGGGATGATAGAATTCAATGGACCTTGATATGACTTGTTTGCTGGTTTTGTCTTCTGACACATTTCACATGAGCTTACTATCCTGGTGACCTGTGCTCTCATATTCAGCCAGTGGAACCATGTCCTCAATAAGGCTTCCACTTTATTTACACCATAGTGCCCATACAAATGATGTGTGTAGTCAATAAGTCCTTCCTGTAAACTTTCTGGTATGATAATTTTCCATTGATCCCTTTGAGAGTCGGTGATATACCATAGTATCCCTTCTTTCAGGCGGTATCTCTCATCAGTGTTAGCATCTGCTGTCTTTCCCGCTTCATCTTTGTCTTCTAGTTGATCAATAATTTTCTTGTAGGTCGGGCTTTGCCGTTGTACCTTTCCTAAGTGTCTCAATCCTTCTTCTACTACAGCGTCTGTTTCTAATTCTACACTTGCCAAACAGATATCTTCCATCTGCAAATGGTCCTGGGTATCAGGAACAATATTCCGGCTCAATGTGTCGGCTACCACATTTTCAGTGCCCTTACAATACTGGATGGAATAATTGAACTCCTGGAGAAAAAGGCTCCATCGTATTAGCCTACTATTGGTTAAATAACTGTGATTTAAGAACTCTAGGCTCTTATGATCTGTCCTAACAATCGTTTCCGATCCTATCAAGAATTGGCGGAACTTCTGAAATGCCCACACCACAGCCAAGGCCTCTTTCTCTGTTACACAGTAATTAATCTCTGCACCTCTCAGTGGTCTGCTGACAAAATAAATTACACCCCAGGTACCATCCTCTTGAGCTTGCATAAGAGCAGCACCTAACCCATACCCACTACTATCTACCTGAACAATAAACGGTTTCCTTAAGTCAGGGTAAACCAACATCACTTGACTAAGGAATTTCTCTTTAATAACCCTAAAATTGGTCTCGTGCTTTTCCGTCCATTTCCATGACATTCCCTTATGTAATAATTGCAGCAGAGGCTCCATGTCTGAAGCAAAGTTTTTGTAAAATTTATTGTAGAAATTACACATCCCCAAAAACGATCTCACCTGTTTTGGTGTTTGAGGGGCTGGGAAATCTTGTATTGCCTGGATTTTGTTCGGGTGGGGTCTAATTCCATTGGCATTAATTAAGTGCCCTAAGAAATTCACTTCTTCCACTGCTAAACAGCTTTTTTGCAAATTAAGGTGTAAGATCCTTCATATTGCACTCTTGTAGAAACAACTTGAGGTGTTGTAAGTGTTCCTGGGCATTATTGGATGCAATAATCACATCATCCATGTAAACAGTGATTAACTTTTTGATTTCCGGGCACAGCACACGATCGAGACATTTTAGCAGGCCTGCTCCACTATTCTTGAGACCAAAAGCCATTCTGTTAAATTGGTACGATATACCATTATATCGAAATGCTGTGTACTTCCAGTCAGCAGGGTGTAACCTGATCTGCCAATAGCTGGCAGTCATATCTAACGTGGAAAATATCTTTTTTCCCAGAATTTATTTACCAACTCATTAATTGGAGGTGGAACATTTTGATCTGGCCATGTAATCTTGTTCAATTGCCTGGCATCCAAACACAGTTGTATGGTTCCATCTTTTTTTTTACAACCACCAATGGGTTATTATATGCTGACGAACCCTTAGTGATAATATCCCACTCCTCCATTTTAGCTAATTCTCTCTCTACCTCAGCTCTATAGTGGTGTGGCACTGGGTATGATCTTGCCTGGTATGGTGTACTGTCAGCGATCTTGATCCTGTGCTCATACTCTTTAATAACCCCAGGTTTATCTGAAAAATTCGATTTATATTCATTTAAGACTTCTTTTAGGTCCTCTTTCCATCCTTCCTTCACTCCCTTTATTACTTCATCAATCCGTGCCTCTATTGAAGGCTGTTCTATCTCAACCTCCATATTACATACGTTTTGCTGGTTCATTCTCATCCGCGACCCAAACTCCACTTCTTCCCCATCACAGATAATCTTTTCATCTTTATAATTGATCACACACCCAGTTTTGTGCATAAAATCTGACCCCAATATGGCTTCATGTACCAACCCTTTTAGAATTAATAGCGTGTGGGGCATAATTTTGTCCCCTATCTTAATTTGCACCCAAACCTGTTTTGAGCCCAATTGTGCCTTTTTGTTATTTGCTAATGTTATTAGCATGCTTTTCACTGGTAGAGTTGGTATCTCTATGGGTTGGCTCCGCATGCGCTCATACGTTGTTTCTGACATTACCGATATCTGGCTGCCAGAATCCCACAACGTCTCTACTTTGACATCGTTTATTTGCAAAACAACCTTTGGGCATTCTTGAGATGTGTACTTAATCGATTCGCCATCCCACTCACAAATAAGATTATCTATCCTCTTTTCTTCTGTTGTTCTACTGATCACTTTATTTCTTTTCTTTTTCCTTTTTTTTTACTGGTTCTTTTATTTCTTCTTTTAATTCTCTGACTATCTTTGCCATTTCTTTTTTTATTTCTTCTTTGAATTCTGTCATGCATTCGTATAATAGTTTTTTTTTATTAAGGGTTCCATGCCCTCTTTTAATTCTTCCGCCCTTTCTGCCATATTTTGTATATTTTTATTACTTCTCAATTTCATATATGGCCGTGTTGCTTATTTTTGCTACCGTAAACAAAATCTTAACGCTATCAATTGTTACGATATTAATACAATATTTTATTTTGTTTTGCTAAAAAATTCGTTCACCGACACCCCTCTCTTTTATCACCCTATAATCTCCCATCCCCTTCTACCTTTATCGTCACTTCTTACCTTTGATCGGTTTTATTTATTATTTAATAATTTATACGCTATTATTTTCTTACAATATAGCCTTCTTTAAAATTCTACTCTAAAAAAAACTTTTGTAATCGTACGCAATAACTTTTTAGATTTGCGCACTATTTGTGGTCATATTTATTTTCCGGCTACGGACATTAAATTCTCAATTTTATGCCGTTTTTAAATTTTCTCAGGTCGTGGTTTTTTTTTCTTTTCGTAAGCCTCGAGTTGGGCAAGCCATTGTAACGTTTTTCATATTACTAGGCCACTATATGCCTCAAATTTATATTTGAGCGTGAGTTGATCAAGCTGCATCAAAAGAAAAAAGAAAGTTGTATTTCTATTTTCAACACAGCTATTTTTCCTGATCAACTTCGGCCTAGAACTATTACCGAGTACAATCGTGAGCAGAACCAGTTTTTAATTTCTACTTGAGGGCGCCAGGGTCATTAGACCCACTGAGACTGCGTCAAACATATTGTAGCCTGTAAGGTAATAATTATACGATCTGAGTTAACATTCTCGTTAAGAAGAAGATATCCCCATTTTTTCTTAATTATGGAAATTAAATCTATCAAAAAAAAATAATTTGTATACCGATCTAAGTTAAATAACTAAAGGTAAAACTTAAATAGAATAGCATTAATTTTATACACGTACAATGAAAGTGAAGTTAGTAATAAAGATTTATTCTAACTTGTCAAGCATTCAATATTTATGATTAAGACAAAATTATAATGTTGGAAAAGATTGTGCATATGAATTCAATAATTTGATTCAAATATTGGAGTAATAATTATTTAGTCTTATTTTCCGTAGTAACAGTTTGGTTCATTTCTCAGTTCGCAAATCTTCTGATCCAAGAAAAATTTATGGGATAACATTTCCATTCAACACACTATTCATAAAGCTTTATGTAAAAAAAATTATGGCCATTTACTTACCGATAAGTTGACATTAAGTAGGTCATCGATCTTCCCGACGTACAATTCAGTTAGTGGGTAGTCCGCAGTAGTTGTTTTTCTTTTAGTTTTATTTCCGAATCTCCGATCTAATTTAGGTAGCCAGATGACTATCTAGGTGACTTTTTTCGAGAGAAAGTGTCGGCAAACGATAGCGTTCTACTCACTCATGGTGAGCGATTTCAGTTCGTATCTAAGTGGACACATTTTATTAAAAAAATACGAGGCACTTCAAATTGCTCAGCACTATTGGAACAATAAGAGAAAAAAGACCCCTTTTCAAATCTGTCGGCTCCTTTTATACTTTTAGATTCTTTTTAGAAGCTCCACGCACGTTCTTTTTTTTTCTTTGTTCTACTTTATAAACTTCTACATTATTCTCCTTTTCTTATTACAAAGTCTATTTTTCCGTTAAGAATTTCTGCCATTTTTAATTACTATCAGAAAGTTGTTTCTGATAGCAATCTTTCACCTTTTGAAATTTCCTTTCACTATTTGAATCAATGATTCAATATGCACTTTCCAACATTGAATTTATTTTAGTTAACTTATTTCTAAAAAAAAAGAAAAATTAAACTTTCACTGTACGTTTTTTTTTCTTCTTTAAAACATTATGCTACAAAAAAAAATAAAGATCGTGTTCGCTCTCCTTTCTTTTTTTTATAATACCTAATATTAAAAAGTAATTTGTACCGTATATATAAATAAATGGTACAATATATTACTGAATTTATTAGCAATATTATTATTGCCAGTACACATCACCATCTTAAGTAAAATATCTGTATCTCTAATCTTACACAGCACATAAAACAATGTTTCTGTTTAATGTAAAATCTAAGAGCAGAGATTTTATCCTTTAATACAAGGCCATAGCAAGCAACTTTTTACCAATATACATAAAATAAAAATATCTGTTTAGATACCTATTTTTTCTTCTATTTATCTACACTTATTTTAAAGATAACAAATAATATCATCATTGTTTTCAGCCACTATCGGTTCATTGCAACATGAAGGTCTCTCCAAATGCAATCCATCTTCTTCAATCTCTAACCTCTGGTCTCCGCATCACTACAGCACACTTACTTATTTTATCCATCCATCTCACATGTGATATTAAATCTTTTACAATCTTCTGGAATCCAGTTTAAGATTTTATCTATCCATCTATTATCATTTCTTCTAGCAATATGTCCAGCCCATGTCCACTTCAGTTCTTTCACTGATGTCAGTAACACCTGTTTGGTCTCTTTAATTTTTGATTTCTTCTTGTTACTCCTAACACACATCTCTTATACTTCTTCAAATGATCTGAACTCTGTATTCTCTTCTCTTACGTGTTCAAATCTCAGATCCATATGTAAGAAATTTACATTTATTAAAAATCCTTCTTTTTAAACACATAGTCATGTATCTTTTTAATATTAAGTTATTTCTACCATAAGCACTCCATTCATGATTAATTTTATGATTAATTTCATTCATTATGTTTCCATCTGTAGTAATAATCTGACTAAGGTATTTGTAACTGTTAACTTCTAACTCATTATAATCAATCTTTATTTTCATCTTTTGAGAAAATCCATTGAACATTACTTAAAGTCTTTTTAACATTTACCTTTAGTCCTACGTTCTTGCTTTCATCTCATAACTCTTGCAAAATTTCCTGTAGCTCTAAAGCGTTAATTGCAACAAGTACACCATCTGCAAAATCTAGATGACTTAGATAATTTTCATTTACTTTTATTCCCTTAGCTTCCCAAATAAGATACAAATATAAAATTATAAATGCTTATAGTAATTATATCTCTTTTGAAAATTTACCTATATTCAAATATGTGTGTATATAAAATAAATGATATCATTTTTTTTCTATCAATAATAAAAAGATTAATGATCATAATTTATTTTCGAACATTGCTACTATTAAAATTGTAGCGAATTTAACTTATTTATAAATCGTATTTCAAGCTGAAAACAATAATAAGTTAACATTACTATTTGGGTCATATTATTCTTTTACAAATTGTACTATTAAAATTGTTTAGTCTGTTTTTCCAATGTGTGGTATTTTCTTTTCTTCGGCCCATTTTGCAATCTGTTAGCAAGTGTTTAAATGGCATTGCTTGTTGATTGAAATAATTATTTGAATTGGTGTCTCTTAATATTCAGGCTTTATTTCCACAGTAAAATAATTAGCAAATGAATTATAAAATGAGAGATATCCATATTTTAAGATTGTCAGTTACTCTAGTTTCTTGGAAATCTGGCTGATGACAGAGAAGTAAATATTTATTTCTTTCCTTTTGTTCAGCAATTCATTTTATTTATAAGTTTAAATAAATATGCCCTTGTTTTATAATCACTTTTGCTTATGTTCTTCTCTTTTATATCACCAAGATTAATAATTATTACTACTAATATTTTTTATACTAAATAAATATATTGTTTTATGTGTTTGTGTGTGTTTGTTTACATTTATTCCACACATGTATATTCACACCCTTCTTATAATAGGGTAATTATTTCATTACGCTTTACTTTCTATATTAACTCACTACTAGTGGAGATACAACAAACATTCCTTGGCATCCAAATACCAAACACATCTTAGCAAGAAACCTGCATCACTTATTTGGATGATATATCTGTCTTCCATCCATAAAACAACTCCTAGCGTTACACAGGATACTTCAGAAATTTGCAGTTACACATAAACTCGATGCCAATCTAAACAAGACTGCTGTGTGGTCTCTTTATAATACCAAACCATGCACAGAAATATATGGGAAAAAGTCATATGCTTTTTTGTGGTTTTTATTTTATGTGAGTGCAAGTGCAGTGAGGTGTAAAATCTTTCAAATGCATATCTCTCCATATATTCCAAGATCGAGTTATTTAACCAGCTATTCATCACCAAAATCAACTATTTTCTCATAATTTCTTTTTCTAAATGTTTTACAAACAAGATCTCTTTTTTCTGCAACAAGATTTTGTGGCAGAGGAATGCGATGCCCATATCTGGTAAACAACTTAGCAGACCACACCACCCAATCATCATGTACTCTCCCATAAATTATTTTTTCTAAAGGTTTTACAAACAAGATCTCTTCTCTCTGCAACAAGCTTTTGTGGCAGAGGAAGGCAGTGTCCATCTCTGCTAAACATCTTAGCAGACCACCTACCTACTGTGGCTTGGCCTTCTTATCATTCATATTGTTAATTTATAGAAAGCCACACTTAAAACACTTTCTAATGGTAATACTCCCTTCAAATAACATCAACAGATAGGCCACTCCTTTCATGTGATCGACTATCATCCATCACCAATTATATGAAAGCCACATCATCAAAGATATCTCATCAAACTGTATACAAGTATTCATATTGGCAAATTTATTTATTGATCCATCCAAATCTGCACCATGATTCCAATCTCACAATGCTTGGAATCACCAATCAGCAATTACTTTATAAGTTTAAAAAATGGTCTTTAGAGCCAAAGTACTTTGACTTCTTACTAAGATTAAATCTCCACACACTTCCCACTTCATATTTCCTGAGTTACTGACTGTTGTACAAGAATGCTGATCCTTTTTGCTCCCTATGTCATAGGGCAAAGGAAACACTGCAACATTTATTCTATCACTGCTTATCACTGGACAGATTTCATTATAACATAACCAGACTATAGACAACCCACCACCCTCAGACAATCATTGCCACATATCACAAAGACTCTTTTCCGTCAATTCGAAGCCACATTCATGATCTATGCACATTGGGGCACTCATTGTACTTTCATATTGGGAAACTGGTGAAATAGAGAGCTGTAGATAATAAAATTGCACATCATGACATCTTTGTAGCCACCTAGTCACTTCTAATACTGCAATCAAACCTTTAACTGGCCACCATACTACCACCAATTTATGTCATCAGAAAGAGTCTTCCCACAAAAATTGTCATTTGCCAGCAACTGAATTACAAATAATTTTCAACTCACTGCATACTACTAATCTCAAGAACCACAACAACTCAATGAAGATTTAAACTCTGAATAGCATACTGTACTTAAATCAGCAACACAATGAATGTGTCACTGATCACCACCTAATAGCGATAACATAAGGCATTTGAAATCTGGGATTAAATGAACTATCACTCATAAATATCTATTAAATGAAATGAACACTAAATGTCATTCAAACTGAAATAACCATGTAACTTATATGTATCTATACCCCCCCCCCCCAATCAAAAGTTAATCAAAGATAATTATATAAAAATATCCAAATAGAAATTAGCAAATGAATATTGTAGTGTCTATTTCTATTCCACCATGTAAAATTTTGAAAAGTAATCTCAAAACAACCATAACACTGGACAACTCCCCTATTTTTATGCACACATTTTCTCCTTTCATTTACAGTTTAAACATAGGTGGAGTGACTCATAGTACATATAATCTTTTAATCAATAAAATTTCCTTTTATGACATAATTTATCCGTGGTAAAAATAAAATGGCACTTGATTAGTTTAAACAACTGTTATTTACCTTTATAACAGAATTATATAAAATAGTCATCTCAAATAAAAACTAATTAAATAATATAACATTTATTAAATCTTTTCTTTCCTAATAAATTGTCATCATGAAATAATTGCTTCAATGTATATAAAAGTAACATATTTTTGCAAACATGTAACATCATAGGGAATTACTATGTTTGAACTTTTCTTAATCTTAATCAGTTCTAAAAATATAACTCAATCTCATTCTGTTTATACTTTACTGGAAATTTGCATTCCCCCCCCCCCCCACATATTATTCTATTACAGAATTGAAATTTGTTATATATTTTTTATGATTTTTTGATCTATGTATTTTGATTGGATCAAGAAATGAAGCCATAAATTATGATCCTATATTTTAATAACTTATGTTGGTTAATTCGTTTTGTAAAGTAAAATAATATGTAAATTTGTTAATACATTTGTATATGTATGTTAGAAGTGTTATTCTTTGATCAAAAGATAAAAGTAAATATTTGAAAATTCTCAATCCGTTTTCACACAATTAAAAATATAAGTAAATTTTTATATTCCTCATTTAGACCATTGTTTGGCAATGTCTGCACTTTTATATGACATATATAGAGAAAAAGAAAATAAGTTTAAAAGCGATAACATATATCACATGTCTATCACATGACCTCATCTTACTCAATGTTGTTTCAGCAGCATACCCTTTTTCTTCATCACATCTATCCCATTTTCTGTAAGCTTTAGTAATTAATAGATTCAGTTGATAGTGTTTTATAATACCTCCAGACTACTTTCAAATTTATGGCTTTCATCATTGATGAGCTTTGGATCTTGGACAATTTCTTCTTGATTTTTAGTATGTAATGCACATTTTAAGGAGCTTAGGATTTTGGACAATTGCATTTTGATCTTTGGTAATCAAATTGACTTATAGCTTGGCAAAGGAAAAGTGCTTTAGATATTGATGGTCCAGACATTTGTTCAAGATTAAAACCTCAATCTCAATGAAAACTACAAGCTTGAATATTAGTCTGGGTCTATTGGATGGAACAGCACCAAACAGGGATTTCTTAAGCACTACCATGTAAGTAGCATATGCTACTGAAAATAAGTTTATTTAAGTGGTTCAATAATAGATAGCTTTCTAGTGAGCAGAATATGGTAAATTGACTTCTAATTGAAATGAACTTCTTTGTTTCATTTTAAAGCTCAAACATCAAATGATCTCAAGTTATTGATTCTGTAGATCAAGCAGATATGGAAATAGAGGTTAAAAGAATAGTAATGGCAAAGGAGACATTTGTGAAGAGAAAGAAGAAAGAATAGTAATGGCAAAGGAGACATTTGTGAAGAGAAAGAAGATATTTTGTGGATCTTTGGAAAGAGAATTAAGAAAGAGATTAATTAAATGTTATGTGTGGAGTGTATTACTGTATGGTTGTGAGACATGGGCATTGAGTAATAGAATTAAGAAACGATTTGGAAGCTTTTGAGATGTGGACATGGAGAAAAATGGGAAAAAATCAGTTGGATGAGTAAAATGACAAATGAAGAAGTTTTGAAAAGAGTAAATGAGGAAAGAAGATTGATTGAGAATATCAGAGAGAGAAAGAGAAACTGGATTGGACATATATTTGAGAAGAGATTATAGTTTAATGAAAGATGTTTTGGAGGGAATGGTGAGTGGAAATAAAAAGAAAGGACAGAAGAGATTGACATTATTGGATGATATAAGAGATATGAAGACTTATGTGGAATTGAAGAAATGGGTAAGGAAGAGAATGGAATGGAAGAATAGATGGATTGATGTGACTACTCTCTGGACCTGTCTATTGGACAGAATACTATTGATTGACTGATTGATTGATTGAAAATAGAATCATTTATAACAAGAATATATGTATATATTATAATGTTTAAAATTTCACTGTTATTTTTTCAAATCGTTTATTTCATTCCTTTGGCATAACTATATATGTTTAATCATGAATATATATTTTATTTTTTTGAGGGAAACTTTAATTGTGAAAAAAAATTTTTAACAGATTTTAATTAAGAGTAAAAAAATTGATTTGTAGATTTCACTAGCAACAAAAAAAAAAAAAAGGGACAATTATTAACTCTTTTTTTCCCCCAGTTTTTGCTACACTTTGGAAAGATTATCACAAAAAATTAATATAGAAATCCTGATTTATCTTTAAAATTGTAAATTGACAACTTCTATATTAAATGATAGGCGGGAAGAAGTGTGAATTGAATGAAGTTTAGTGTTTTTTTAAGCTCACATTATTAAAATTTCAGTATGAGATTAATATCTAGAAATTTTAAACCTCAGAAAAATGTAGTTTTTTTTAATGAGTTTGTATGTATGTGTGCGAAGTATAAATAAACTGACCACCCACATAAATATCACAATTAATTTTACTTCATTAAAATTATTATCATTTTCAAACAGTTAGTAAAAGTACGTATACCTTATAAAAGAGATTCTATATTTACAAAATTTTTGAAGATTATATTTTGTATATTGGCTTTTCCGCGTAGCAGAAAGAAGTGGGAAAAAATAATAAAACAATAACCAGCATTTTGGTGTGATTAATTTGTGATACTTTTATTTTTTATGTAACTATCTCATATTTATTTTATTAATAGTTTAAATATTTTTATGAGTAAATATAGGGGATTTGAATTCAGATTTTCTATCTTAATATAAACTGAGCACTGATATGTGTGGGTGATGATAATCTGGACAAACTGATGAGTGCTGGCTTAGCACGAAATGCGTATATTGGTGATTATTTATACTTTCTACATGTGTATGTTCATGTGTATCAGTTGTGTGAGATAGTGCAGATAGTTGAAGGGTGCTTGAAAATCTGAGTTCAAACCCCCTATACTTACAATTAAAGCTCCCAGGTTTGTGAAGAGTGCCTGGTTTTCAAATATTTATATTTTTTTATGAATAATTGAAGTTAGTTTTATTTTTTAAAAAAGTCAACATTTTCCCATTTATATTATTACATGCGATTGAAGTATATGTTCAGAACCATATTTACAACTCAAATAATTTGGTCAGAGAAAATGCCTACAGTTTAATGCTTGTCTCAGGAATTATCAGGCATTAATTTTTTGTTAGTAGAAGAATAAAATTAGAGAACATTTGTAATTCCATCTTTCCATGAGAAAATTGTTATTCAGAATAATCATAAAAGAAATGTTATCATTAATCATTACTTCTACAAAAAAACATTCTTAAGATTGGCTTTATATGATTTTAAAACAAAAAAAAAAGTAATTGCAATGCAAAAAGGGTGCAAAATGATCTCATTGTTAATTCTAATTTCACAATAATATATTAATCTGTAATCATTTTACTTGTGTTTTCTCAGATGATAAAAATAATTTGTTGTTAAAATTTTAAATTTTTTACTAGGAAGCTATTCATATAGCAAAGTGAATAGTCTAAAGTTATTTCAAGTGGACTTTTTTGGAGAGGAAAGAAATGTTTTTATTTTTTTATTTTATAGATTTTGACAAATAAGATTCCAATATTAAACAAATTAATATGGTATTGTACCAGACAAAACATGTTATCCATCTAATATGAGCTGGAACTCACAAAAATGTACTTCAAACTCAGTGAAACCTGAGATTTAGATCAAGGACCAACTTGAATTCGAACCCACTCCATGAGCCCCAGATCAAACACCTAATGAACAACATATAATGATGGCACATGAGAATATGTGCCATGAACTAGCTCAACGGATATGACTACTAATGAGACCACTTATCTGACTCTAAATAATGTAGGATAAAACTATTACAGATGTCTCTGAATAAATCAATATATATATATTTGGATTGCCAAAACAACAGTAAACATTAATACTTAATCTAATTAATAAATAATGATAGGTCAGAAAGTATAATACATAATATTTAGTATAAGCAATGATTATATAAATGATGATGATGATTGCATAATTTATCTCTAGTCTAAAACATGAAACTACAATACACAAGACTAATGGAGTGTTTTATATATATATGCCAATAAATAATACCTAAATATCTAAGGTATAGATAGATATGTATCTAATCTATACACTGACAAACAGACTTGTGTGATTACAATATGTATAGTATATATGCCAACTGAATTATGTATATTAACTACTAATGTGATGTTTGTCTAGAAAGAAAATATGCTTCTAATTTATATAAAGAAAAACAAAGAAGGCGAGATTTATCTCCCACTCCTCTATAAATCGGTTTATGGACAGCATGAGAAATACAAAAATATGATTTCTATTAAGCACTTGGCAAGTACGATTATTTAGACTTGCATAGAAATGTAAAATAAGTTGATTTTAAAAGGGATCACTTCGTCATGAATTACAAAGCAAAATAAAATGTGGGTCATTATTTGAATTCAGCAATGAGAATGGTACTGGCACAAATGAGCATTGGAACAAAGATGAGGTGAATGGTTTTGCCGACAATTCTAGAAGACCAATGGCTACTTGTTTCAACAAGTATATTTGCCATGTGAATAATTGTGGAACATGGGGAAAGCCAAGCAGGGGACTTAGCCACAAACCTTTAGTGTTCCAAATAAGCGACGAACAATAGGAAAATAACATTTGTGTTATATTTCAATAATACTACAGGAATGACAAAACCTAAGAAATCAAGAAGATAGCTTGTGCCAGCAACATTAGGAATAATGAATATAATCATTATAATCTTAAATTTACCACCCAAATTATATATAATATAAATGCTTGACATGACAACTTGGTCAATAATATTAAAATCAAACTAATGATAGGCAAATGCCTAAACTCAATTACATAATAGGGTAAAGGTTTACTTTAGCGGCCCCAATATGTTGGCCCTCTATTGTTTAAATTTATAACGAAATTTTTCGAAAATTTTACATATATGCTACTATATTACAATTACATTAAAATTTATTCAAATGTAAAAGATAATAAAAAAAAAAACATTTACCTTTTTAAAGAATTTTAATGTTGGATTAATTACACGACATTAATTAAAATAATTAGTTTTAATTTATTTGAAACTTAAGAATTTAACTATCTACAACTTAAGAATTTAAACTGTTTACCTTTATAGCACAAGTTACAAAAAAGAAGACACCCTCTGTGTTCAAAAGTTTGAATTACACGTGTACAGTGTTATAGTTGGAAAAAATGGCTGCTACATGTTTAGTTCAAGATGATAAAATTTTGAATGTTGCTGCTATTCTGGCAGAAGACTGGAATATGCATCAGTTATGGAATGCCATCCAAACTCTGGAATTGGCCATCAAATGGCTTGCACAAAGACTCTTTTTGAAGAACTACGCCTTATGCCAACAGTGCGGTATTCATTGTTCACTGGTGATGTATTCTACATGCTTAGATGGGTGTAGATGGCAATGCAGAATATGTCACTATCGCAGCTCAATCAGAAAGGGGTCTTTCTTTTCCCAAAGTCATCTGCCTCTGGGAACAATTATAAACATAGTGTATTTTTGGGCACATAATTTGCCCCAAGAATACATTGTGCATGAGACCGGCATCAGCAAGAAAATAGTAATTGACTGGGCCAATTTTTGCTGGGAGGAATGTGCCAGATATTTTGACACACACAGCAATAACGCTTTTTTCTCCAACTTTCTAGTATGCATAGGACACAATTATGCTTAAAAAGGTAAATGTTTTTTTTATTATCTTTTACATTTGAATAAATTTTAATGTAATTGTAATATAGTAGTATATACATAATTTACATTGAATAAATTTTAATGTAATTGTAATATAGTAGCATATATGTAAGATTTTCAAAACATTTAGCTATAATTTTAAACAATAGAGGGCCAACATATTGGGGCTGCTAAAATAGCCTTTTACCCATGATAGTACCCCCTTAGATCATGCTCTCCCCAAACACAAATGCTAACAGACTAGACTTAACTCAGAAGATATATTTTCACTCTCTCACAAAACTTCATTGAGCCTTTAATGACTTTCAATTTATACACGTGCAATAATCTTTTAGAAATTAAATAAACTTAATCAAGAGCATAGTAGCTAGAAGTTAAGCTAATAAAATTTATATCAGCTCTTGGTAAAATTATATCAAATAATTATATGAATCTTTCAACCTGATAATTAGTAGAACTATTATTAATTTAGTTCTTATAGGCAAGAAATAAGCTATAAAACTTTATACGGTAAATATTTTCTTTTGATAAATTTAAAAGGAAACATGGTAAACCGGAAACATTATCCAGTTGAAGTATTATTGGCATATTATATCGTACATAAATGATATTAATAATCATTAAAATAAATACAATTAAGAGTTAGTCAAATAAACCACCATAAGAAGAGAAAGAAAATTATTAAAGTATTAATTTAGAACTAGAGATGTAACAACATAGAGAATTACTGTGTAACAATTTTAAGCATAACTAAATAGACAAGATTTAAGGCAATGATTACTTTTAACATAATTAGCGAGAAAGTTCATGAATAGATTGGAAAGTTGTGGTTTAATCAAAATTAAAAATTTACCAGTCCTTCATGACTTACTTGTTGATTTTGGGAGCACAGAGTCCAGTTAGGATTAGAAGAAAACATAGGTGCACACTTAGCTCAAATAAAATTCATTTTGTAGATTAGGCAGCTTACGATTTGGTATTTGAGGGTCCTATTTTAGCAGCAACATTTGAAGATTTATTGGGAACTTCAGGATCCAACAATTAGATCCACGAAGTTAGCCACATGCTATACTGCAAATATGATGAAGATTCAATTTTGAAATGGACATAATTTCCTGTGGCAACTCTTCTTAAAATTGAAAGTAATGGCTGTTTAATGGCAATTTTTCAGGGTATTTATATGCTCCTTTCTGTGATTTTCCTGCCCATTCTGATCTCTATGCCTTACAGCTAAAGCTTTTGTCTTGTTACTCAAAAGGAATTTCTCTAATTAAAGATTGATCTATTACTTCAATAAGACTTTCAAATCCATCTAAACAAATGATTTTAAATTAGAACCACCCTTAAATTAAACTTATCATTTTGAATTAATTAATGAAAGGTTCCCCATTGTCTTTGAAAAAGGACAATTTAAAGCTTATCGAAGGAATGTGACTTTTGATCATAAAAATTTTATAAAAATTGCAAAATATAAAATAAAACATTCTAGTATAATGAAATCTTATAATAACATATATTTAACCATTTATAAGCAATACGCCTGATCAAATATTAAACATTCCTTAAAGAACATTATTTATTAATATTTTACTATAATATAATTGGTAGTATAAATGGAATTAAATACAACATAAATAGTTTTAATAAATATTTAAATAATAGAGTAGTTTTTAACCGAGGTCAGACATATATGGAAAAGGGTATAAAATCTCATTACAGGATCTGAAAATGTTTACGATTAGTAACAGGGTTTAAATTAGATAAATGGGCGGAATATCATGAAGCTCGGATCGAACTTACATCCGACCGCTTCAGTATATGATGATGAAAATGTTCCTTTTTACAAAGAAGTGGCAAGTAATGTTAAAGCTTTATTAAATTGACCATATGGATATATAACCAATAGATAGATGGATGGACATACAATAGGTAAATAGAAAGATAGATGTTTAGTTCCATGAAGAAATAGTATTAACTTTTTCGGGAAAGTAATTATTACTTTATGAATACCAATTTGATTTCACAAGCATAAAACCTTATATTTTTATAAATTATCTATGCATAGTTTGGCACAGGTGGTAAAGGCTCCGATTTGAAATTGGGAGGTTCCAGGGACCAATTCTGGGCCTTGAAGATCTGGAGCTCGAATTTCTTATGAATTCCTGAGCAATAAAACCATATGCCTTTTTGTATATATATAAAGAGTTATTTTTTTATAACTTTTCAATTTTGCTTTATATTTATACTAAATATTACTAATATTGTTTTCTAGTTTGAGAATATCTGATTAATATTATTTATGTACATTTATTGATTATAGTAGATTAAAAAAAAAGGTGGATCTCATCTTTTTCTGTGCATTATTGAACAGTTATACCATGTGTATAGTTTGGTTAATGTTGTACATATTAAAATTCATTGGAATTATTCTCTAGTTAGGGTTAGTATGAATACTTTTTATATGTATAATGTATGCTATTTGAAAATATTTTATATTTTAATTCAAAGACTAAAACAATTTTTTTAAAAGATTTTTACATGATTGTCTGGAAAGTAATTTTGTAACTTTGTTGAAGTATGTTATGAAATAATGCACATTCTGTTTCATTCTTTCAAATAATTGTAAGCCATTGCTTTTAATCAAATTTTTATGAATCTTGAAGCAGTAATTCTAATAGAGGATTAGGTTAATCATGTTTTCAAGATCACTTACAGATTATTGTAATTGCTATTGTAAATTTTAAATTGCACATCTTTTTTAAAAATAAATAAATATATGATAATTGTTTGTATTTTTATTTTGAATTTACCAAACATCTTTTTTTTATTTTATATAATTTTTATAAATATTTTGTATGTAACATTTTATGTATATTAGTACTTCTTTGCAATTAATTTTATATATGTGAGATGGATGGATGAAGTAAGAAAGTGTGCAGGGATGATGTGGAGAAGAGAAGCTAAAGATCTGAGAAGATGGATTGAACTTGGAGAGACCTTCATCCTATAGTGGATTGATAATGGCTGATTATGGTGATGATGAAATATATAATATGATTAGTAGTTTTAAAAAGAACGAAACAAGCAAGGTCAGATTATTTAAAATTTAATCAAGATGTTTATTTTTTTATATAGCGCGATGTTTTTGTTCTATAATCTATAATATTAATAAGCCAATAAGCTGATATACACATGTGCTTTGCAGATGTCACTATATAAATGAATACTCCCACTTTTTCAAACCCAAGATAAAGTCTTTAAGAAAATATAGAATGAATCCACCTATATTTTCGACCCAACCGTATATGTATGGGCGAATCTGAAGTGTTTGAAGGTCTTGTTTACATATGTTTAATTATAAGAATGACGTATCATAAATTCTAGAAATTTCATTGACTCATTCATTTACGATGTAGAAAAGTAATTTAAAGTGATCAATTAATAACTTCACACTCTTCATTTCAAACACTTCAGATTTGCCCATATATATACGGTTGGGTCGAAAATATAGGTGGATTCATTCTACATTTTCTTAAAAACTTTATCTTGGGTTTGAAAAAGTGGGAATATTCATTTATATAGTGGCATCTGCAAAGCGCATGTGTATATCAGCTTATTGGCTTATTAATATTATAGATTAAAATTTAATCGTAAAGGCACAAAAATTTCTTATTAAGACATTAGAAAGAAAAATTATTACTACAATATTTTTTATATGTGAACCTGAATTTAAGAATTAATTACTGTGTTTTACAGAAAAAAATAATTATTACAAAACTTGTACTATTCAACTTAATATGAAAAGGTAACAATAAAATGAAGTTAAACTCTGAATACAAATCAATATTATTTGATCAAAAGTTAGCTATGGGTCACATTTTTTCTCCCTCCAATGTTAGAACAATATGTGCAGAGAGAGATGATAGGAAAAGAAAATATAAAGAGGCTTGCACTATTTCCAGGGATCCTCATTCCATCAATAGATAAGATTCCTGTTTCACGCTGTCAAAAAATGGAACATCTAATTTGCATACTGGACCTTACTTATGATATCAGTCTTCACCACTACATAGATAGATATATTTTAATGGCTCAGTTCGATTTAGCTGTATGATTCAGGCAGCAATCTGCCAAAAGTTAGCTCCGTGCATTTAAGTCTTACTTTAGTATTATTATCTTTTCATATTAACTTGAACTGTACACGTTTTGTAGTAATTACAGTAATTTTATAAAATGAGTATAACTATTAAGATATAGAGAAAAAAAAATCCTGAATAATTTATCGTAGTCTTAAACATGGTGTTTATGAGAGAGGCAAATTTCGTTGCATTATAAAGATTATTTTACTGTCTTTTTAAAGAGATATAATATCCACTGATCTTTTATTGGGATGATACAGCTGATAATAGAATACTGTAGAAACCTAGGTAATGTAAAAAAAAGTCAAGTTAAAAGGCACAATTACCTACATGAAAGGACCGATGTATTTGCTTCATGGACTGACTTGTATAGTTGCCATAAAATTTAGTGTTATCATTCTGTGATTTGTTTTTCTGTGTTTTTTTTTTTTTTGTAAAAGAGATATACTTATTTATCACTGGATTCGAATCATGATTAAGGAGATAGTAGAAATGATTTGTTCTCTTCTTCTGAACACTTCATTTTATATTTATAATATATCAAATGCCAAAAACTATACTAACCAATTTAATAAGCCAAATATACCAACTGAATTTTAAATAAAAATTCGAAATTTATTATCAATGCATTCTTTTTCTGAGTAATATATATATATTTGTTTGGTGTTTGTTTTACTTTCACTTGAGAAAAGTTTAATGATAGGAATGAACTCATAATTTAATTTTAGCTAGTAATTGAATTGCGAATTGGTATATTTGGTTTGAAATATATATATAAAAGATAAGATTGGGATTTAGAGAAGATAGCAACCAAGTGTTAAAATGCCTAAACACATACTTGAAAGAAATTCAAATCCTGCATTCATTTTTATAAATGGAAACATGATTTAGATGATATTAAATTTAAGTAAATAGGATCATTGATTTAATTTATTATTGATGTTTTTAATTAGGAAAATTAAATTGCTGAGGCCGAAAAAATAATTAGTGGAAAGCAGCTAGAATTGCCATAACCTTTATATGTATATAAAGATTAAAATATAATAAAAACTATTTTTTTAATTTTTATTTTGACGAGATATAAAATGGAGAAAAGATCTCGATGAAAGACAGATGCTGATGTATCAATTAGCAATGGAATTATTATTTTTAGTATTGTTTACCTGGATCTTTGACTGTTTCATTTGCATACTATTTTGGTGACAATAGCATAATCCGCTCAATCCTTTCCTATATGATAAATGATTTTAAAAGTACCCAGATGTTCGTTGCTGCATCATTTTTTAGCTCAAAGGATGGGGTAGAATTGTCAGATTTTAAGAGTGCCAATCAAAACATTAGTTAAGAGAGGAGAAAAAAAATCCCTCTAATATTTTACTCTTATAAAGGCTCTTTATTCCCAATCATTTACCATCTTTGAAATGCACTTAATGATTTTAAAACTGCCATATTTCAAATGAAACCTTCTTAAAAAGATATCTTTCTTACTCAGTTATCTTTCAAGGCTAGTGATTAATATGCAGCAGACAATAGTTGATGTTTAAGGAGTGAACCTGAAAGGTCAGAGGGCCAGCGCATAAGGCATGTGATTGTTTCTACAGATGGAATTCGCTTTTAAGAACAAAAGTTCTAACATTATTTTTTTAAAAAGAAACAAAAGATATATATAAAACTAGTAGCAAATATTATATATATATTTCTAATAGAACTGTAATAATTTTTATTTGCAATTGGGGACAGTTTAATTTATTATCAACAGTTTATTTTTGGTTAATATTATTATTTTTAATCGTTTTATGATATTAGGGATATCTAGTTTAATAAGTGATAATGACAAGAACTCAGATTCAAATTTATGTTAGTATGTGAATATTATTTAAAGTATTAAAAACTGTGGTCACTATTGTCAACAAAAGTCAAACTTTATATTTTGAATTATTATAGCTTTCTTCCAATAGGAAACTATAAAAGTGAATTCACACATTAAAAAACAAGAATTAAAATAAGATAAATGTTTTTCCTGATATTAATTCCAAAAACGAAAGATATATTGAATGCCATAGTATAGCAACCATGAAATAAACTTAAGGCAATGTGTATGAGCTTTGAGTTTTAAAGGCTTTTTTTTTTTTTTGCATAAAATACAAAAATTTCTTGGTAAGTCACTGACTGGTTGGATAACAAACTTAATTGTCATCATCTAACTCGTTATTAGTTACCATAACATTTATTTTGGATACATACAGAAAGTAGTACTATTTCACACTTGATCTTATTTATTGCCTACAACACTTTATGTTATCCAACATGATTGAAAATATTTAGAGTTTATATAAATAAATATAATGCTGTAAATAAATTGATACAAATATTGATGGCAGTTTCGTGGTAAACTTTTTATACATAAATGTATATAAACATTGTAAATAAAGTGAATGAATTTAACATACTTAATGTTGTTAGCCAAGAGGTCAGCGCTGCTGCCTTGCAAGCAAGCAGTTGGTTGCAGACGGTTGTTGCGGGTTCGTCTCTCGGCCGATGCTATGATATATGAAAAAAAAAAGCCATTTCCTCTTGCAGTATATAATTAACCAGCTCTGGGTTTATTTAAAGTACTTACAATTTGAAAACAGTATCAACTATATGCATGTACATATAGCACAGTGCACAAAAATTGTATTTAAATATTATAATAAATGAGCTTAAAGTTGAATTCAAAATTAATCAAATTAAATTCAAAAGAACTTTTTTATTGTAGACATTTGTATTTGATTTTAGAAAGAAAAATTTTTATATTGAAAAGATAAATTAAGTATAATTTTTTTTTTTTTTTTATCATTGGTCAATTCACAGCTACCTTATATGATAGAAGTCTAAATTCTAAAAGAAAAAGTATTTAATTATCTTTTTTCTTTTAATGATGCATAACTTGATATTAGTAAACTATCAAATAATATTTACTAAAGCTGTAACCTTAGGAATAAGCGTCTGAAAGCTTGTATTTAAGACCTGTAGAGGTCCCTACCTTCTAATTTTTCAGACGCTTATTCCTAAGGTTACATACAGCCTTAGTAAATATTATATTACTTAATATAATAATGTGCGTTTAATAAAATTTATAATTATACTATCAAAGCAATGTTACTGTAGATTTCTCTTATTTCCATTAAAAATATCTGTCATCTATTATTTATTATAAAAACTTATATGATAATAATTACACACATGTATTTGAATTCGGCCTGGATAAAACTTGAAATTTTTTCCAGATTTTACTCAGTCTTAGGAATTTTATTTCAGATCATATGTCTGTAACCAGTCCAGATAACTATCTAATATTGATCAGCAAAAGCCTATTCTATATTCCTAACTAAAGATTAAAACAAGAGTGGAAAACACTCTGATCCTTATCATTCAGAATTTGACCAGTTTGGTGACTATTGCTTTCTTCATCATCATTTCTCTATAGAAGGCTATCTGCATTAAGCTATTTTATTAAAGGGTAGTTTAGACATGTTATGAATTATTTAGTTATTACTTCTATGTCTTGCTAATAGTTTTTTTTATATTAGTAGATCAGTATAGGCTGTGTATTACAAGCTGGCTTTTACATTTAAAATGGATTTATTATTTATATAGGTATCTGTATCTGAATCATACTGCTGATTTGTACTTGTGTAAACAGCATTTATATTACCGTATATATTACCGTATGTTTAGAAACATGTTATACTTTGCACTAAAAATAAATGTCAAGTATTATTCTTAGGATTTAATAGTACTCAGTAAATATTGTTTGGGAAGGATTAACTTCAGCTGTTGAATTTTTCCATGTGGAAATTTGAGTTTTAGATTAATATTTTTCATTTCTGAACTTGATAATTCTTTCAATAATATTTATTATAGCATTTAATATTAACTCATGGATAGGATACTATATACTGATTAATTACTTGAATATTATATATATATAATTTTACGAAAAAACAACAACACCTTTTCCAAATTAGCTAGAATGAGATATTATTTTATATAGCACTATGTTTTTATGTAATAGTGATATTAGCGATTAAGCCAATGCACATGCCCTTTAAAGATAAATTATAAATGAATACTCTTAATTTTTCCAGACACAAGATATAGTATTTTAGAAAGAATGGAATGAATCCACCCGTTCTTTCAACCCAAACATTTATGTATGGGAAAATGTTAAGCGTAATGTAATTTAAAGTGATCATTTAACACCTTCATGCTCTCATTTCCACACACTTAAGATTTGTCCATACATAAATGTTTGGGTTGAACAAATGGGTGGATTCATTCCATTCTTTCTAAAATACTATATCTTGTGTCTGGAAAAATTAAGAGTATTCATTTATAATTTATCTTTAAAGCGCACATGCATTGGCTTAATCGTTAATATCACTATTAAATCAGCTATAAATAATTATCATATAAAACACAATATTTACTTTTAGATGTCATCTTTTCTTTTTCTTTAAAACATATTAGGACATTACATTATATAAAATTAAGCGAAAATGGTGTTTAATGCAAACATCTGTCTTCATTTCTTTAATACAAGACAATGATTTAAATATAAGATTATCTAAATGTATATTAATAATTTTTGTTAGTCATTCATTAAACTAGAGCTTATTCAGTAATGAAGAATGTTTCTGCAGGGTAATTTTTGCTACATCACTTTCATGCAAAGTTGTGAGGGCAGCATGTTTGACACATCAAATAAACTATATTAATTTGCTATCTATATATATTGAACAATGATAAAAATATGTGTAAAAGATTGTGGTTCTCGGCCAACTGATGAGTGCTTGTTCAGTATGAATAGTGCATCTTGGGGATTATATATCTTTGGTCATATGTTTATGACTACATGCTTCTACAATGTTTTAAAACCAGATTGAAAACAATCCCTACCTTGCACGAGAGTGATATTGTGAAGATTACGCCACAGAAATATCTAAAGGCATCTTTTTTAGAAACTAGCTTATCATTTACAATGTAAGATGTAATTTCATAAGTTATTTTTTTGTAGTTAATATTTTATTATCTGTTTAAATGCATTCTTTAACTTTATCAAGCAATAGTACTGGTTTAACTATTATATAGTGAAATCATTAATTTTTCTAAATAAAGATAACCATATAATTATAATTTATCTAAAGATTACCTTTTTTAGATTCTAATCATTTGATCTATTTAATATAGATATCTTCATCTTACCAGTTGGTGACTTTTTTGATAAAGTAGCAAACATCCACAAAACACCACAATAATCTTACTTGGAGTAATATATTTGTCTCTACGATCTGATATTAAAACAGGCAAAATTCTCCATTCAGTAATGCCACTCAGTACAAACTAGAGTAATCAATGGATGCCAGATGGCTTGTGCATAAAATCTCTATCTAGTGCCTACTCATCCAATAACCCCAGACTAGTTTCTAGCTTGTGGCTTTCATCAGTGAGGAGCCTTGGATCTGAGAGCACTGCATATGCAGACTAGTTTCTAGCTTGTGACTTTCATCATTGAGGAGCCTTGGATCTGAAAGCACTGCAGGTGCAGTGCTCTCAGATCCAAGGCTCCTCACTGACAAAAGCCACAATCTAGAAACTAGTCTGGGGATATTGGATGAGTAGGCACTAGATAGGGATTTTATGCACAAGCCTTCTGACATCCATTGATTATTCTGGATTGCACTTGCCTGTTTTAATAACAATTATGAGCAAGAATAAGAAATGGGGATCATGTATTCTTTACAATCTGCCTAGTTATTATTCACTGATTTAAATTCATAAATAATATTATAATAATTAATTCACAGATTTGGTATTGAAATTTATATTAAAGTCATAACTAATGGATCACGAATAAGTAATCATTATTATACACATGCATGCAGAGAGCAGCCACTTATAAACAAGTCTGATCACAACTCCAAAATAATAAAAAGAAAACGATGACTAAAAATCTTCTCTAGAAATGATTTTTGTGTTGACTATATAAACCAATCTGTGAATGACAAATAATCACATATAGAACATGTGTCTCCTTTATTGTCTTTATTTGTGACATCATATAGTTCATCTTAAAATATATTTAATAAAATAATCTTTTGAATGGATAATTTTGAGTTCTAATTTATTTACCTTTTATTTTATTTTGTTAATTAAATAAATTGATAAGTAAATATCTTTTTTTCTCTTTCGAAATATATAAAGAAAATAAGTTTGTCAAGGATTATTTGCATATTTTAAACAAATATTTTTATGAAAAGCTATTTTAAATCTTGAATGAATTTTATATAGATGAATATTCTATAACAAACGTTTATTTATAATTATTTATTTATATTATTAATACTCTTTCCCCCTCTCCAGAAACTTCCCAATCCTACAAATGCTTGCAACCATTTTCTTTAAGTATTCAATGTTAAGAGTTAGTTTCATTTAATTTACTAATTGATACTGAGGCTTTAATGAGTTAATTACAGATAACTGTATTCTTTTTTCTTGTATGATTCAGGTGAATTTTTTATTTGTTTCAGATTTACTTTTAACATAAGTGATTTTTAATTGTAATTTTGCATATGTTAAAGAATCAATTTAATTTTTAAGGCATTTTTTTTTTCTCAAATTTTTTAAGATTATAATGAACATATTTGTGACATGATTTGTATTGTTATTATTAATTTGAATCTTGTTAATGAATTCTTACTTTTTTTTATATTTTATTTGGTGTTTTTTATTTTTTATTTTGATGTTTTGATTTTTATATCACAGACAATTTACTGAAGATTCATTATTATTAACTCGGGAAGGGGGGGGGGGTTGGCTGTAATTTCAGTGATAATATATATCGTTAGTTTATTTTTCTTCTACATTTTAGTTATCGAATGCTCCTTTTTTATTTTAATTTTATTGTTCATTTGATTTGCTTATCATTAGACGCCATCATGTTAAATGTTTTTATTTAATTTCTTTTTTGCTGATATCCAATTGTAGATTGAATGATTTGAGTCAAATTTACATTTAGTAACTATTATGTAAATCAAGAACATCCATGTTGTTAAAAGTCATGCTAATTGTGTAATTACTTTATTTTTTACATGTTATCAGATCTGCCAAATATATGTCCATTTTGCTTTGATAAATTTATAAGCTATTTCCAAGAGATAGCTTAACTACAAATTTTCAATCAGTTGCAATGTATATATGTGTATATATATGTATATAAACGGGAACTCCATTGTATAAATGAAGTTAAAACCACAGCCGAGACATGTTAATATGCAGTAATTAATCAGACCACTTTTTCCGGCTGAAAGAAAACAATAGTAAATTTGTCCAAATTATTATTGATCAAAAGGAAGCCCGTTTTTGCTCAGTCACTCACATAGGAATGTATGACTAATACCTGGACATTATACCTATGAGAGTTGAGATACAATGCGTAGTAACATTATTGACATCCCAATCGAAATTAAGACTCTCCTATCAGTAAGTCATGTGTTTAAATTTAATATTTTCAACTTACTTTAAAATGTATACAGACTGAAATTTATGATAGTATAATATTGCAAAATTAATAATTGGAGCATTGATGTGATAAATTAATATATGACAGATATGAAAGTTACAAAACAGATATTTTCACAATTTACTTACTTAATCTTTTCTTAATCTTTTATTGCTTTGATCAATAGGTTCAATGTAGCTTGATCCAATAATATAAACAATAGTTGTTAATAAAATAAAATTAAATATATTAGTATAATAAAAATGTTAGAATAAAATGAAACAATTTAAATGTCTAAAATACATTAACCATTAGAATTATGTTGTAATAAACTAATTTTTATTTTTTTAAATGCAAATACCTCTTTAGCAAAATGAAAAGCTCAATTAGGAATTTATAGCAGCAAAGTTTGTACATGTATTTATCAGAAGAATTTTAAAAATCGTTCATATTTTTTTAATAATGCAAGTTTTCAGTTTAACTAGTCTATTCTTATTAATTTGATTTTTACTATTCAGAGGCTTTCTAGTATACCCAATTATAAGTTTTATTTCCAAGTAATTTTCATTTGAAGAGCCCATTTTATTCATAGTCACCTCTCCTCTCTTAGGTGAACTCACAACAGACAGGTATTTTGTTTAGGCTATTGGAGGCTAATCATTTTATTGACTAGTTATTGTAGTTACAATGCAGACATTATCAATAAAGTGGATGAAAATCATTGTGAATATAAGAGAAAATATAGTTATGCTTTAATTTTTTTATTTAAAAAATTAAAAGACTGAAGTGGAATTGGGCTGGACATATTGCTAGAAGAGATGATAATAGATAGACAATTGAAGTCTTAAACTGGATTCCAAGAGATCGCAAAAGACTCAGAAAGAGACCACATGTGAGGTGGATGGATGAAATAAGAAAGGGTGCAGGGGTGATGTGGAGAAGAGAAGCTAAAGATCAGAGAAGATGAATTGAACTCGGAGAGACCTTCATCCTGCAGTGGATTGATAATGGTTGATGATGATGATGATAGTTATGCTTACATTTACTTACTCATAGCTTTTTGTTATAACTTGACAATTGATATTCTGGCAGAATAACATAGTTGGTTAGAGTGTTACGTTAATTTATTCATGAATCTAAAAATTCAGGATACATTCCCATGCTAATACTGTCACATGATCATGCTAGCAACAAGAAATGAGAATAATGTTATCCCTAATATTGCATTGTATATTAACCTATGTTTAATTACTAACAGTTGAATGTATTTAGAAAGTTTGAATAAAGTTTGAATTTTTCAAAATTCATTATTCCATCATATAAATACTACTAAATTACATCTTTTTTTATTATAAACATTTGATTTATATATTATCCTTAATTGCTTATTAATACATCAATGAAGAATTTCTTCTATATTAGTTTACATAGGTTAAGTTGTTAATAATGATTTAGGTTTCTTAATTAATTTTTTTTTAATTTTACAGATTATGATTTTAAATCATATCTAGACTTTACTCAACCTCTTAAATTGTATTTATTTAAATACAGATTTTATTTGATAATTATTCAGACTTAATTTTAATCTTTTAATCCTTACTTAAACATACTCTGTTTAAGAAAAAAAAAAAAACTGATTATTACCTCCTCCTCTCCTAAGAAAATATACTTTTTTAATATTTTAAGATATTATGTTCTATTGAGACTGATATAGAAATTATCTTTTTACTTTTATTATATATAACACATATAAACTGAACAAATGATATACACTGTCTTACCCTTATTTGCGTTCCAACCATGTAATATTGCCAACTCCCTATTTTGGTTAAAACTCATGTCAAACCAATTTATAATAAATAGATAATTTGATAACTATGAGTCCTTTTTGTCTCATTATATGTATCCTATTACACATCTTTGTTTACATATTTATTATAAGGAAAAAAACATTCTAAGGAAGATCTACAATAAAAAGTTAATAATATTGCTGATTATATAAATTTAAGAATTTCAATGAAATAAATTATGTAGATCGAAGAAAAATCCATTTGAGAGAAATAATATAAAATAACGTTAAACACACACACATATATATATATGAAATAGAACCAGTGTGATCGCTGAGAAAACTTAATATTTAGGATTTAACATATTTGTATATATATATAAATGTGTGTGTACACACATATCATTGTCAATAATTTGTAAATGAATATGATCACTTTAATTCCAGAAAATAAAAAAGACAATGAAGAACAAAAAAATAAATATGAATTTTACGATGGATATATAAATAAATCTGTCAACCATAATTATGATATTTATTTTTATTTAATGATGTTGATTTTCACACTCTTCTACAGCAAATGTTTCTTTCTAAAAAATCTTCTCTATCTTTTGCGTAATTGTACTTTTTTTAGTTCTCTGCTGTTTTGTATCTCAAGCATTGGTGGTCGAGAGGTCAGCGACAGCTGCTTTCGCAAGTGGTTGTCCCAGGTTAGCGGGTTTGCTTCCCGGCTGATGCTATGACACATGCAGAAAAAAAATCATATTTTTTTTAAAGAAAACAATCAAGATTCTACCTTTATTGAAAGTATCTGTCATGTGAATAGACTGTATCTCTCTCATTAAAACCTTTTAGGCATTCATCAAAAGTGTTTTTTGAAAAGTCAGTTTTATTGTATCAGATTGACCGTGTTGTTACAATTTGTAAATTCAGTATTACCATATCTAAAAAATTGAAGATAATGTTTAGTTTTATGATTTTATCATCATATTTTTCAAAATCTTGTAGAACATCATTAATAATGAATTTCAAACATCTTACACATTTCAGTTTTCAGCAAAAATTTTTTTATTATTGATTACAGTTTCGACTGTACCATGCAGTCTTCATCAGATCTTATTCTATTTTTTCAACTGTCTCTTTCATCCATTTTACTCTAATCATTAAATGATTTTTTTTCCTGCTTTTATTTAAAATTGATAGATTTCTATATTTCATTTTCATGCAATAAATGTTGCAGATTAATTTGTGAAATCCAAAAGCAGTATATTACTGTTAGTGTTGCATCTCCATACATACATATGTAAGGCAACGGAAATGATTTCCTTTTCTATTTGGTTACAATAACAATTTTCCTGTTCCTTGTCTTTATCAGAATGCACACAAGAATAAAACAATCCCAGATCTTAAAGCAGATTAGCTTTCTGGCAAGAAAATAGAGAAATACTTATGAATAAAATATCTACTAATGAAATATTAATATATTAGAAGTTTAAAGCTAAACAAGTCAATAAAATAATCAAAATTATCCCAAATTCCCAACTAAACCAGACTAATCAAAGAAAATAAACTCTAAAATACAACCAATGATTTCACTGCTGCATTGGTTGTGTTTTAGAATTTATTTTCTTTGATTAGTCTGGTTTAGTTGTGAATCTGAGGTAGTTTTGACTTATATATATAAATTGCTATTATATTGATCTTTATTGTAGTTTTTAGCTTATAGTTCAGGGGTGTCCAACAAGTCGATCGTGATCCACCGGTCGATTGCAAAGTCATTTTTGGTTGATTGCGAGGCCAATCTGACAAGAGCTGTCTGGTATTGAGTGAAATAAATTAAGTCAAGATTTTCAAGTTTTTTTTGTTATTTTTGTTTTTGTTCTAAATTTTTTTCCGATCCTAGATAAGTGATGTTCACTAAGCCGAATCATTATTGAAAATAATATTTTTAATCTTGATTTAATGTAGCTAATTTGAATTAATAAATATTGTTAATAATTACTCATGTTGCTTTAATTCCCCTGGACATGAGTTTTTTGGCCCGTTAAATAATTGTTATTTTTTACTAGATAGATATATAAAAATGGTACGTATTTCACATCTCCCTCCACTTAGACTACACCTATGACAACAAGTTGATCCCAACCCATTTTTAAAATAAAAAGTAGATCTCATGAACACAAAAATTGGCCACCCCTGCTATAGTTGAATAAAATTAATATAATAATTTTTAGTATTATGTTCAACGAATTTTGATTTTTTGGGTTTTTATAGCTTTTACCGATGAAATTTTTTTTTTTACTTTGAATATGTTATAAATGAAAGCATTGATTATCTTGCAAAGATGCTTGGTGAAAGTCAATAGTCAAAACATAATATTTATTATATACTATATAATTAATAAACTTTAAGCTGTACAGCACTTTTTAAGCACAAATGTCTCTATTTTATTCTTGTATAATGTATCATTGATGAAGTCACCATTTTAGATATAGTCAATTTTACAAAATGATCACCTTTTAATAAAAGTGGTGTATCTCTTTTTTAAAATCTTTAGAAAAAATAGTCGATTGTATTGAGTATGCAACTTAACAGTGGTAACAATGGTGAATTCTCACATAAAGGCCCATTATATGCAGGGGTAAAAGGACCCATGTATTTTGAAATAGAAATCATCTTTGTGTACATGAAAAAAGAGTAGTATTTCAAATGGAGAAATGAATACTGAATAATAATGATTAAGATATTTCAGAGGGTTATTGTTAGCTAGAATAAGTGAAGATATTACTTCAGGTGAAATGTATTTTGGAAATCATTTGCATTTTTTCTATTATCTTTATTAATTTATTAAAAATAGGGAATAATTTTCAAATATCTATTATATAGCAATTCATAATTCTGTAACTATAAAAAAATTGAATAGTATATTACTCAATAGCTTATATAAATGAGATATTTATTTTATATAGCGTGGTATTTATGAATTGTAATGCTTTTCAAGCTAATGTACATGCTCTTTATGAATCTTAATAATAAATGAATACTCTCATTTTCAACACAAGATAAAGTCTTTGTGAAAGAATAGAATGAATCCACATATTCTTTCGACCCAAATGCTTAAGTAAGGGTAAATCTTAAGTATTGGAAATGAGAGTGTGAAGATATTAATCAATCACTTTAAATTACTTTTACTATGTCTGAATGAATGACACCTGCGAAATTTACTAGAATTTACGATATGTAATTCTTAAATGAAATTAAACATATGTAAATGAGATGTTTATGAATTGTAATAAACTAAGGATCAGCTTTTCAAGCTAATGCACATGCGTTTTATGAATCTTAATAATAAATGTAAGTACTGGAAAGGATAGACCTTCAGAAATGATCCATGGACCTTGAGCTTGAGTGTCCTTTATTACCACCCAAAAAATATATATTGATAAATTAAAGTGGATTATTTTCTGTAAAATAAATTTTGGATGATAACTGGAATATAAAGAAAATTAAAAAAAAAAAATCTTTTTTTTTCCTTTTAAAGTTAGCAGTTAAAGTTAATGTTAAATGCCAATGTTCTCTGGCATTATGCTGAAACCCATCATTATTTTATGCTGAGGCTATTTATATATGGTAAATCTGAATTTGGTTCAGTGCCATATAGCCATTTAAGTTAGATAACTGGAGTAAAAGACATTTTATGTCCAAAAACTTTAGTTTCTACTTAAATATTATGTATAAAATAAGTGCTGAGTTTTGAGTTGATATTTTAGATCTAGTGTCTGAATATTCTAGCTCCTCACTGATGTGAGCCATAAGCTTGAAACCAATTGGTTTGGGGATAAGAGTATTTAGGATAGAGATTTTAAATATTTTCTCTTACCACACTTATCAATTAAGAGCTTGTTTGAGCTATTGGTATGCTCTCTGTATTACATTTTTGTAAATACACCTGGGTCTCATTTTATGTGGTAGATAGGTTCCACAGAAAACCCACATTAAAAAAAATTGCACAAAAATAGACTTAACTTACTTTGAAAAATGGGGGATAGGTTCTGTAATTTTCAGAATTCACATAAAAGCAAAGCAACAAGGAAAAAGTATTGTAGAATTCACATTAAAAAAATAAGCAAATAAAGTATGACTAATAAAAAATTACAAATATTTGAAAAAAATTAATATAAGACCAACTTTTTTTACGTTTTTTATTAACTACAGTATTTAATTTTACATTTTTCATACATATTTTAATCATTACCGCTAGCGTTCATTTGTAAACTGATAAGAAATTAGATTTGATGTGATGTGATGTATTGTGGCTTCTTTTTAAACGAAGTCAAGAATCTCTCAGCAATTATGCCCAGAAAAACCTGTTAGCCACTTTATTTTTATTCATGATGTGATGTACAACTAGCGCCTCTTTCAGTCTTGTGCTGTGTTAATGGTTTTCTGTTTCTATATTTAAAAAATGAGATCACAATCAAAACAAAAAGATTATACATTATCATTAGAAAGATTATTTTCAGTTTATAAAATCTTAATTTTTTATTTTAAAAATCTAAAAGATTATTTATTTTTGTTATATATAACAAAATATGTTTTAAAAGTTTAAATTTTTTGAATATTTATTGCGATATTTTTATATGTAAGTATAAATGTATTATTATTATTTACTCATTAGTATAAATAGGTTATTTACATAGAAGCTAAGATTCTCAATACAGCTTCAGGCCATATTCACATTAGCTCATATTCACATTAGCTGCTAATATAACGTTATATTTTTGAAGAAAAAAAAAGTATTTTAAGTCAAAATAAGTTATTAATAATTTAAATTTCTTGATATCTAATAAATATAGTGAAATATGAAAGATATTAAGAAGAAACATGAATCGCATAACTTCAAAATCGCATTAAAATAATCCGCATAAAACGAGACCCAGGTGTACAAGCTTATAAAAGCAATATCACATTACATATGATTTGCTTTATTGATAATTTTAACTGAATATGTAATTTATTTTTACATTTAAACAACTTGGTCTTATTATATTTCATTATGAATATCATAGATTATAGTGTATATCTTATTATGAAATTTATTAATATGTCAGGGCTGTGCTATTCCTTAGCTATAAATAATTTAAGATGAGTATCAAACTCTCATGCTTTTGTAATCAATGGGTGCACGAACGTGTGCAATGGTGGTCATGTGATATTTTGATGGTTCTATAAATAATTTATACTTAAACTTCTATTAAATTTATGTAAATTTTATATACACTTATCTAATCTGAAATATTGTGGAAAGAAGCTGTTTTTCACACAGGCACTATAAAATGCACCCACATTCTTCTGTCAATAAATGTTTTAAAAGCATAAGGGGCCACTTATGCTTGGAGTTTTTTTTTTTTTTAAGAAAAAGAAAACATTTATTGATCGTGCAAGATTTTAGGGTTTGATGTTATTGCGAACCTGATTATTAAATCGACATAATACTTGTACAAGTTCGGATTATATATCACAAGGAAAAAGAATGTTTCTAATTTTTAATTACCTGTGATATTGAAATTTATTAGTTGATATGCATGTAATAATTGATAATATAGCGATTTATACATATATAAAATATTGTAGAAGAAAACTTCTCTTCACACACGTGCTATAAAGTCGACACACACACTGCCCCATCAATCTGCTTGTCTATATTATAGCGCAGGTGTAAAAAATAGTTTCCTTCCTCAATATTTCATACATGTATAAATCGCTACAGTATTAGTTATTACATATATTTAGTTAAATATATATTTATTAAATATATGTACACATACTCTTGCAATTATTATAGAAATACATATTTAATATTCTGATGTTGATTCACATTTATATTATAGAACACACAAATACATATATGTACACAAGTTTAAATTTGAAAACTCAATGGCAAGATTTGAATTATAAAGTAAATAAGATTTAAATTATAAAGCAAATATATATATTTACGTCTCTCATTATGACTGATAAACATGAGTTAATCAATATGTATGAACATCTTATAAACAGAATCCTTGTTAGGTTAATTTATATTAAAATTAACCTTCATTGTTTCCAAAGCAATTACTTTAGTTTATATATATATATAAATGAGTACAGTATATCGTTATGTTAATTTTATATATATATAAAATGTGAATCCAGATAAAGTATTTTAACTTTTTGAAATAAAAAACGTTAAGAAGATTATTTTAATAAGTAGAATGTCTAACTATCAATAATTTGGTTTTAAAGCGATAATTCAATTTTAACTATTCATGAAAACATTTATTCACAAAACTAAATAAATATATATAAACACATGTGTGTTGAACTAATTTTTCATATTCGATGAAAAGGAAATCCATGCTGTCATTCTGTTTAATTCATTTGCCAAAAATCCTGGAGCAGTTTTATTTATTAGTGATCCACAACTAAATATTATGAGGTTTTAATGATACAATGAAGAAAAGAGGTATCTGTGAGTTCTTTGAAAAATGAACAACTAACTATCTCATTCATTATATTTCATGTCCCTCCTTGGATCAGTTCTCCCAGGTGTCCTAAAGAACATTTGTCACTGCTAATGGAGTTGTAAAACCCTTCCTCCCCATTAATACAAGAGTAATGACAGGGTGACTTATTGACTAGCCAATACTAACTAACTCATGACAATTATTCCTAGTTCAAATGACAGGGAATGCTCTGTAGGATGTGTTACTTTTGACTTTTGCAACTTTTCAATTTTTTTTTAAACATGATTGCTACATCTCTAGTGTAGACTGGGTTAAAAAAATGTAGTATGAAAGAATTTGTTGAAGTGGTAGTTGAATTTTTTTTAAAGTAAAATGTGTTAATCCGAAGAGTTACATGTGCTCAAATGTACTTTTAAACATATTCATTTCTACACACACACACACACACACACACACACACACACACACACACACACACACACACACACACACACACACACACACACACACACACTAATCATACGATAGGTTGATTATAATACTTAAAAATTAAACTATTCTCATAAATAATTATCAGAAGATACAATTAATTTTAATAAACTTTAGAAAAATATGTTAACAGTAGATAAATAATCTTAAGATTTATTCTGCCCGAAATCTATTACTGGTGATAGAATTGGAGAGCAGCTTGTTTCCCAAATTATGAACTAGGGTACTACATTTTAGAATGTAGCATAAATTAATTAATGTTTTATCGTAAGGTATTTTTTACATGTCACTTCGATTGTGCTTTTTTATAGTTTCAGTAGATATATATGTATGGCAATAAGTAATTAGTTTTATATTTTTCTCATGAAGCCTAATTTATAAATTGCTGGTAATAGATTTTTGCAATGTGATTGCTTTTGTTACTTATTTTAGAAAGTAGAACATTTTTAATTACATTAAGAAATTGAGAATTTCTATTATCACAATTGACACTACACACAGATAATCTCTGAACTTTGATAACATTCTTAAAAAATTATGAGAAGTACATGTTTTTGTGAGGTGATTTTGAAGAACAGGTTTTATATTATAGTCTGTGTTCTTCGGTTTCAAAACTGATAAGCATATACTTAGCAACTCTAGATATCATAGTTTTATGTAATCTTTTTCATCTATCAATTATTGCTTTCATCTTGTTTTAAAATTTATAACTCTTATCCTTTTTTGTAAGAAAGGTGATATTATCTTTTTTATCTCTATTGTTTTTTTTTTTTTCTATTTTGATTTGCATTCAATTCTGTATTTTGTTTAATTTTCTTAATATTCTTTCTCTATTACTAGTTAATAGTGTAAGTAGAAGGATTTTTCTTAATATCAGAACAAACACATTCCTCTTTTTTACTTTATGGAATCTAAGATTCCCTTCGTGTTTTAATCTCACATCTCAAAATCTGTCTTTTTTATTTTTAAGAAAATTGGAAAAATTTGAATATGACATGAATCCATTGGATCTACTGATGTCTTTATTGTTATGGTGAATTTAAACTTAATGGAGTATTTACCTGAATTATCAATGTCTCATCAAATCTTTCATAAAGTAAAATATATTATTATGCAATTATACTTACATTATATCTACTTTGTTAAATATATAGTCATAATAGTAATAGTTGTAGTAGTATTAATAGTAGTGTTAGTGGAAGAAGGGAAGAGAAAGGAGACTTTATGTTATCTTAGTCATGATTTTTGCTTTAATCCCACAGTTCAAAATCTATCATCTTTATTTTTTAACAATGCTGGGACATTATATTTAGAGATCAAGCCTTCACACCTGCTGATATCTTTGTTATTACATGAAATTTATTATGACTACCATTGCCATAGTTATCTGAATCAATCAATGTCTTATAAAATATGTTATAAATATAAAATACATTATAATGTAACAATAATCATATTGTGTATACTGCTTAAATATATAATTTTTTTGTTTTCACCCTCATCCACAAATATGTTTATTAATCAATAATTATATTTTAAAAATAGTAATAGTACTAGTAATAATAATAATAAAAACCATCAATTGATCACCATTTCTTATGCTTACTCATAACTGTTATTAAAACCAGCAAAACTCTATACTGTAGTGCCACTCAGTGCAAGCCAGAGTAATCAAGGCTTCTGCCTAAAATTCCTATCTAGTGCCTACTCATCCAATATCCCCAGACTAGTTTCTAGTTTGTGGCTTTTATCAGTGAGGAGCTCTGGATCTGAGAGCACTGCACCCTGGATTCTAAGGTCTAGATGCAGTGCTCTCAGATCCAGGGCTCCTCACTGATGAAAGTCACAAGCTAGAAACTAGTCTGGGGAAATTGGATGAGTAGGCACTAGATAGGGATTTTATGCACAAGCTTTTTGACATAACATTGGATTACTCTGGCTTGCACTGAGTGGCACTACTGTATGGAGAGTTTTGCCTGTTTTAATAATAAAAACAACAACAATAATAACAATAGTAGTAGTAGTGGTGGTGGTAGCAGTAGTGGCAGCTATTTATTTTTGTTATTTGTACGGTCCAAGAGCAATTACACACTGTGCATAAGTTGAACAAATAACTAATATAAAATATAAGAACAAATATGAAACAATATATTTATAATAATAATTTATAAGTAAATAAGCATTTATTTTTATATGACGCTATGCATACAATTGTATTACATTCAAAGATCAGCCTTTCAAGCTAATTGTGAATGCGTCTTCTGCGAGTGTTGTTGCACAATTAGCTTGAAAGGCTGACCTTTGAATGTAATAATAATTTATAAAAGTGGGTTTTATTTAATTTGAAGGAGTAATGCATTGAAAATCAATATATATATAATAAGCACACTTTTGGTTGTTATATTTAACTTGAAACAAAAGTGCAGGGCATCTGTAAATTAATGAATTCATTTTGTATTTTTTTATTGGATTAATTAATTTATGAATGCTCTATACTTTTTTATAGCAGTCAAAATTATGGTTAATAAAAAAATAATTTGTAGGTTTTTAGTGAATTAATTATCATATTACATTAAAGTGTTCTTATAAAATATTTTTTTATATGTTTTTATTTTTTAGTATTGAGATATTTTAAAAACTAAGAATCTATACAATGTTAAATATTGTTCATAAGATTTTTGTATTTTATTGAAGGAAGCATTTTATTGTTTTTTTTTTTTTAAAACAAGTTTTAGTTAAGTAATCAAAATAAATTAAAATTTCTTCCTTCATTTCTTTTTCTTTCTGTTTTAATCAACTGCAAATGTCTTTTAGGGAAGGAGTCATGAAATTCAATAAAAAATGTATCACCATCTGTTTCACATCACTGAAAACCTAATGAATACATATTATGGTTTGAACCCACTTAGGCTGGGCAACTTTGAAATATTGCATTGTTTTCATTGCATCATCTTCTTACAATGTCATTGATACTGTACTGGTCGAAAATGTATGTTCATCCAACAAGACTTAGAATCTTAGCAAAAGTACCCCGAATCTAATCGTGCCTGAGATACACAGGTCAGGAGCAATCATGAATTCTAATCTATTTGCCCATTTCCCAAATCTATAACACTATGGACAACACCTACAGTGATACTACATAAATTCATTATTTCTGAGCCCAGTGCTATAGCATTTTGCATGAGAATTCAACTGGTGATGATGATGAGAGATTTCACTCCGAGATACAAGTTGAAAACATACATAAATATATTAATGAGATTCAAACAACTGGATTAAGTTTAAAAATATGAATATTTATTTTGACAAAATTCAAGATGATTTTATATCTATAATCAACTTTGCACACTTTAAACTTTATTTTGGTTACAAATATTTTACAAACTGGAGCCAATTATTTTTATTTAGACAGATATGAATTTAGTGCGGCATTTAAATACATAACATATATTTGGAAATCGGATTTTTATTTCATGTTACAAAAATAGATTTATAAATCAATTATTTTATATAGCGCGATGTTTTATAAACTGTAATAGTTAAACAGTATTAAGCTGTTGCACATGTGCTTTGCAGATTTTAACTATAAATGACTAAATACTAACACTTCAAACACATGATAAAGTCTTTGGGAAAAGATAGAATGGCCATCCATCTTTTCGAACCCAAATGCTTTTGTATGGGCAAATCTTAAGTGTCTGAAAGTGAAAGCGTGAAGATATTAAATAATCACTTTAAATTACTTTTACATGCTTGAATGAATGATGCTGGTGAAAATTACTAGATTTATCTAGGTGCTTGGTGGACATGTTATATATGTAGAAAACATATGTAAAGATACAATAATAGAGTTTTGCTGTTTATACGTATTCATAGGAGGCCCTTAGCCTTTGATACATAACTTTGTTTTCATTTATAGCATTTACTTATGACAATTAAATAAGGATACATGATGATCCTTAAGTATATTAAAAACATTTATTTAATTTACATTTTCGACATTTAACAAGCAAATATTGTGAAACTTTATAAATATGAGAATTGCTTAATTTCAATAAAGGGGAGGGCAGCTTCATGAGAAGTTGGATCTAAAACTCCAATGAAAAATATTATAAAGAGAAAAATGTTTCATTATCACACATTACTACGGTTTATTTTGTTAAACAAGCCAAAAAAAAAAAAAGAAATATAAGAAAATTGCGGTGCTAGCATTATGTCAGTGAGAGAGTGTGGCAGCTTCGGCCAAGAAAACATCATTCTCCGATTTTAAGGTGGTATGCCAGCTTCATGCTGAGGAGTACTGAAAGAAAAAGGTAGGTAGGAAGTTTCTATGGGTCTGGATCATAGCAAAGCCATACAGAGCTTCAACTATACTAACCTGCTTGTTCCAGGGCATAGACTTAGACCCCTGTTATGAATGAGAACACTAAAAAAGATAAAGGCTTTGAATCCCCAGAGTGAGATATGGGTGAATCAAAGCAGTATATAAATATATACTTTAAGGAGAAGAATGACAAATGAAAATGATCATGAATCCCGGAATGAGGTACAGGCAAATCAGATCAAGCTCTGTGTGGCTTATTAATAATTTGACATATGCCAGCAATGCTATTATACAAATATAAAATCATAGGGTTTAAATACTAACATAAAGCCTTAAATGGTTTAACAAATACGTAATGATATGTTAAAATAATGTCCCATGTAAGAGAAAGTCATTTATCAGAAGTTAAAACTATAATTAATGAAGAGTGCATTGCTCCCCCTTCTTGAATCACTATTTTGTTTAATATATAAAAAAAAAACTAAAATTCACGCACTTAAAAGTGCAAATGACAAAATAGAATTTGGGTCACCACCTTTTTTGGTGATGATGATCAATAAAGAAATTAACAAAATTAACGGACACCAATATCCACACCAGATTAAAAAGTATTTATACATTTTGTATAAATTTACGATCAAAATATTTTTTAAAAACATATATTCATTTAACAGACAAACTCGATCTTATGAGCTATTTAGAAGTCCCCTTCCCTTTATATTCCACAGCGGGATATAGAAGTTCGTAAGATTAAGTTTGATTGACATTTACAAATATAAATCAAGTGAAAATACAAAAATATCATTAAAATTAAATTATAACTGCATTAAATTATAAGAAAAATAAGAAGCGTGTGTTGGATGAAATATTTTACAATAAGATTAGTTTAGGTTATAGAGAATCAATATTAAGAAAATAATTATTAGTTTAACATGCTCGCCGATTAGCGAGTTAAAAAAGAGATTAATCATAAAGAAAACATTAATTTTAAAGAGTTAGGAGTTAGACTTCAGATAAGGTGATGATAATGACTATAGGCTTGTTACCTCATGATTCTATGGGATGAAATATGGACGAATCTTTTGTGGAAGGTGGCATTCTTTGATTGGTAGGAGCTACATCTCTGCACGGCAAAGAGTCGGGCTGAAGACGGAAAGAAAGACAACTTAGGTCACTCTACCCAAAAAACATTTTAAAAACCAAAAAGATGTGAAGTCGGTTTAGCAGCAATTGACTGAACTCTCACACAATAGATTTTCAGCCCTATTTATACCAGTTTTGAGTTATTCAAAGAATATTTTTAATTAAACTTCTTAACTCTAATTGAATCTTTAATTTACAGAAATATTTTCTCTAATGTTATTGGAGATGCAATCACTAGATAACTGCCCAAAAATAAATTCAAATCAATTTCCAGATTGGAATTAGATTTGATAAAAATGTTAACAGCTAACTTAAAATCAATTAGCTTTGTTTTAAATTTTACTTTCATTAACTTTGATTTAAACATTCCTTTTAAAACTATGAAACAAACTAATGTTCCCATCCCTTTAACTACTTTTGGACAGTCAGCAGTTGCATCTTCCATCTTGAACTTTTATGTAATTAAAAGAAAAATAATTACAAAGTATTAAAAATATAAGTAAAAAAAAAATTTTTTTTTTAAAAGACACAAAATTATTTACAGCATTTAGTATTTTTTATTATATATATATGCTCCTATAATGTATGTATATCTCTGAGTCACATCCATTGAAGTTAATATTTAAAATAATTAAAGAAAAATTTTATTTAAGATTTATATTTATAAATGTCATAGACGCTTCTCAGAAATACACATATAATTTATATACATATGACAAAAAGGAGCAAGGTGAAATGTGAGTTAAATGGTAAAATAGTGAAGCTCGATCTTGGGCTAAGATTGACTGTTACAATACTCAACATGTGTACAAAATTTGAAGAAAATATCTTTGATAGAAGCACAGGTAATGCCCATATAACATAACACTCCTACAGCTCTGTTTTGCTCTAACACATTTTGAGAGTTAGAGAAACTCGCCCTACAAAACAGCATTCATATAAGTGTTGAGAATTAGGGAAATTCCTGTATAACAAGGGATGTGATGAGTTTCTAAGAACAAACACCATCTCTGTTAATATTTGTCATTCAAGCATTCAATGGTGATTAGTAGTGATTATAAGGAAAATATAAGGAAAATATTATATAATATTAATATGCAATACTTTTAATCAATAATTGTTTTAATAAATATATTTCTCTTAGTTATAAAATGCAAATAATATAGTTTTTTTTAACATTTGGAATCTAACTCTGCCTTTTGTTTTATATAATATGAATTCATATAATATGACATTTTTAGGGACTTATTGACCATGTTATGTGGGGTTTAGCTGTATGCTAAAATTTGTTTACAAGATTTGATCCAAACAAATACAAAATAAGAATTTATACATAAATAAAAGCATTTTTAAAAAAAGTAAAATCACTTGTGTTCTGGGGTTAGATATTTTTTAAGATATTAAGGTGAAGATGGAAAAGGTTTTCACCAACAATTCTTTATTATAATTGTTAGGAAGACAGTAAATAGGGGAAATTTTTAATGTATTGCATCTAATAATTTAAAATAATTGTGTGCATGAGTTTTATATTAATAAGAGTTAAGATGTAGTTGCATAAAAATTTGAGATGTCCACTCTTTGTTTTGACAAAAGAAATATATTACAACTATTTTTTGGGTGTAATATTTAAAGGCTATTTGAAAATTTATTTATATTTCTTCTTAAATGTAGATTCTATAAGAATGAACCAAATTCATAAATAGGATTATCCAGGTGGAGAAAACATATATATTTGTTTGGTGAAGTATTAAAATATGATATTATGTATAATAATAATCAGGAAATGATAATAAATTATTTATCACAGCTGTCTAAAACTCAGTAATAATATTATGCATAAAAAGCCTTTTTCAACACCTGATTTGGTGCCCTTTTCAAATGTTATTAATCTATTTAATGTTAACAAACAATTTAGACATAAAACCATCTACTGTTCAATAATGAAATTAAAACAAGCAATATGAAATGATTTATATTGTTATTGCTTGTTTTATTGAAAACAAGATGGTTTTACATCTGAAATAGTTCATTAATATTAAATAAATTAGTAACATTTGAAAAGGGCATCATACTAGGTGCTGGAAAAGGCTTTTTATGTGTAATAGCTGTTATAAAGAATTCAGTATTATTTTCTGATTATTATTTTATAGAAGACAGCATAAAGATTCTTATTTTTTCCCAATTCTGATGTTATCATGTATGAATATGGTTTTACTATTTTGAAGGCTTTATTGATTATTGTATCTATGTGATAAAAGAATCATTCCTGGAAAATAGGGTTATAAATTTTTTTGAATATTCAAAGAATTCATTCTAAGATCATTAATATAACATGGGAATCTTAGAATTTTAGATTTATTTGGTTAAGATGTAAAAGAATAATTTCTTTCCGACAATTATTATTACATTTTTCTTAACCATTTAGAAAAAAAAAACACCTATTAATATTATTTTGCAGCGAGGTAATATCATGAATGGATTAAATGTACTTAAAAATCTTGCAATAATAACACAGAATATATATATATAAAATACATATTTTATATATTTAACCCATGCAAATCTTCGTTTTAACATATATATATATATATTAGATGGATCTTGAGGCCATTGATGTAGATATTAAAAAATGAGGAGCTAAAATAACACATTGGACAGCCCAGGATAAAAATAACATAGTGGAGACATTCAACTATTGAAGTTTATAAAAGTTGATCTGGATTAATGATAAATTCAAATAATCAAAATAGTTTATTTGAATTAGATTTTATAATTTAGTGACCCAACGTGTTATTAAAATTTTTGACATATCACCCTTTTTGTAATCTTTCATATTATGTGCAGTGTAATGAAATAAAATAATTTTTATTTGTAATTATTTACCAGATACAAAAACATGTTGTTCAAGGACTAATGATCTACTATCATATATTAATTTACTATCTATGCATCTTTTTCAGATATCTTGACACTTGCACAAAAATGCCTACAATTATTACCACAAACACTATCCTCACTTTTAAAAATTGGAATAACTTTGGCAAGTTTTAGAGGTAAAGGAAAACTAGTTTATTGTAGAACAATTAAGAATATGCCAAAAGGAAGAAAATATATATTTAGCACTCTTTTCAGTAAATTCATTAATGAAAATATCTTCTTCATTATTAATCAAGGTATAGTCATAATAATGTTACAATTGCATAGAAAATTCTGAAAAATATGAAGGCATATCATCATCTATTAAAGAAAAATCATCATGAACATATTTTACATTAATAATAAATTTTAATAGTGGACAATGAACATCAGTTACAAAGGACATGAAAGATATGGAGAATCATTGAGCATTTGATAAGTTAATAAAAATATACTCTAAAGTATGATTATGTGCATTTATACATAAATTATAATGTCTAAGATTTAAGAGATAGCATATTTTAGAAGATGAGTTATCATCATCATCATTATCAATGATTATCAATCTACTGCAGGACAAAGGTCTCTCCAAGTTCAATCTATCTTCTTTAATCTTTAGTTTCTCTTCTCCACATCACTTCTGCACACTTTATTTTATCCATCCATCTCACATGTGGTTTCTTTCTGGTCTTTTACAATGTCTTGGAATCCAGTTTAAGATTTCAATTATTATCATTATTATGACAATTATACTTAAATATAATTATTATTATTATGAGTTATACTTAAATGTAAATTGAGAATAGCGAAATCACCTGTCATAAGCATATACAATTTAAGTGCAATCAAAAATTCATTAAATGAGCAAAATAATTAATTTAACTTAGACATAAACAGAGTAGATTTAAGATAAATAAATATTGCTCAGAAAACCATAACATTTATTTTTCTATAAAACTTCTCGTGATGTTAATTCTTAAATGCAAGTAATAGAAATAGTTTTATGTATAATATTTTTAAAGCAAATCTCCATCTCTATATAAATCTACTACCATTATAAAGAACCTTGTTTGTGCTGTCTATAAATAAATATTTTTGAACATGATGTGAAAGCCAGGTTTTAGATAAAAAATAAAATCATTTTTTTTTTTATAATTAATGAATTATTTTATTAGGTTTTTTTCTTAGGTGTTATTGCTCTCAAATTAATTTCAAAACAACATACATCATTCATACCAAAATTAAAGATTAAAAAAAGAAAAAGTGAATAACAAAAATGGTAAAATAAGCTATACAATAAGTTTTGATGAGTTATCCAATGAACCATAAAAAAAAATTAAAGAAATACCACAAGCTATAGGCAAAAAAATTACATAATAAGGATCAAGATTTGGAAATAAGTTGATATGGAATTTAAACACATCGATTTTATAATAGATAACTTTAATGTGCAGTTTTGTTTTAAAAAACTTTTTGATGGCATATTAACAAGCTATTTCGTAAAAATATTTATAATTACAATCGGTACTTGTGTGTTTTTCAGTAAACCAAGATGGCAGCCTGTATTTTTGATAAATCTACAGTTTCAGGGCTCCCCAAAAATGTTTACAACAAAATGCCTGCTAGGAAACATCATATTTAATATTTACATATTATTTTTTATTACTGTTATTTTTTAAAAAAAGAAATCTTTGTGGAAAAATTATTTATAATATTTACCATTTATTATCTTCCTTTGGGGGGGGGGGGTTAACTCATTAACAGAAAAATGAAAAAAAATATAAAATACAATATTTACACAGCATGCAATCATATGACCATTAAGCACACTTTTCGGTACCTTTGGAAATTACAGAATGTTGTAATTTTTTATTATTATGACAATTTATTAAAAATATTTCTGGCAAAAAGAAAAAAGCTGAATTGAACCAAAGTATGATAATGTTAAGAACGTACTCTTCCCTTATCCATGAAATAGTTTTTTAATGAAATTTATTGGAATTTATTTAGTTTTTTATTATTATTTAACAATTGATTTATTAATATTGTTTGACTTTAACAACCAACATGTCTTCGGTAGATGTATAGGCCCTCAAAACTGTACATTTATCAAAAATACGGGCTATCTTCTTCGTTTACAGGAAAATTCACAACTAATTAATAATCCTAGTAATATTAATACGGATGGTTGATGTGAATATTGTCTTTTAGATTCATACCTTAGGGTATTTTTATATTTGCATTAGTATGTATAAATTCATAATCAGCTATTCACAGAGGAATAACTAAAACAAACCATTCATATATCTTTGTATGTGTTTATATAACTATAAACTCATAAATGACTCCATTAATAAAGAATTAGTGGATAGTCAGTGAAGTGACACTTTTATTTTTTAAAATAATTATATTCTGTCTCTTCTTTATAACATCAAAAAAAATGTTTATTGTATAATTAATAAGAACACTAATGATTAATTATCTATCTGTAATCATTTTTTATCCTGGATAATTCATCGTTTGTAGAAAACAATCAAGGCTTCACTATATAACAATAATTATATAAAAAGAAATTTAAGGATTCGAACTCATACATTCACACGACCCTCAACTCTCCATGCCATCTCATATTGCTGACCCACCTGATCACACACATGTTGAAAAGTTAAATAATCACCAATATACATATTTCTCTCTAAACCAGCAATCATCAGTTGGTTCAGATTACTATCTTTCCACTTATATACAATCAGTGCTCAGCTTTATATTAAGATAGCCAATCTTCATACTATAATGGACAGGATTCAAACTACTCCATTTCACAACTTTTCAGCCATCCATTTCATTGAAAATTTGATAATGAAATGTACAAAGCCCACGTTAGTGCCAAGGTTGTTATCCTACCATATTGACGTTAGTCATTCTGACCCCTCATGTACCGGAGAATAATCCATTTACTTACATATGTGAAGGATGGGTGGACCTTTATTGCACTGTGTTTCAGTATGTAATTTAATACACTGTACAGGCTTACATACACCTGCCCATATAATGTAATATATAAGGGATTTGAACTCAAACTTTCACATGACCCTCAACTCTCCATGCCATCTTATATTGCTGATCACCTGATCACACCCATGTTGAGATGATATGGAGATTTGAGGGACATGTGAAAAGTCTGAGTTCAAAACCTTTATATATTACATGTACAGGTGTGTGCAAGCCTATTCAGTGTATTAAATTACATATTGAAACATAGTGCAATAAAGGTCTGCCCATCCCTCGCATATGTAAGTAAATGGATTATTCTCCAGTACATGAGGGGTCAGAATAACTAAGGTCAATATAGGATGACAGCCTTGGAACTAACATGGGCTTTGAATATTCCATCATCAGATTTTCAATGAAATGGATGGTTGAAGAGTTGTGGATTGGAGTAGTTTGAATCCTGTCCATTAAAGTATGAAGATTGGCTATCTTAATATAAAGCTGAGCACTGATTGTATGTATGTATTGAGATAGTAATCTGGACCAACTGATGATTGCTGGTTTAGCATAAACACATACATTGGTGATTATTTATTTTTTCAATGTGTATGATCAGATGGGTCAGCAATATAAGATGGCATGGAGAGTTGAGGGTCGTGTGATAGTCTGAGTTCGAATCCCTTATATATTACATTATATGTGCAGGTGTGTGTAAGCCTGTACAGTGTATTAAATAAAAAGAAATTGAAAGAAAACCTAGTTCAATGCATAATTTCATAAGTCTATGTTATGAGAAGTAGAAATACTTGATCTCAGTTTTTTTATTTTAACATTTGAAATTGCTGATGCTCTCAATGATTGGTCTATTCAATGCCTCAAAATAATTGCCAAGCAATCCAACACTTGTGTAACCAAAGGATTTTTGATTTTTCACAGAGTCCTGTCAACAAGGGAATTTACCACTCTGGATTTCCTCATGAAATGCTATATGATATATTATCAAAAAGTAATTGATGTTGAAGCATTGTAAAATTTTGAAACTCTAGATATCTCATCATGAAATTTTTCATAGCAGAGCAAATAAATAATTTTAAAATAATTATCACTACAATTGGAAAGTAGGCATTGGTTATCATCATTCAATACTGAAATATTTTTTTCATAGGATTATGCAAAAATACATATTTACATTATTAAATAACCAAATTAATATGGCTCAGAAAAGAAGAAAATTAGTAACAATTGAATAACCAAATTAACAAAAAATAATCAAGCCTTTTGGTGCTGTTATTTATTTTGAAGCTACATTTATAAAATGTATATCGGAGCATTTTATGAAAATATACATTTTTGGCAATTTTGAATAAAAGCATTAAATATTTATAATATGCTTATGCAAATTGCAATTCAAAAAGCTATACTTCACATTTAATTCATGGACTTCAGTGTTTCAACTGTGCCTAAAAAAGTCATTTGGCAAAAGACTGCCTACAAACAATGTTAAAACTGCCAAATGTTATCAAGACCTTCACGTCAGTGATGGGATTTAATTCACAAGTGCATATAAAGAGTGAACCATGTCACAATAAAATATTTACAATAACAACTAGTAGATAAACTCTCTGGAAAACTATTGATTTCAGATGAGAGTCAAAATATTTCATATAATTTTTTTTTTTAAAAAAATCTAATGTGACACATTCCCATTTAAATTATCACTCCCAAGCAATGGCACTGCAGGCTAAAATGAACTATCCATTATGAATAGAACTACACTAGATGTTAAGGAAAGTTTTACAGGTAATATATTTTCAGCTGTATCTTTTAATGTTAAACCAATCAAGTGCAAATATGGCCAACTATGTAAAAAGAGGCATCAAAAAAAAAATACAACCCCAGATAGTAGTAATAAACCATTCATAGGACAATTAAACAAAAAAAGAATGAAACAAAATGATTTGAAAAATGATAATATAGACTTTGAAGATAGTTCAGATTAGAGACAGTATCGCAAAATCCTTCAAATTGTTGTACAACAGTGATACATATTTAACTATCAATCTGATTCAAATTGTATCTACAAAAGTGGGTACATAAGAAAAGAAAATTTAACCATGCAGATACTAATAACTCTACATTAATAACAAATGATATCTACAGATTATGCCTCAATATGAGGGATGGTTATTATTGTAGATTATTTCAATCTATAACACAGAATGCAACTAAAGATAAAATCATTTAATATTTAGACACTAAATTATGCAAAACTGTATCATTTATCTAAGTTTTAAATTGCACTTTATGCAAAAAAGTGAAGCTTAGTATGGCTGAGCGCTATGATAACTATGTAATAAACTGAAAAAAATCATGCTTTGCAATCTCCAGAAAATGGTCTGTATGAAAGAAAACTGAATAAATTTTGCACAAATTACTGCTAAACTTTGCTTAAAATTTCAATGTAAGCAGACACTCCCAAGATATGCTATGAATATGGAGACTTAAGTGCTCAGCCATTTAATTCTTTTCTAATAATACTAAGCTTCACTTTTTTGCGTAAAGCACAATTTAAAACTTACCACTCAAAGGTGAAGCAAAACGTAAGGATTTTATATAATTTATCTAAAGTAATATTTATTAAGGCTATAATCTTAAGACTATGCGCCTGAAACTATAAGTGAATGGAAGTAATTCACTCTGGTTATTCTGTTAAATATGACTAATTTCAACATGTAAACAGCTTGACTATTGCTTACTACTGCTTAAATATGTAACATTTAGGATTATAATCATATCATATACAATGAATGTTTATTGATAAATGAAAAGTAAAATTGTATTTGCAAATTTATTAAAATGACTGGTTATGATTCTGCTTACATATAATTCTGCATAATGTATTAGAAAAAAAACAAACATGTTCTTTGATATGGTTATTCTACTAACATCAAAAATTTTAAATGAAATATAGCTCAAATATAGCTCAATATATATGTAATCAAAGGAAGTAAATCATCTTTCCCCAGGCTATGATTTAAAAGCATTCTGAATGTTGAACAAAGGTTCAAGAATAGAATGAATCCATATAGTCTTGGAGCTCGGATGTTTATAAGCATACCTTTGTCAACATTGTTGACAATTTCACTCTGCATTTCCAACAATGGTGACAGTATATGCCTACAAATACCAGAGCTCCAGGAATAGATGGATTCATTCTATTCTTGAGCTTTTGTTCAACATTTAGAGTGCTTTCAATTAATAGTATGGGAAAGGTGATTTACTCCCTTTGATTAAAAGTAAAAATATGTAATTTCTCATAAATGGGTTATGCAATACAATTCAATACATGCATGTTTTCTGTTTTTCTAGGGACATATTTCTATATCAAATAATTTCCTATTGCAATCATTTACAATTTTATATACTGACTCCAGTTTCATAAATGTTACATTCTGTTAGCTTTTAACTGCATTCTTCCTGAGTTAACATTACAAATATGATAATACTTTATTGTCTACATTTTCATCACACCCATTTACATTAATTGATGGCATTAAACATGTTATAGTGCTCATTTGAATTTAAATGGATATGTATATTCCATTAATGAATAGATAGAGATGACAATTTTTTTTGATGACAGAAGTTTCTTCTTATCCATTGATCTCTATTTCTGTTAATCCATCAACCTCCCATTTACCTTTTTAGATCACTCAGCATTCATGCTGTTTTTGCAATTTGACCACAATCTAATATTAGCTGCATCATTTGGTAAAACCATAAGAATACTTCTACAGTAATATGTGCCACAATTTCTTTTTTGTGAAACCTATATTTTATTTTGTGAAATTAAATGATACATTATAGAATCAGTTCAATTGCCATTGTTATTATTATATTATGCATAATAGAAAACACTGCTCAACAAACATCCTAACCATTTAGTTGTTACTAATAATAGCAGGCAGTCTAAGGCAGTCTACATAAAAAGAATGGTAAAATGCATAATAATTAAGATAATATTAAAACATCAAAAATCTAATAAATATTTATTTATTGCATGTGAGATCCTTACAAATTTTCTAATATTGAATGGAAGAAAATGATTTAACACATTCACATGCCTGAATGAGACTTTGTATCTGATCGGCTTTGAGATATTCATCCATATAGTGATTTTCTACAGCCTTTGATATTGGAGAAAGTGCAGTGTTGGAGAATAACATGATGGAATCCTCTATTTATATTTTCAAGGAAAAACTTCGGGATGGAGCAGCTTTTTAGTTTTTTTCAAGTTATTGGAGACCCAGCTAAAAAGATATTCTTCCCAAGTGATGTCTAAATCAGTCTACTTTGGAATTCATGGCATTTGCACACTATTACCATTTCTAGACTCATTGCAGTTTGCTAACAAAATTACAAGCAACCCTTACTTCTGTACTGTTGTGAATTTGGTGTCAATGAGAGAAAATGTAATCTTATAGTCATGCCATTTGATATACAAGTAGCATTTCCCCATCTCTGATCAATATTTCTATTTTCCTCCTTACTGTACTGTTTTGTTTCTAAATATGTATTATCCCATATCATCCTATTTCTTAAGATAATTCAATAAAAATTCCCAGGTACATAAAGGTTTAGCTTCAAACCAAATATAACTTGCATAGAAAAAAGAGATGTCATACTTTTGATTCTAAAAAGAAATGTCAATCTACTAAATATTTTGTGAGAATACACAAACATATAATTCAACATGAACAAATTACATGCATGGTCTACATATACACAGGTCTTTGTATGGAGAGTTTTGCTTTGTTTTGAATTGTTTTTAACAAATATTTATAAATAACTCCTAATTTTTGATATTTTTGTATTTCTGTTTTATACAATACAAATATGAATAAGATGTAAAAAGAGTAATTTCTTCACATTCTAAAGTGTACTCTCCTTATATATCTATGATGCCAATTATTAATAAGCTTATCATTAGAAAAATTATTTGTTATTTACCTATAGTACCAATTATTAAATGTTTTATGTCATATTCAGAACAAATGAAATTTATTTGGAGGAAAAAATGTAACTTCATTAAAGCCTCTGCATATTCCTATGTCTCTTAATGGTCTATGTTTTCATTTACTTCATATTCTTAATGTTCAGAAAAACTTAAATGTTCTGTCAGACTCTTTTTGTTAGTAATGACAATAAACGATAGAATTATTCCTCCAGACCATTCACAAATTTTGGGATGTTTTAGTCATTAATATAAAATCTCTAATGACATTTAAAGATTTAACATTTACTCCACCTCAACAGAAGTTTATTTATTGGAAAATGCAAATTCATCTTTTGGATTTATCTCTCTGATGTTTTATGGGAATAACAAACAAATGTTTCATGAAATTAGACATTTGAAAATGGAATATAAATCTTTGATTTTATGACTAAAATCAGTGTTTGGCATTACCTACACTACATTTCATGAAATAGAAAAGAAGCATGAATAATTAATGTAGGTATCTTACATTACCTTTATTATAGAGAAGAATAAACAGGAATGCATTTGTTTTATATTTATCAGGGTCTGGCTAATATATGGAAGCCTTACTAACATTATTCATAAATGTGAACAACTTGATTCCAATTACTTACTAAAATGTTTGCCATGAGTTTTTTTATGGCTTTTACATTTATGCTTGAATCAATATGCTGATGATGTATAACAATTAATTGGAGAACAAATAAAAATGAGGCTCCCATAAATAGTTCTGTCATTACATGATTGCATATGAAACAGAGATTAAACATTTAATCTTGTGAGATTAGTAAAAGCGAAGTCACCCATCTGTTATTTGTAGCCATGATAGAGTTGTTTTTTTTTTGGTATTATTAGATCGAAATTTGAGCATTTTAAAGACAAATAGCATGAATCAGTGTTTAATGGGAACTTAATTAGCCATAGATATTGTTATATTTCTGTTTGCAAAGTTCCTTTTTTAATATACAAGTACATATTGCTATAGTCTTCATATAAATTCACCTTGTATCGCTACGCATTTTCAGCCCACTCTTACATAATTTTCAAAAAAGAAATAAATATTGGTAGACATATAATCTAGTCAATAATGCAAATGGTGAAAAAAAAATCAGTTTTTCCATGTGGTTTGAATAATAAATATCTTATTCAGAGATTCAGTTCAGGTTTTGGTTCTTGGAGTCCACATATCTTGACTTTTTAATAAAAAATAACCTCAAGCTTTATTCACCAAAATTTTTCTGGTTGATGACATAACAGAGATGGAGACACTGGAATATAGCATGATCAGATATCTTTCCTTACAAATTCAACATCAGCTTTCCTCATCTATTATCTGTTTTTACTTTTTCTTTGTAATAGTCATCAAAAGTATTTGAAAAAAATATCTTCTTTTGGTTTTTGAGATTTTAAATTAAAATTAAATTTATTTTACCTGCTGACATATTTACTGCATGAAGCTTGCTATATCTACTAATGCTTTTGTGAATGACAAGCTAATGGGATTTTATTTCTATGTGATTATACACTTGTGTTATCTCCAACACATGACATTTTTTGTTGATTTACTTTTATACAACTTTTTTTAAAAAGGATGTGTCATTATATAAATTTTAAAATCCCCAATTTTGTTTTAATAATGTATAACTTTTTTTAAAAAAGTAAATTATATTATTGTGTAATCTTAAATCATATTTAATTCTACAACTATCTTTTATACTCAATAAAATCAAAGGAAAAGTGATGTAAGAACTTGTCTTCCATGGCTTGCAGACCAAACTTGGAGCCAACTGAAGCTTTAAGGATACCCATCGGTCATTCCGAGTTATCTTGCTCCGTAATGTATTAAACTGTCTTTTACCAAATGGCTGCATAGCCATTATGGATTTTCTCAATAGCATCATACGTTGTAAAAATTGGTTTCTACTGTATTTTAATTAATTTGTTGATTTTTATTGATGGACCCTCTCTACTAATACTTTTGATTTATAATTGATGTACACAAAATTGAGGTACATACTCCATAATTGCTTTGGGTGGACCTCACTTAATTATGACCTTAACCTGGTCAAAGATATGTTTGTTTTTCCAAGTATGTTGACCCACAATGTAAATTTTGTCATTGATTGTTTATATTGTACTTTATATCCCAGAGGGTTTATATTATGAGCCCATATAGTCTTTACTAGTTGTGTATAGAATAATGCTATGTTGTTTAAATTTGTTAGTCATTATAAATTTAGTATAATATGCATTCAGTCTCTAAGTCGTACATGTTGTAGCCTGGTTTGTCTAGCCTTTGTAACTCTAGATAAACCATATAAATTAAATTCATTTGCGATATGTAACCTATTTATCTTGTACTTCGGATCATGTTGGGTTTGCTTTATTCATAACTATCATATCAGTTTGAAATTTTTATCTTAGTAGGCTTTATTTGAAGAGCCACTACAGTCTTGACAAGTTATTTTTATCTAATGCCAATTTGGTTAATCTTGTTAACCATTCTTTATTTAGTATAATATGTTTCAATTCCTTGTAAATTATACATGCAATTCATCTATGCTTTGTAATCTGGATTAACTATTTGCACTATACTCGATTGCAATTTGTATTTCTGTATAACCTTCTGTATTTGATTTATAGTGTAAATAAAGTTTTATTTTTAGAATAATAATAAAATTGATTTTCAAACTTGTATTAGCTTCAGTGGTAGAAGTTATATGATTAATATTTTTATATAATATCAGATACTGTGATTAAATATTTATATTAAAATCTCATTGAAAATGATCAGAATTCTAAGTAAACACAAATTAGAAAGACATAGACATTGAAATTTTATGAGTTTTAATTACTTGTTACCTGTTATTTAAATAATATTTTGATTAATATTACAATACTGTGAAAGAAAGAAATTTTTATATGTACATATAAGAATTTTTCACAAATCAGATTTTATTTTTTATGTTATTTTATTAATTAAATGAAAAATGAGATCCATTTCCATCTGGTACCACGGTCTTAAATTATTAGCCGATTAATCATTGATTTTGCAAAGGAGTAAAATGTTACCTTAGCAGTATTCTCAGAGCATATCAATTCTATTAATTTTAACAATCACAGGAATAAATACTGGTTATTTACTTTTTATTTTTTTTTTTAATTACCACTAAAGTAGAAATGACATTTATTTTCCATCAAATTAGAAGATTACAATAAGAGGCCATTGTATATAAGTTTACTAAAACAATTTCTAGAATGGTGAATTTGTGAAAAATTCTTATAGTACATATATATAGATTTATCTTTTTTTTTTACAAATATTATCATGTTTTCAGCAATACATACTTAATAATTGACATTCATTTACATGGTTGTTATAACAAACGAATTTATAACTTGATTACTATATACATAATTTGTCAGTGTTTATTAATTTATTTGTTGACCTATAAAAAGCCTTTGCCAAATGGCATAAAGTGCTCAGAATCAAATGATCACAAAAGAAAAATAAAGGAGGCATTTTACATCAATGGAAACATCCATGCCATTAATAGAAAGGATATTTGCTTCGAGATCTCGAAGAAATGGGCTACGTAATACTAGCTTATTTGAATATTTGTATTTGCATATTTTATTATACATTTTATGAAGGCTATGAATATGAGGCATGGATCCTCGAAAACGTTAAGCCGATAAACTTTAATACTAATTAATATCTTCTCTAATTAACAATTATATATTTTACATATAGTGAGAAGTAAAGCTATATTTATTACCATTATTATAAGTTTGAAATTGGTGTCTGTTCATCGGATGACAAAAATTATTATAATTTTGATATATGCAAGAATTCATAATAATTGAGATATTATTTTTTATTTATTTTTGCCTTTTTACAATTACATTTATGTCGTTTTTAACTTTTGTTATTTAGCTTGATACTTGTAATGGTGGAAGTTAGAATTAAATATGTTTGGATTAATTTTTAGTTAATGTTGTTACCTCACTATTAATGTTCATTGGCATCTTTGTGCTCTAGGCTGCTGTGACTTCATTTGGATACTTCCATGTCCATTTCTGTTTAACATTTTTCTTAAAAAAATAATTAATAATACTAATCTCTTTTACTAGCATATTTTTTTTTTTTTACTTCTGACAAACAACATACTAAAAGCAAATAAAATTTTGAATATTTTATATCGATTTTTATCTGCTATTGTATTTCTGAATATGCAATTAATATATCAACTCCATATATGTATATGCTTGTAATATTTACACACACACATATATCTAGGACTTTTTTCCATATATGTATATGCTTGTAATATTTACACACACACATATATCTAGGACTTTTTTCCAAATACTTCTTTGTGATCTTCATCCGGTTTATATAAATAAATTGTAGTTCTGATATTTCTGCAAAACTTTGTTTTATTCCTGACAATTTACAAAAATAAACATTTATACCAATGTTTTAACTATTTGATTATATTTATTCTCATAGGTAAAGCGTAATCCATATTAAATGGAAAGGAAGTCGATTTAAGCACATTGACTATTATCCAATAGGTGGAATGTTGAAATAATTGGACATTTTTGTAAATTGTTTTAGAAATAATATCAAGGTTTGAAAGTATTTGCCTGAAAGTTTGTGATGATCGTGTATTAGATGTGATGATATGTGGGGCTATTTCCATCATTTATCAGTAAATGTTGAATGTATAGAAAATTTTCAAATTATTTAAACTTTTCAAATACAAACAAGTTGTTAGTAACAACACACAAATAGACAACACAGGTAAGTAATTACATAATATTTCAAGTAGTATTATTTTCCACTCTTCTTCAGGTGTTGGCCTGACCAGTGATAGTATTAGCATAGGAGTCAAACGTGCATGTTTAGATTCCCAAATATCAAATTTCAAGGCACGCAATCTAATCAATTGAGCTATTCTATCAAAAGCAATAGATAGTAGAAATTTCATATATTTATATATGAGGGTTGGTTCAAGTCTTCATGAGTCCTTCATTTTTTTTTTTCATTTCTTTTTATTACTTTTTTTTAGGAGTAAAGTTAATGAGAGGCTTCCATGCATTGTATATTGTCACACTGGGTTGACTCATAGGATTATTTGCCATTGTCATATGAGCAGCTTCCTTGAATTTTCTTCTATGCATTTTTTCCTCTTTATCCAATATCTTTGTATTTTTCCTGTTGAACATGTGGTCATTAGTACATATATAGTCTGCTACTATAGACATCTGTTTTTTCTCTTTTAACCATTAGTTTGTGTTCTTTCAATCACTGTTCAACAGGATAACAAGTCTCACCAATATCTTTCCACTTTCACATGGTATTTCATAGATGCAGTATTTGTTCTTCAATATTTTCAGTTTAGGCTTGGTAGAAATTAGAATTCCTCAATGGGTGATATGGCTTTGGGAAGCTGCTCTAGTGTTAGTTCTATTGACTGCAGATATTTTTGTAACTTGTCTGCCATTGTTGATGTGTATGGATACACTACAGTACCAATAATTGTTTTTGTGGTGTCTCTTTTTGTTATCTGTTAAAAGTTTTAATGACTGCTACTAAGAAAAGGCAACAATGGTGATCCCATGGCCATTCCTTGATTTTGTTGGAAGAATTGTGAATTATTTTGAAAGTACATTGTTGTTATGCAGAATGTTAATAATTCGATTATTATTAGAGTTGTTTTATTTTATAGACTATTATCATCATATAACCTTTTTCTTACAATAAACAATGCCTCATCACATGGTACATGTGTAAATAGATTTTCCACATCAAAGCTTACCAATATGTCAGTTATTTCCATTTTCATGTCCATGACTAATTCTACCAAATGCTTAGAATCTCTGCCAAAAGTTATAGGGTGGTCAATTGCAAAAAAGGTGTTCACTATTTTTTTGGACATTCTCTCATGCCATTATATGTTGAGATAGTGTGCACTTAATATATCAACTCTAAACAAAAAATTAAAGAGGTGTGACACTTATCAAGTTACAAAATTCCATCACTAGAAAAGAATCATGCATGCCCCTCTCAAAAAAATGGCCTGTTCCCCCTAATTAAACTTCATATTTAAATTTTATTTATAAATTTATTAAACGCACATTGATTATGTAAGTAATATTTACCGAGGCTGTAACCTCGAGAATATGCATGTAAAATGCGATAGTAGGGACCTCTACGGGTCACAAGCTTCCATAGCATAAGCTTGTGGTTAAACACCTGTAGAGGTCCCTACTATCGCATTTTACATGCATATTCTTGAGGTTACAGCCTCGGTAAATATTATTTAAATTTTATATAAATGAGCAATAACATATATACACTTATCCTAATTTCCAATTTATGCTATGTCTAGGACTCACGGTGGTTGAAAGTTAGCTAAGCACATAAAATAAAACAAATTGCAAGAAATATTTTCTCAATACAGTTATTGTATATTTATAATTACAGTAATTTGAGTTAAAATGTATAATTTTATAATAAAATAGTTTTAAATGAACGTTCAAAATTGGATAATTCAACTTAGCTGTATGAAAAGATAGAAAGGAATGCTTTATTATTGGAATCTTTATTTTATCTCCACTTGTTGTGGATTCACTTCCCGACAGAAGAGGAATAACTTGTTTTATTTATTAACATAAAGTTAATCAAAACTTTGTTCAAAATTTAATAATATCTTTTTTTTTTTTACATACATAAAACTAACCTTAATAATTATATAATTTTAAATTACAATGTATTCATTATTTTAAATATTATTATAAAAATATACTGTTTCATGTAATATATACTTTTTTTATTTATTTTATGAAATATGTGATTATTCAAAATGTATTTTAAGATAAAAAGTGAGGACTGCCAATTCCTCTACAAGCTTTTTTGTAGAGGAATTGGCAATCCTCACTGTTTATAACTTACAAGCTTAAGAGATAGGGTCATGTGATCTATGAATTGATCTATGACTTTTATTTTGACTATTTATAGTCTCTGCCAAAAGTCTTATGCAATTTTATATTGCTATGACTACTAATATATGGTATGACTGAAAATCTATCAGCCCCATATAGCTATTTGAATTGGATAGCTGGGTTTGAAGACATGTAGATGTCTGAAAATTTCAGATTTTCCACTCAGTAGATAACTTTTAGCTAAGTGCTTAGCTTTGGGTTGGTATTTTTAGATCTAGTGTCTGAACCTACCCTGACACCTCTCTGAGGAGTGCCAAAGCACGAAACCATGGTCAGGGGTTTGGGGAGGGGTTCCTGACAGAGATATTTTAAGTGCTGGCTCTGGCTAAGCATTTATCATAAAGCTTGTAGAGGAATTGGAAATCCTCACTGTTTATAACTTACAAGCTTAAGAGATAGGGTCATGTGATCTGTGAATTGATCTATGACTCTTATTTTGAGTACTTTAAGATATCCTGGCAATAAAGATATATATATATATAAATTGTTGACTGCTATTGATATTGGGATTGTCTGAGGGTTGTCTGGTTTTTAATGATTACTTACAAACCCATTAAGCCTTGAACATTATTATACTTATTAATTAAGTAATACTTTGATTGCAATTTGAAACTTATAATTGCAGTTTGTAATGTTATAATTGACTATTTATTAATCTGCATTCAGAATAGGTTACATTTATCTTTTTAAAGAGATTTATTTTAAACTTCTTTGTATCAATAATTTTATTCTCTGTGGTCAGGATGCAATCTTTAGTGTCTACATAAGTATATAAGTCCATTAATAAAGGTGAGATTCCACCTTTATTGTTAAAAGGAGGTTACGTTGACAACAGTTTGAAATTGTTGATTATTATTGATATTGGAATTGTTTGAGCGTTGACTGATTTTTTAATGAATGTACATATTATATGAATTTACAAATGCATCAAACTTTTTTTACCATAACAGCAGATAGTTTGTGGTTGCTGTTTCTACATGTTTAATTCTGTTACTAAAGTAATTAAGGAAATATACCCGACTTAGTAAAATAATATTAAAGTAATATTGGCTCACCTATAATAACATATATTCATATTTATTATACAATACACTAGATTAATAGCACAACACTTGTTTATTAAGCAAATGAAATATTCTCAATCTAAAGCATAAGTTAAAACATTTTAAGAGAACAGAGAATTTACCTTCTCTTTTACCTAAATTCATTTATATGGCAAATCTGAAGCACTGTGGAAAGAAAGCATGAAAGATCTTAAATTGAAGATATTACATCTTTGAAGCTATATTTCAAATTGCTTTATATTATTTACATGTTATTATATGTATTTATGAGTGAAAAAAGACCTAATGTATTTAACAGTACTTTCAGTTTATTATGATGATAATTGGAGGCTTTAATCTCAAGCTACTGTTTAACATGAATTCCTATCGTAATTGTATTTTAAATGCAATTATTTAGTAATATATATAGTATGCTTATATTTCTGTTATAATTTTCTACATTTCCTTATTAAATACAATCGAAAAATAGTGATTTCTGGATTAAGTTGTAAGGCAAAATGTCCATCATCTTATCCCCAAATAAAGAAACAGATGATGCTTAAATAGGATTTACTTTCCTCAGCATCTGGCTGTACAATATCTAAATTATTATAATTTTAAAAAATGATATATATATAGATTTTTGTTTAAGCTGGTATTACAAAAAGTTTTAAGTTATTAAAAGAATAATTGAATATTCAGAAGTTCGTAAGAAATTCTGGAACTGGGATTGATCTCAGGACCTTAGTTCCAGAGTTTAAAGCTGCATTATTGCACTGTATTATGTAGAGCTCTTGAATGTATTGATATATTTCAAAGATTAGAAGTGAGAATGAAAATTCCTATAATGTAGTACAGTGTGTGCACTTTTAATTTCAAAGGATTAAAATAGCTTAAAGAATGAAGTACTAAGACAGAATTATGCTCACAAGTGCTTCAAAATTAGGATTTTTTATTTTCTGAATATGAATATACTCACATTGTCAATAATGTAGTAATTGTGTTATTTATTAGTTTCTTTTAGTGCTGTGTGCTGTTTCCTATAATTTAAAATATCTGATTGTGAAATGTAAGATCGTGGATCGATTGTAATTCTTTCACTTCGGTGCTCAAACTTCTGATGCAAGTCAAATAATAAGGCACAATATTTTTTTTATTATTATTGAGTAAAATTATTAACTAATCATATTATATTTAGCTTAACAAAAAGTATGTGCACGTAAGTGTATGCATGTATCTTACTTAAACAATATTAATTTCAGTAACTATACTTTTTAAAAAAAGATTTGAAATGTATTTTGTTTTGTTTTCCTGGAATCATTAAGTTTTGTGAATGACATTAAAATTCTCTGGATAAGTAATTGGTTGGCAGTATAAAATGTATAATCTTAATTTAGAAGTTTTGGCAGTCACCACACAGAAAGGTCTTGTACCTTGGGAAACTTTACGACATCTGAGGGCTATAAGCTTGCCAGATGGATTCAGTTGCTGACAATTTCTTTTTCATGTAGAAGATATTGGGAAAAGTAGATTTATAAAAAGCTGGCTAAGATTTGAGAAATTTTAGCTGCCTTGAGGAGGTGCTGCCCTCATGTGGAATTCTATAGGTGAATGACTTATCAAGCTAGACAGCTTGGTGCCGGCATGTCCTTATATGGTAAACACAAAAAAATATTTTTACACTTAAAATTGTTGTGATTTTCCTCGGAGATGATTTTAAAAAGTCTGTGGGAAATTTGCGTACTGGATTTCAACTTTTTTTTTTTTTTGAGACGTAGCTTTCTTTTTTTCTTGCTTTCTTTTTTCTTTTTATAATGTAACTCAAGATTTAATGTTATCAAAGACTAATAGCTATTATCTAATTATTGTAATTATTATTTTTCTTACTATTAAACTTAGTGGTTTTAAAACTAGTAATAATAACAACGATAAATGGTATTTTAATTACTACTGTAATACCATTAATTAATATGAAGTCTTTACACAGATTTAAGAGATCAAATTCTAATTTGAGATAGAGGAGAGATAAAAAAATTGACTGTGGATAAGATTAGTTTACAGTAGAATATGTATATAGTTATTAAGAGAGAAAAAAAACTGACAAATAAAACTGTTTTGGATAATTATCACAATACTTATGAAAATCATACAAACCCTTCTAATAGCATTGTCAACACAGATATATAGTTATCTTGGAATTATGTATTATAAATATTAAATCCAATGCATGAAACGTTTGTAGAAATGACCATCTTTACCATACAAGTTGTTTTATGTTTGGTTAATTATTGATATCTTTTCAAAAGAGAAGGTATTTTTCATAATAATAATGGTTATAACAGGCAAAACTCGCTATACGTATTGCCACACACAGAAAGGTAGAGTAATCAATGGATGCCAGAAGGCTAGTGCATAAAATCCCCATCTGGTGCCTACTCATCCAATATCCCCAGACTATTTTCTGGCTTGTGGCCTTCGTCAGTGAAGCCAGAAACTAGTTGAGGATATTGGATGAGTAGGCACTAGATGGGGATTTTATGCACTAGCCTCCTGGTATTCATTGATTACTCTAGCTTGCTGTGTGTGGCAATACGTATAGTGAGTTTTGCCTGTTTTAACAACAGTTATACCCAAGCATAAGAGGTGGTGGTCATGTGATGTTTATTGGCTTAATAATGGTTATACTTAGTATTATAAAATTATAGTAATTATCCCACTTTTGACAAAATGTTAGTGAATAGTTAATAATTTTTAGATTGCAGTGGCGGCTGGTCCATAAGCGCGGTGAAAAAGCACCCCATAGAAAAAAAAAATTAGAAAATTAATTATTAAATTTGGGCCTGAAAATATCAATAGTCCTTCAAAATTATGCATAATTATTATGTAAATACAACTAATTAAACCGTTTTTAAAAAGAATTGTTTTAAGCAATGCTTGAGATTCTATTCAAATATACTGCTAATAATGACAGCATTTCAAAAACATAATTTCAGCAAGTTTCACCAACAGGTGGTTGTTTTTATCTGCATGCATAACTAGCATCACTGGAGCTGCTCACTATCGCAGTATCACATGATCACCATTTCTAATGCTAGCACATCTGTTATTAACAAAGGCAAAACTCTCCATACAGTAGTGCCACCCAGTGCCAACCAGAGTAATCAATGGAAGCCAGAGGCCTGTGCATAAAATCCCCATCTGGGTGGCACTACTGAATAGAGAGTTTTGCCTTTGTTATCGCAGCATCTATAATTATTTGTGGACAGTATGTTTATCTATTCTGGTTTCTCTTCAGAGTGAGCACATTTTTATTGTTTTCATTTAGGGATGAACAATAAAATATTCCGCTTTTCCTTGTAGTTAACATTTATAAATTAATATATAAATATTTATTACTGAAAAATATAACAAAAGAATAAAATAAATATTATTTTAAATATTTATTATGATGAGTGTTTGTGTTGAATATATATAAAAATTATATTTTCCCAATTGACATTACATGAAAAAGTTGGAATAAAAAATAAAGATCAATCTACTTATTATTTGCCAAACAGCAGTTAGTAAAAACACAAAAATACATAAGATCTTTTAACAATGATTGGTGTGGAAAAATATAACGGTTGTGGGTTGCAAAATTAGAAATGCTGAGTTTTGTTTTCATTGTCATGAAATTGCAGAGGAGAGAGCAAATACTTTGCATTTATGGCTAAGAAGCTACTTTGGATTTGATTTTTCAATTTTTTTTTTTTAATGGTTACTTTAATTGTTAATTCAGATAAGGCAAAAATCTATTATAAAAACTAAAGCAGATATGCATTCTACTTGTAAGCAGCAGTTGGAAAGTGAACGGTTGGGCACATCAATTTCTCAATGTTTCTTTTTATTAATATATATATATATATAGTTCATGGAAATATATATTTATTTTTACAAGTTCATAGTAAAATGTCTTGCAGTAAGCAAAATTGCCATCATAAATATCTTTAAAGGGATTTAACTCTTTCTTAGGAAATCCTGAGCTATTTTGGAGTGGAGCTACAAGTTATGTTTTGCCAGTCATAATGCTTATTGTTTTGAGTAGCAATACTAATTTGATAATTTTACATTGAATAGTCTCATCATAATGGGAATGATTCATCTATATTTTATTTTTTACTTTTTCTATTTAAAATGTCAGATGTTGTCAACAAGTTCCAAGAAAGCTCCATAATACAAGACCAACCTAGAAAAGTAAAGAAATATAAAATAGCAATGTCCGTTCTCATTATTTTGTGAATACATTTCTAAAGATAATTTTTATGTTTCAATATTATTGTTGTTAATTTTAATGATGGTTTTTTTCAATGATAATGTAAAATCTATTTTAGTTTTATAATTATACCATGTTTTTAGAAACATTTAAATTTACATCATGGGAATCATTAATAAAAAAATTATATTATTTGTAAACAAAGCAAAACTCTCCATACAGTAGTGCCACCCTGTGCCAACCAGAGTAATCAATGGATGCCAGAAAACTTGTGCATAAAATCCCTACCTAATGCCTACTCATCTAATATCCCCAGACTAGTTTCTGGCTTGTGGCAATAACAATTATGTACTAGTATAAGAGATGGTGATCATGTGATATATTATTGGTACTAATATAATAGTAATATCATTTACTTTATTTATTACTTTTACAATGCTTTATATAATTATAATCTACTATTGACAGTTTCAGCACTATAACAGATACAATACAAATACATGAATATAAATATGCATGAACATATAATTTTACATTATATATATATATATATTATCGTATAAATCAACATTCCTATACCTACATATATCATTATATATATATATATATAATTATTACCTCTTTATATATAATGCATTTAACCTTTTTTATATTTTATATTTATCAATCAATACTTCTTTTAATCATATATATATATAGTATTTTTATTTCAATTATTTTTTATTATTTATTCTTTTTAACTTTTTTTAGAAATATTTAACTCTAATATTATATATTCATATTTTTATATTTTACATTATTATTCATTATAAATACATTCAATATGTATAATTTTCTTTAACCTGTAATATATTTTTTATTATTAATTATTTTAACCTACTTTTTATTATTTTTTAACAAATTTTATACCTACACTCTATTTATATTTTCAAAGCTTAACTGTTAACTATTCCAGTTATACATGGTAGCTCCCTCTTTCTATTTTTTATATAATTAAATCTATTCTTATTTTTAATTCTTACTAATATTATTTTTTAATACCTAGTGGTTTTCTCTTCTATTTTTTATATAATGAAATCTATTCTTAATTTTAATTCCTACTAATATTCTTATTTATTTATTATGTCAATTTTTTTTTCAGCTTTGTAAAAGTAATAGAGTAAATGATATCAGTATTATATGAATTTGGCAATGCAGAAAGAAAGATAAAATTATTATTTCTACTAATATAAAAAGTACCTTTTTTCTTCTTGAAACACATTTGTAGCATTTCACATTTTTCAAATTATTTTTATTATATATAAAGTTAATTTTAATAATAAGGTTAAAAATAGTTTTATTTTGCCTCAAAAAAAAAATTATTCCAACTGAAAGTTATATATAGGAAAAATTACATTTTGCAAACTTGGCCTCACTTTTCTCATATTACATGGTGACAGAATGTTTAAATAGTATTCTTGAAGAAAGACTAAAAGTAAATCTTGTGATTTCTTATATTTAAGTTGAAATATAAATATATATTAGAATGTTGCTCAGAAAGAAAGATCAGTATTCAACAATTTATTACAATTTGTGATTAGTTTATTTGCCTAATTTATAATCTCATTAAAATTATTTTGGAGACTTTTAGATTTTTTTCTGAAATTGATTATTGATTTCAGAAGCAATGAGTAATTTGTTTGTGTATGTAAAGTGTCTTTTGAGAGCAATAGTTGTTTAGAGTTCTGTTAATTGTTAATCTGTTATAATGAAATAAATTGCACTTCAGTTAATTTAAAAAGAAATTCAAAATAGGTTATGTCTTTATGAAATTGTTTTACTGTATTAATTTTTTGCCTTCACTGATAATAATCTTTTGAACAATGCTTTCAAAGTTATATATATATTTTAAAATACATGAATGAAATGTTTTAATAATTGTTTACTACTAATAAAATTTATTTAAAATGAATGCATTTGGAGATCCTTTATTTTATTCACATGTATGTGGTCATATTTATCTTTTGTATAAGATGGATGGCTGTGGGGAACTTGAAAATCTGAGTTCAAATTCTTTCTAATAATTGTCTGTGGTAAATCTTCCATATAAAGGACATGTAATTAAACAAAATAGATGACTAATTGTAATATTTTCTTGAGGCCATGCAGTTACTAATGAATTTATTTGGAACTGGATTTGAGAAAGGACTTCCAGCTCAAAAATATTTATGTTTATTTGGCTGTATTTAAGATCCTCTTCCTATCACTGAAGAAATGTAGAAAATGTAGTGTTAAAATAGCCTGTCTCATATACTTTTGCTAAATTGTCATTCTTACCAGATTAGTCATACAATAATAGAGAGATATTAATATCATTAGTAGAGGTAAAACTGAAGGCATTCCTGGTACTAAAGATAATTATTATAAATGTACTTTTTTTGACAACCTAAATACATAGGATGTGCAAATTTTACTTAATACAAATTCTTCAAGATCAGAATAGAGGACTGAATTGGTAGCTAAAGAGCTGTCATGATTTAAGATTAGTGTAGCTATGTTTAATGAGACTTATCTTCCTGAGCAAGAAACTTTAATAGAACTATGGATGGCTACAAGTTTTTTTAGAAGGGCAGATCAGTCAGGTAAAAGAAGAATGTAGAGTGGTGGATTTGTTTAAAATGTAATTGTGTCTCCTCCATTTTTGGAATACCTTTTCTATTAATAAAGGACTAAGGTGTTAAAATTTGCCTCACTTCATGCTCCAACTTTTCAATCAAATATTTCAGAAGAAAGAATTTATTTGTTTTTGAAAAGGATTATTATATCAATATAATTAAAACATCAAATTTTTCTTCTTTGAGACTTTAATGCATATCTTGGTATAAATAGTAGACTTTAGACTAAAATTATTGGAAATAATGGTATTGAAGCTGTAAATTCAAATAGTCGAATTTTTATGAATTTTTACATTCACACTCAGAATAATGGCATTTAATGGATATAAGAATATAAAAGAAGTTTATATTATATGAGCACTTACACATATGGACAATTGAACAGATCATAGATTAGGACACCCCAAGATTAAAATGATAGTTGAATTAAAAATAGATCATATTCATTTAACAAGAATATTAATGCTCGTTTTTTGGAAAATATCTACAATATATACCAAGTTTCAACAGCTCTATACACTAAAATTGCTAATTTAGACCATCAGGATATTGTTATGTCATTGAGGCATGGAATTCTCTCTAAAGAGCATGCTATGGGTGTATGTAAATCTAATCGTGGATTCTCTAAAAAGAAGAATTGTGGATATTACTTTTTATAAATCTCCACATATAACTTTAATGTATATGTGGAGATTTATAAAAAGTAATATATATGATGGAATGCAAAAAAAAAATAAATAAAGGAGAAGGTATAAGAATAATACTGCTAAGAATAATCATGATTGATTCTCTGACAATGATCGTATTTTTAGTAACTTAATTAAAAGAAATTTGGCATTTTCTGCTTGGCAGAATAATAATTTAAATGTGGAACTTAATTTAAGAAATATGAAGACAGATGATTAGTGATTGACAAGAAGGCTTAAAAATGATTTATGGATTAAAACTGAAAAAAAAAATTAGTAGCAGATATTCTCTGATCATGGTCACTCTAGATTTTTTTTTGATATACTGAAAGTAACATATGGACCTGAGAAATGGTATCACAATCCTATTAAATTCAGCAATAGTATTATTCTCTTATATGATGACAATAATATTTTGATTGGATGGAATGAGTATTTTGATCATCTTATGAATAATCTTACAAGAAATGAGGTAATGATTTTTATTGATATATACATTTTACTGTATTTACTCATTTGCCATTAGGACTAAACACATCCAGCATAGTGAAGTCAAAACAGCTCTTTGTAATCTTGAAAATGGAAAGGCTGCTCATCCTGGTGAAATATTTGGAGAAATTTTTAAAATATGGTGGCGATATAATAGCTTCAAAAATATTGGATTTTTTTTAGGAATATAATGATCCATGAAGTTGTATTCCTTGATCTCAAGAATGGTTCTGTTGTTTCAGTTTTTAAAAATACAAGGATAGGCAAGGGTGCAGTAAATATCATATCATTATTATCAATTACATCATTGGTATTTTCAAAAATTTTGTTGAATGAATTGCTTCCAGTCATAGATGAATGGTCACCAGAGAGTCAGTGTAGTTGTAAAGAATCAAAAAGCATTAGAGACATTATTACAGAATTTATTGAATTGGTCAAGATATTTAACTCAATTGATCTAACTGATCTATTTCATTAGTTGAAATTAGTTGGTTGTCTACCATATTTATTTTTAAATTACAGTATTTACATAGTGAAGTCAGTGTTTACACACTGAAATGGAGGAAGTGTTATTAGAACAAGTTGAAAATTGAAGACAGTTGAAATGAAAACTCATGTTCAACAAGGATAATATAATTACTCTGATATTATTTTCAATTTTTATGATAGTTGTGTTTAGAACTATTTATAGGTGACTCAGTAAAAGAGACTTTAAAATGGCACATAGATTTGATGGTGGAAGTTTTAAATTGAGTGGAATGAATGGAAAAATAGAATTTTCATATTTTTGGATTATGAATTTATAATATGCTGATGATTGTGCTATCTTTTTTAAGTTCAAAAAATGGTTATCAGAATATATAAACTTCTTTGAATGCAACACTTAAGGACTTTGATTTAATAATTAATGTTAAAAAAAAAAACAAATTATTTATTGGTCAATGAAAGCAATTCTTTATGGGCCAATAATGAAAGAATATTTTTCAATAACTTTTACCTTGGATGATTGTCGGTATGAGAATACAAACCAGTAAATACTTTGATAATATTATAAGTAGAAAGGTGGACATAATGCACCACTTCTGGTTTTAATGATAAAAGATAGAGTATTTCACGGCAGGAAAATAACTTCCACAATAAAAATAGCTGTATACAGAACTGTTATTTTATTTTTATTGTATGAAGTTGAGACTCAGACATCTTATCAACCCAATATAAAGGCATCAGAAATTTTTTTTTGAGAATGTTTAGTAAAATTTTAAAAAAAGGCAAAATCATAATACCAATTAATATGTTTTTTTTAATTTTCTTGATTAATATTCTAGTATCCGTTATTATGCATCACATATTCTTAGACTAGATATTTAATTAATTAAACAGTTGTAATTATAAATTTTATTAAACGCTCACTATTATTTCAGTAATAGTTTTAACAAGGCTGTAAACCTTAGCAATGAGCGTCTGAAAAAATCGTCACTAGGGACCTCTATAGGTTTACAGCCTTGTTAAAACGATTTTTTCAGACGCTCATTGCTAAGGTTTACAGCCTTGTTAAAACTATTAATTAAACAGTGTAAGATTACTTCTTTCATATGCACTTCAATGCAAACAAATTTTTTTAAAAAAACTTCTTTATTTTCCTTACAGTTTTGACTGTCCAGCAGTCTTCATTAGAGCTTTATCTAACCTCCTCTGCTTCAAAGTATATTCTCTTATTCTTCTTTTTTATTTTTTTACATATCTTCATATATTCATATATATATTGCTTATAATACTTATTTCATATACATTTCAATGTAAACAAAGCAGAGGAAGTTAGATAGAGCTCTGATGAAGACTGCTAGATAGTCGAAACTGTAAGGAAAATAAAGAATTTTTTTTAAAAAAATTTGTTTGCATTGAAGTGTATATGAAAGAAGTATTATAAGCAATATACATATATATGAAGATATGCAAAGAAAGTAAAAGAGAAGAATAAGAGAATATACAGTAACACTTCTAAAAGGTTGTTTTATGGTGAACTTGAGTACAGTTTTTATGGGAGAGATCTCATGTACAATATAAGGATTATCACTACCAATTTCGATTTTTTAAAATTTTTTTTTTTGGTGGGGTTTTTGGGGGGGGACCCCACGCACGCTTTTTTTCTTTTTTTCTTTAATTTTAAAATTTTTTTGAAAATTTTTTGTTTTTTATTATTTTTTTTGTGGTAAATTTTTTTTTTTTTTTCTTTTTTTTTAAAATTTTGTTAATTTTTGGTTTTTGTGTTGGGTTTTTGGGGTTTTTTTGTTTTTAAAAAAAAAAAAAAAAAAAAAAAAAAGTTAATGATATTTGATTGTTTTTGTTGGGAAGATACAGCAGAAAATAGAATAAATGAAGGAATACATTTAGTTGTATTGTTGAAATATTTTAGAAGGAAATGTTTTCTGATAAACAAATTGAAAAATAGCATTGCAAAATATCAAATGAAAACAAAATTTAATCACCATGTTCTATATTTGGATATATTTGTAGTGATTTGTATCTTAATTACAAAATTCATTTCTAGACTAATATTTTTTCATTTATTTTCTCAGAGTTGAACTCACTGTACTTTTAAATAAATGACTATTGTATATATGTATACACCAAGAAAAAGAGTATAGATATCACAAATTGTTTGGTGAAATAGTATGCCCATTTTATAAATGCTTATTCTCTAATGTTACATTTAAAAAGCTTTTTCTATAGACCAAGTAATACTAAACAAAATTTTCTTTTAGGTGACTTAAATGCAGGTCTTAATAAGATTAGTAAACTATTCTCTATAGTCATTTTAATAATAATATTGCCTCTGTGAATATGATTGGCTAGTTATTTTTGCATAAGCCATGCTTTGTCTGTTATAAACATTTAATATAGATTAAGGATCTTGGATCTAACCAGTTTTCTCACAATAGCTTTTTAGAGATTATATTATTGGTAAGAATAATAGTGTAAAATATTACACAAAAATTTATCATTACAGATTATGAGCCAGATATGTGTTTAAAGTCAAAATGATATGATGATAAGAGGTTTTGAAATAGGACCTCAAAAAATAAGATCTATATTTTTCGTACTGCTAAAATAAATGTTTATTTTTTATGAGCCATTGCTACTCATGTTATGTTTCATTAACTGTTAAATATTGGACTGTTAGGTTTGTCTTTAGTTAAGATTCATAGGAGTATGTGAAAACAATAAAATCTCTCTATTTAGTTTCACTTTCAAGCAAGCACTCTATTTTGTTTTTTTCATTGATTACATTATACATAACTTGATTACAAGGAAACGTAATATTTCATGGTTGGAAGAATAATAATCTTTTAATGACATATTCATTCCACTGATTCATTGATATAGATACAGAGATATTTAGCTTGATAGTATTAAAACAGCTTCCTGTAATTATAACAATGAACTATTTTACCTTCTATTGCAACACTTAATAAACTATTAAAATAAGGTTGGATATTTTAGTTTCAAATCGTGTTTTTTGTTTTTCTTAGAAATTTTCCAATCTGTGAAATTTTGCTTCCTGATCATAAGGTTTTATTATTCTAGTTTATAAAAATAAGGATATAAATTAGATGCAACAAAATTCAGAGCACATTCTAGTTATCCACTACAGCAAACACACTTTAAAGGATTTTTTTAAATAGGTGCTAGTCATAAATAGGATGAGTAGTTTTCAATTCTAAAGCACTTTGAATATAATTTTTGTTATTAAACAATATAAGGAAAAGTTATGAGGAAAATTATGATTTATGTATTGATTGTATCAGTTTATTCAAAGTAATTAATTAAGTTAATTGAAAACATTTGTGGTAAGATTTGATAATCGTAGGTTGTTCACTGAAAGTTATTCACATTATAAAGTTTTTGAAATAGTTAAGGCTTTACTTCATTAGCGGTAACTTTTGATAATTTTACTTACGTTTAATAGCTTCATTATATAAAGTTTTTGTTTGATTTGAGAGAAAGCATTACCACTAGTAATTGAAAACAGATACATTTAATATGAAATATAGTCTTAAACCAGATTGTATATTAACATGAACTTGTTTTGCATTTTTATGGCAGTAATAATTTGAAATAGTTTATAGGTAATTTTATGTACAAGCATCAAGATGACATATAGTTTGATAATAGAGTTTTTCATTTTAAATGATTACAAATAAATCAAAAAGAATCATTTTTGATTTGTCTCTACACTTATTATATGCTAATTATTGCGCCATCCCTGCCTATTGAAAGGATGATTATTATATATATATTCCAAATGTTTAAAATACAACCAAAGATTTGAATTTAGAAATTAATGACCAAAAAACTCTTCAAATGTTTTTTGCTTGTATGATTGTCACCTTGAGTATGTGATTCAATGAAATATTCTCATAGCTTTTTAAAATATATCACAGATTATAAATGGTAATCTTAAACATTATATATATACAACTGTAATTTTATATAATTACATATTTATGGATCTAAGATTTGAAATAACAGGCACTCTTAAACCTGGAACCTAATTGTAAGTGTGGTGGATTTGAGGTCGGACTTTCAAGCCACACCACCATCCACACTACCTGGTGCTCCTGATGTACATGACCACACACATGCAGGGGGGATGGATGATCACCAATGTATGCATTTCATGCTAATCTGGACTAAGTGATGAGTGCTGGTTTAGCACAGAATGCGTGTATTGGTGACTATTTGTCTTTTCTGCATGTGTGTGGTCATGTGCATCAGTAGTGTGAGATGGTGTGGATGGTGGTGTGGCTTGGGGGTCTGAGTTCAAATCCCCCATATTTATATTTATGGATCATGTACTTATTTGCAAAATTTTAAAATAAGAACTAAAAAATTTATCAGTTTAAAAATTATTTTAAAATAGACATCTAGATTGATTAAAAATCACTACTTTAATTAAAGTTGTTCATGATTATCATCTTTGTAATCAAAAAGAACATAAAAGCTAGTTGTATTTATATGTTGGACTATTTCTATTATCTGGTGCTGAGTGTTGAGTGTCTTTAGAAAAGTTTAACTTTGTTTGGATTTTCAAGATGCATTCGGCTGTTAGTGGTAGCACACAAACAGGTTGGTGGATGCACGGCGTTTCGGGGGGTATTGTTCTTTTCTCTTCTTCACGTGTCGCTTGTCTGGCCGGTGACGGTGCTAATGTGGGAGTCAAACCTGGACCCTTAACCTTAGTGACAATACTAATGTGGGAATAAAACCTGGACCCTTAACCTTTGAATGTGGAATTTTAGGGTGATGCTCTGACCAACTGAGCCATCCTGTCAAAGGCAACAGTCAGTAGAAATTTCATATACCTATCTATGAGGTTCTTCCTGATTTCTTCATTTTTTTTCTGGGGACATAGTTGACTAGTGGTTTCCATGCATTATGTGTGGTCGCACTGGTTTGACTCGTGAGGTTATTCATCATTGTTATGTGAGAATTTTTGTAACTTTTCTTTTTTATCCAATATTTTTGTATTTTCACATTTGAACAAATGATGAAGATGAATGACCCCATGGGTCGGCCTGGTGTGGCTGTGCATAATGTATGGAAGCTGCAGATTTACCCTTGGGAAGGGAGTGGAGGTGCCGGGGGGAACCTCATAGATAGGTAGGATGGCTTTTGGTTGGAGCATTGCCCAAAATTCAATATTCAACAATCTAAGGGTCCAGGTTCGAGTCCCGTGCTAGTGTCACTGGTCGGGCTGGCGGCATTTGAAGGGGGGAGAAGAGTGGTATCCCTTGGAACATTGTGCATGCGCTAGCCTGTGTGATATTACTAGTGGTTGAATGTACTTTGAGGATTTGGATAGAGTTACATTTTTCTAAAGACGTTCAATGCTCAGTGGTAGATGATGGAGGTATTCCAATATATAAAAACAACTAAAATACCATTATCACAAACCTTTTGGAAAACAACATAATTTTTTTTTCTTTTATTATACATACTATCAAATTACTGAAAATAGAGATTATATCAAATGCTATAACAGCTGTTATTATGAAATAATAATTTTAAACATAAAACATATTTTTACAACTATGATAATTATTATTATATATTTGTCATTTAGCTGTATTTGTAAAGTATCAAAATGAGAAAAAAAATTATATTTTTCTAATTAAGAAATCAATTATTTTAAAAATTATTTTACAGTTTATATATAAATTGATTTAAACTTATTGCTCTGGATAAAGTTGTTTCTGACAATCATCTTTGTAACCAAAAAAAACTTAGTAAAAGACAGTCCATTCTTTTATTATATAGATTATCAAATGCTACAATTAGAGGACATATCAATTAGTAAAACAACATTTAATATAAAATTATTACCGCAAGCATTATTTGTAAATAATAAATGTATGTATGTATATATATACGTATATTTTAATTAATCTTAAATTATAAGCATACTATAATTTTTTTAAAAACTGTATATTTTCAGAGTAAAGTTTTTTTTATATTTGTTATTTCAACCTCAAATAAATAACATGGTGATACTTTGAAAGGCACATCAATAACACACCAATAAATACTAATAATTGAATGGGTTGATAGTTTAATTCGAGGAGATATATTTATTGGATTGGTCACAACATATAATATTTATGGATTTTATAGGACAACAAATTCAGAGTCTAAATAGACACAATTTACAAATTTTTATTACTTAACAATTTCACTTGTGTTTAATGTTTAATTTATTAACCATTGTTTGTGAATTAAATTTGAAAAAGAAAAGCCTCAAAAATAGTTTTAAAATAAATGAATGAAGTTATAAAAGGAAGTTGAATAATATATCATGTTTAAAACTAAAAACATAATAATATAAAGTTTCCCTACCAGAAGAGACAGGTTTAGTTATATTCCAATAACCTTTAGTTTTCTAGTTCAAACATTTATCACTGTTCTAAATTTCATAAAATAAATAAATGTATAGTCACTAGTCACTGCCATCTTTATTTTGATTTTCATATTTCTAGAGGCAAATATTTTAAACATAACTTAGCAAGAAAGTAATAGTTTATTAAGGAATGTTTGAAAATTATATATATTTATTCATCTAACATTGACATACAATGAAAGTAAGAGTAATTTGCTTTTATAAAAAAAAAAAAATAAGAGCGTCATTTATATAATCTTTGGCCCTCTCCCCTGGTTATATAAAAATATTGAGAATTTGTTTTATTTATATATAATATAAGAAATCATAACAAGAAAATATAAACTTCCTTGAATATAGAAAAATCTTGCTAGCCATGATTTGTACATACCTGAGTTTGTAGTAGTGCTTTACAAAATAAAATTAAATATTCACACTAATTGAGAATGTTAGATTATGAACATTTTGTCATTTTTATAAGTGCATACTAAATAGTCACATGATCACCATTTCTTATGCTTGCTCATAACTGTTATTAAAAGAGGCAAAACTCTCCATACAGTAGAGATCTTAAGATCTAGTGCAGTGCTCTCAGATCCAAGACTCCTCACTGATGAAAGCAAAAAGCTAGAAACTGGTCTGGGGATATCGCATGAGTAGGCACTAGATAGGGATTTTATACACAAGCCTTCTGGCATCCATTGTTTACTCTGGCTTGCACTGAGTGGCACTCCTGTATGGAGAGTTTTGCCTGATTCATACTAAATAGTGTGTGTATAAATTTATAGAATAGTAAATGTAAGACCTAAAAGAATTTCATGGAAAAAAGATATTTATTTCGTTTTATTATATATGTGCAGTCAAATAGTAATAGTCAGAATTGTCTGTCGTGCTCTTTAATGTTCAAAGAAATTTCATTGGAAAATAGAGAAACTGAAGTTTATTGCAAAGTTTTGTTTTTTTATCATTTCAATAAATTAATATGATAGTTAAATTAATACTTTGAATCTTTGCCTATATATTTATATAAATATATAAAAAAAAATTTTCTAAAAATTTTCAATGAATATCAAACTGATTCATAAACAAGTAAGCAAATCTAAATTAGTTGTTTCTGAAACAAAGTGTGTAACTAATATTAAGAATATATATTACTTCCTACTATTGAAAATACAAGTATGTGCATATCCACACACACACACACGCACATTCAAAGTGAAAGTAATATAAATTAAAACTAGTTTTAATTTTTACAAGGGCGAGGGAGATATCATCTATAATAAAATTTATTTATATATAAATGTATTCTATATGTAAATTTATTGGATAGTGAAAAGATAAAATTAAACACATTATGTTTGAAAATAAAAAAAAGTAAACCAAATTATCAAGCATCGGTGGTTGAGAGGTCAGCTGCTTTACAAGCAGTTGTCCCGGGTTAGCGGGTTTGCTTCCCGGCTGATGCTATAACATATATAAAAAAAGTAAACCAAATTGTCAAGCATTGGTGGCCGAGAGGTCAGTGACAGCTGCTTTACAAGCAGTCGTCCCGGGTTAGTGGGTTCACTTCCCGGCTGATGCTATGACATATGATAAAAAAAAGTAAACCAAATTATATAGTCATCACCAATAATGGCTTAACAATGATAAAACTTATCTTAAAAACTTTTGGACTATTACTATCTTGCAAATGCAACATATTTTTAATACACATGCCTTCCTTTGTAAGTTGCTTTCAATGAGAAGAATCCCTCTTCTCATGTGAACATTAACAAATGGTATAATGTAAATAATTATAGGCGTTTGAATCCAGACTTTCAAGCTCTTTTTTCATCCACTCCATCTTATACTACTGATACACACAATCACATATATGTGAAAAGGATCTCCAACAATCGTATTTCATGCTGAACCAGCACTCATCAGTCAGTCCATATCATCATCTCGCATATATATATAATCAATGCTCCGTTCATATTAAGATAGTAAATCTTCAAAGTTTTATGAACATACTTCAATCTTTCTTCACTCTTCAACTTTTCAGCCGTCCGTATCATTGAAAATCTGATAATGGCATGTTATCAAATTTCGACTTTGTCAGGCATATTCTAATATACATCTACAGATATATATGTATATAATATTTTGCCTTTATAGTGGTGAATGCATACACCACATGCCAATACCTGATTGAATTTTGAAACCATTGCAACATAGATTTCTATCTTTTTTTCCGGCTGATCAATATCCACATTCAGACAATTCAATATTGTTTTTTATATTGGACTATTTCCATCATCTAATATGAATATTGAATTAATAAGAATTACATTTTTCTAAAAACATTCAATACTCATATTAGATGATGGAAATAGTCCAATATAGAAATACAACTAGCATATCATCATCACAGACCTTCTGGATGTCTATTTGTTTTAGTGGGAGAGAAGACCTGAAGATTCTGGGTGACGGGTGAATGATAGCGAATTGACTGTGATGAAAAGGAACATGGGGCAACTTTTAGTTTCATACACTTAAGAAACCGCATCCGTGATTTACCTTTAATTTTAGTCCAGTAGTGATTGAAATAATTTTTACAAAACTATATATTTTTTTCTCATTTTATATTTCTTTAGTAAGAAATTATTTATAATGCGTATCTTTTGTAGAAAAAGTTCGCGGCCCATCCGAAAGAAGATAAATCACGTGCTATTTTTAAAACAATATTCTTGCTATATCTGATCATGTTGTCCTTATTGGAACGTTTTTATTTTGCCATTTTCATTCATTAAAATTCTGAACTGTATTTATATATGTGTACACACATACCGGTTAATTTGAGTTTTGAAGGAGTTTATTATTTTAAAAAGAAAAAAGTAACCTTTAACCTTCTAGTACAGTGATTGTCCTTTTCGACCTAAGTGGATAGTTATCAACTATTCAGTTGAATTAATCTGTCCATAACTTTATTTTTTTCTCTCCGTCAGTTATTTCACACATCAAGTGCAGTCGAAGCTTTTTCTTTTTTCATAATTTTCCTAAGAACTCACAAATTTCCACACCCCCACCCACTAGCTGCAATGAAACAGCAGTCAAGGCAGGGCAACACATATGTCAAAAGCCCACATGTGGTCAACAGATGATCTGAGGCCCTGGAAAGGTCAGATTTCTTAAACTTCTGTCAAATCATCCTGCAGAATCTTTGCAAAGAGATGTTACCCCCTTATCCCAATCTTTGGAACATCAGTCTAACAGCAAGCAGAAGTTTTAAGTTCCACATCAACTGTCAGAGAATCTGTTTACAACAAATCCTGACTTTTCTATAACAAAATGGTGATCAGAAAAATAAGTTAAAGAAGGAAATTTTTATCTAAAATAACGCAGAACATTTTTTTTTTAAAAAAAAGAAGTAATTAAACATAACTCGTAAAACAGTGGTTTAAATTCTGCTGTCCTTCTCCCCTTTAAAAATTCAAAGTAAAATGTAAGCCTATATAACCTTAATTATGGATTTACATATTTGAAAATTATTACAAATGCATATGTGTAAATTTAAACGTAATTATACATATATGGGCTGATTCTAGATAATATTTTTTTAAAAAGGTAATATACTGCAGTTCCCACTAAATTACTATATAATACATTTGTTTTTTAATTTTAAGAATTAGTTTTTTTCTGCCAGGTATGTATTTTAGATTTTGATGAAGCCGTTGTAGTTATATTTTTATTCATCATGTATAAAATATTTATTCCTAAAGTTGTTATTTTATTAACTTCAGAGACATTTTTAAAAACGTGGTACATACATAATTGGTAGGCAGTTTATTACATAAATGTTATTTCATTTTATAAAGTTCAGACCCCCGATAGTTCCATGAGACAAAAAGTACAACTGTATAAAATATCATTTAGTTTATAGTGTTTTTTGTCAGTGTTTATCCCCCCCCCCCACCAGATTCAGATCAATAATAAATGTGCATAAATGCACATACGTTGTAGAATACGAAAAGCGATGACATTAGAGCCAAGTATTAAAGAAAATAAATAAGACAAACATTATTGGCAAGGCTATTTATGAATTAAATCTCATGACAGAATTGAATTTGTTCAAGAATTATTTGAAGAGCATTCTCACTTTGTGATTGGGAGGACAAGCAAAAGTGTACACAATTCTATATTTAATATCTAACATACAGACTATATATATACGTGTGCAAATAATGTAATATATAGGGTATTTTGAGGTCAGACTTCCACACGACTCTCAACTCTCCACACTATCTCATACCACTGATACACTTGATCACATATATGTTTAAAAGATAAATAATCACCAATATACGTTTTTCATGCTAAACCAGCACTCATCAGTTGGTCTAGATTATCATCTCCATGCATATATACAATAAGTGCTCAGATTTATAGGCAATCATCATACTTTAATGGACAGGTATTAATCCACTCCATCCTCCAACTCTTCAGCCGTCCATCCTATTGAAAATCTGATGATGGAACACTCAAAGCTTACACTGATGCTGACAATCTCGACACACCCAGGTTGACCACAAGTTACTCTGACCCCTCATGTACAGGACATAATCCATTTAAGTACATATAAATCTGAGCACTTATTGTATATATAGATGATAATCTGGACCAATTGATGAGTGCTGGTTTAGCATAAAATACAGATATTAGAGATTATTTATCTTTTAGACATATATGTGGTCAAGTATATCAGTGGTATGAGATAGTGTGGAGAGTTGAGGGTCATGTGAAAGTCTGAGTTCAGAATTCTATATTATAATTTTTTAAAAAGGTATTAACATTCAAGGTTTTCACAATTTACAATAATTAAAGATGGTTCTGTTTCAAAATTATATAACTGAGATGGTTCTGAAGATAATATTTGAAATGCTTAATTATATTTTCCATGGAACTCTCAGTGAGATCTGTAGAAACCTTGACAATGACTGTGTACAAATTAATTTTATTTCGTTCATATATGTAAAATATGCTTTCAATGTATATAGTTTTATTATTTCTATTCAAAATAATTATTTTAGTATCATTGCCTATATGTATATACATACAATAAAACTTGTTTAATTTAAAATTTGACTATCCTGAAAAAATAATAACAAAGAATTAACAAAAACCATAATAATTTATAACTGGGGTTTTTTAAAGATAAATATTGTAATTATTTTTTCCTTTATTTTAAAATGTTTTTTTTTTCATCAAAAACAATTTCCAGTAATTTTTTATTCTGAAATTAGATATGAAATCATCGTATGTTTTTCTTCTTTAAAAATCTTGTTTAATATTTACAAATAGTAATATGAGAAAATCTTTTCTAACCAGTCAATATTTTTTTTTGAAAGAACTAGTAACAAACCACAAAGAGAAATGTTAGTGTTACATTTGGAATAAATTGTGCATTTATTTGAATTATAAATGTTATCGTAATTTCATACAATAACTCTAATAACCAATCTGTATATTTGTTATTATATTCTTTTGTATTAATTTGCCGTATCTGTGTATGTTTCTGTCTCTGTACACGTTTTCTGTATATGTTTCTGTCTGTTTTTCCACATTTTTGAATTTTGCTCTGGCTGAGATTTTTTGTTTAGTTTTAATCATTTTTTGTTTTTAATAGGAAAAGTTTGATAAGATAAAGGATTTTATAAATGTAAGTTATTTTTATTCAGGATTTTTCATGTCATGTCTATGTTGTAGTCATAATTGGCTTTTTTGCATGGCTTAATAGTAATTGGCCTGAGAACAGTTTGCCACTTATATTTTGCTGATAATATAAAAGTTTTGTAATCATAATTTCCACATTACATCTATGTTGTATTAATATTTTTTATATCTTATCATTAAATAATAATTTTTGAAGATTTTTTTAAAGTTTATAACTAAAAAGTAATAAAATAAAATAATATGTAAAAAAAGTTTTTTTTAAATAATGTTTTTATGTAAACAATACTAGCTGTGTAAAAAAATAGAAAAATAACAAAATAATCCAACTTAAAAGTAGAAAAAATCTAAATCTCAGTTAATTTGCCATTCTTGAAAAATATCAGATATCTTAAGAATCTAGACTTGTTATAAAACAATTGAAAATTGCAGGAATATTGTAATTTCATAAAAGCATTTGAATCCTTCTTTATTTTTATGATTTATTTGAGCCTCAAATGCCTTTTTAAAATAACAATATTTCTGAAATTTCCAACTATTTTTAAAATAAGTCTACATTCTTAAAATCTCTGATATTTTCCAAGAACCGAAATTCAGTTTTTTTTCTACTTTTTAGTCAAATTACTTTGTTATTTTTCTACTTTTTTGTTGGCTAGAACTGTTTGCATAAAAGCATTGTTTAAAAAGCTTTTTTTACATATTTTATTATAATAATATTTTAATTCAATTTATGAATTGTCAAATAATTTTAGTTTAAATTTTTTTATATTGTTTCAAGATTTCATGCATGTCAATAATGTAAAGAGATCATTTAAGTTAATGATGTATGTCTAACTATTGATGTGCTAGAATAAATAGTAAAATAATAATAATAATAATAACAACAACAACAACAATAATAATAATAATAATAATAATAATAATAATAATAATAATAATAATAATAATAATAATAATAATAATAATAATAATAATAATAATAATAATAATAATAATAATAATAATATAGTTTTGTTACTTTGTCACAGTATCCAATTGTCTAGTTGTTACTCAACTGAATCTTAATAGAAAACTGAACATATAGGGAGTCCACATTAATTCTATCCACATTATACACAATTCCACCTGATTTCATTTGAATAATTGTGATAAGAATTTCATTACTCATTTTTAGAAGCATTAAAAGCTGCTTGCTGATGCATGGAACTTTTGTTATCATGTATAAGCTAAAAATGCATGACTGATTATCATCATAATGGCTCTTTGCAATTTTATTAGACATACATTTATCTTAGTTTTGTAGATATACTATGACATCGTTTTCTTCTAAACTTAAAAGAAAATGTTGCATTAGCATTTCAAATGAAAAATTGCAAATTATTAGAAGTATAATTAGCACCGGCTATTTAAAAAACAAAAGGTGAGTTGTTTTTGAGAATTTGCTGTATTTTAAATTTCAACCCCCCCCCCCCCAATATAATGTAAATGAAGCGCTAATCATTATTCAGATGAAGTACATTTTTGATTACTTATTAAACTATTTCATAAGACAAGTATTTAATATTAACCTTTAGATAAAACAAACTCACAAAAAATTATTTGATATCAATGAGAACATTTACACAACAATAAAAAAAATTAAAAGCCATTTTTAATTTATAAATATAAAAATATCAAATTTTATTATCAGTTGGAAATTACTGATTGTTGCAAACAAAGTTCTTCATGTGAAGTTCATTACAGATGGTGCTGATAATATTCCAGGATTTCTCTCTCTATTACATATAGCAGGATTTTGTCAGTTTTGCACTTATTTTGACTGCAGAAACTATCTGTATGATTTCAAAGATCAAAAAGCTTTGAAGAGGTTAGAAGACTACAGCCAAAGGAAACTACAAAGGGTCTAAACCTACCTACAAGTTTTAAGAGTTAAACCTTTAAACATCACATGATCACTAACTCCCATGCTTGCTCATAACTTGTTGTGCTGGCTATGGTTATAAAAGAACTAAAGAAACCAAAATGTATGGGTGTTGAACTGAGTTCAGACCCATATGACTATATAGGTATTGAGCTTAGATTGAAAACATTTGTGTGTTTTCAATTTTATTCTCATAGTTTTGTAGTTATGTAGAGATAAAAGGTGGCTGCTGGAGGGTTGCATTAGATCCTAAGATCTAGATGCAGTGCTCTCGGATCCAAGGCTCCTCACTGACGAAGACCACAAGCCAGAAACTAGTTTGGGGATATTGGATGAGTAGGCACTAGATAGGGATTTTATGCGCAAGCCTTCTGGCATACATTGATTACTCTGTCTTGTTTTAAGTGGCACTACTGTATAGAGAGAGTTTTGCCTGTTTTAAGTTATTGTAAACTCTTTTTTTGTTGTTGTTGTGTTATTGTTTGAAATCAGAAAAAATAAATTGGCTTTTTTGTAGTTTATTTAAATATTTATGATTATTTTGATAAAATACAGATTCCACATCATTTATTTTTTGAATGTTTAAAAATACAACTTAAGAAATTTGGAGTAATGACAAAATGCAAGTACAATCAGAATCAGAAACAGTTGTTAAACACAGTAGCACATAACTTTTGTGATATTTAAATAATTATAAATACAATTTCATATTTTAGAACAAAATGTCCTAGCTTTATGATGACTTAACAAAAAATTGTTCTTGTTTTACAAATGAAGTTGATTCAAGAAAGAGTTTATTAATTTAATTTTTTCATTGATGTAACTATAATTATCCATTAAAAAATGGTAATTGTTCTTATGAAGTATTTGATTTTATTATCATTTTGTAACTTTTTTCATAAATTCTCAAATTCAAATATGATTTTTAATGATGTATTTCATTTGCAAATGTATATTTCTCTAATCAAACCCACTTTATTGAATTCTAATAGAGAATAAAAGTTTAAATACTAAAGCAAATATGAAATATTTTGAACAAAAGTAACATTCAACTGCTGGAGAGTTGATAATCCATTTTGCTAAAAAAAATTATAACTATGCTTTTAAATTTCAAGGAGAAATTGAATCAGTTAGGTGATATTTTTTTTAAATCATTATAATATGGGGGTAGAAAAGAACATTAAATATAATATTTTTAATTTATAGTTTGTCTTTATTATATTATTCCACATAAATTATAAACTTTTGTGCTTTCCAATTCACATCTTTATTTATTCTCTTAAATAAATAAATATGTGCACTAGAATTCTTCAAGTGGAAAGAAGCCATAATAAAAGAAACATTAAAAGAGGTCATTTTGATAATTGCAAATAAGAAATCTTTAATTAACAGTCAAAGTATGAATGTTAAGATTTATGTGTCTTAGGATATCATGTAATGATATTTACTTCTGTTAAGTTTGAAAGGTTTTCAGTTGAAAATGTTTATGCAAATAACTGAAGGTACTACTGTGTTTTATAATGATTATTACTAATATTTATTGCCACTTTTTAAACTCTATTGATTTATTAATAATAATATATAATTAAGAAAATACATTGAACAGTGCAGACAATGATGGAAAATTGGCCTAGTTTTCACATGGAAGTTATGGACAATATTTAAAATATAAGCATCAAACTATACTACTTTTTTTGGAACGTAGAAAATCTTCATGCATAAAGTGAGGGGATATTTTTATAGGTATAGTTTATTATCAGTGACATTAATTACACCCATTAATTCTGAATAAAATAACTTTTACTAGAGCTATAATAAAACAATTCAGATCACACAGTGTGAAGATATTGAAAGTTTTGTCTAAAGTAAGATTTACTGATGCTTCCAAGATATCCAAATATTGACCACTAAAAACATATGCATACTTTTGAAATATTATTCTTCAGGAGGAGTATCTGTAGTTATTAAAATATAATCAAATGGATTATTTTGTGAAGTTTGTTAGAAGTTTAAGCATTCAAAGCAACAAGTGAGTCACAATTTATGGATTTGGAACTCTTAGAGTGCACCACCCCATCTCTACATTAAATCACTAAAGACACTAGTTTGAACTTGAAAGTGCAAGAAGTTATATATCAGTTCTTTAGAAATATAAAAAAAATGTTTTAATCACTCAAATACAATTACTTAAAACATTATGAATGAAATATTTGATCTGATAATCCATGTGATAGCATGTTTATTAATATCTTCCAGAATAATGTATTTTTTTTTTACTCAGAACAGTTTAAGCTATTTATGGATGTTTGTTTCAGACAATACCTTTTCTGTTCAATAAGAATTTTTATGAACATTTGTTTTCATCTATGTTAAATTTTACTAAATTAGTGTTTTTCACAGACTTATTTACTCACAATTTATTTCAAATTTCATTATAAACAAGTTAATAATTGCATTTAGGGTCTATTTTGGATTTATACAGAATTCAGTTGTACAGTATTGAAATATGTTTAACTGACTATGCATAAATCATATAGATTATAATTAAAATGGATTTCATAATGATGTAAATATGTAAAGATTGTTTCTGAATTTATTATCTTAATTTCAATATACGTTTAGTAAATTCTAAGTAATTTCACCAACGTCATTCAGTCAAAAAACATCGTAAATAGTATTTTAAAGTGAGAATTCTATTCACGCTCTCCTCAACAGTACTTCAGATTTGCTCATATAAAAGAATTTGAGTCGTAGGAATAAGATGATCCTTTTTATTCCTGCATAAATACTATATCTTGGATTGAAGAGGAAAGTATTCATTTATTTAACACTCTCAAAAGGCGCGTGCTCAATTAGCTTGAAAGGCTGATATTGGAATGTAATATACTTCAGAAAAAAATTACATATGCTCCTATTAATAATTTGGAAATATAATAATCAGACTGTTATGTAAATTAATCATTTATATATAAAAGATCAGTCTGGAAATTTATATGTTGTTAGACCAAATTCTGCATAGCATGTTGGATTCAGATTTCAGAAACATATTTTTGAATGAACCTGTGCAAGAAATCATGCTTGATGATGCTTCGGAATTTTCATTACCACAATAGCTGGATAAAATTCTCTCAGTACAAAAAAATAAATAGAAATACACTTGATCATAGTAGAATAAAATATGTTGTAATGCATTATTGTTTTGGTAAATCAGACCATTTGAGTAAAAACTGCAAACTGTTTGATGTGCTATTACTAACAGTTGAATGTATTTGGAATATTTAAATAAAGTTAAATTTTTCTAAAGACATTCAATACTCATTTTAAATGATGGAAATAGTTCAATATAAAAATACAACTAGAACACTATCATCACAAACCTTCAGGAAAACATAAAAGTAAAACATGCAACATTTGCAAAAAATGAGAAGATAATGGTATTTTAATTGATGTTTTAAAAGAAAGAGGTAAGTGAATAGAAAATGGATGTTAAATATATTTATTAAATGTCTAATTATAAAGACATATCGGGTGATTGGAAGAATGCAGTAGAAAATTGATATTTAGAAGCTATAAATTTATCAGTCTTTAATTATAGAATCTTTGACAAGATAATTATAACTTGTCTACAACAAGCATTGGATTCTATGCTACCAATATAGTAAACTGAATTTAAAAATTATTTATCACAGTAGAATCTTATGATGTACTGAGAGAAGTTGTAGAAAGAATCAATGAATATGAATTGCCATTATGTTTTGGATTTATAGATTATAAAAAAAACATTTAATTCTATAAACATTGTCAAGGTGATTAAAACATTGGGTTATCAAGAAATTAATTGTGAATAATGTCATATTTAAAGTATATCTATCAAAATGTAACAGTAGTGACAGCATTAGATAGTAGTACCAACAAGATTGACATTCAGAACAATATATGGTAGGTTGATTTCATTTCTCTAACTTTTTGTAGTAATTTTACAAGAAATAAGTATTTTAATGATTAAAATAGGAAGCTAAGTGAGTAAAAACAAATAAAGATTATTACTCATCTAGATTTTGTTTTATAGTTTCAGGAAATTTTGCAAGAGTTTAATGCTAAAAAGACTAAAATAACATTTGGTGGAAATTTTCAGAAGAAAATGAAGATTGATGATGAAGATTGATGATCATATATTAAAAGTTAATAACTATATCTGTCTTGGTTAGATCATTAATACAAAGGAAAATTAAATCGATGAAATCCAATTATAGGGATAATTTTGTATAGAGTACTTTTGGTAGAAATATTTTAATATTAACTTTAATTATGCCTATATGTTTGAAAAAAAAAAAAGATTTTTAATATACTTGTTTTACCAGTTTTTACTTTGAATCTGACTGAGTCTTGGAGATTTTATGAGTAAAAAAAAATCAAAAATTAAATTCATGGGTGAGAGAGCAAACAGGTATCATAAACATTATTGTAAGAATTAAGAGACTGCATTGCAAGGACACTGGACATTTTTCTAGAAGAGACAATATAGATGGGCTGTTCAAACTGGTTTTAAGAAATTGTAAAAAGTTCTTCAAAAGAGTCTGTGCTATGAGTGTTAAAATAAGAAAGTTTTCTGGTATAATGTGGACAAGAGAGACTACAGATGAGAAACTGGATTAAACATGGAGAGGCCTTCATCCTGCAGTGGTGGATCAATCATGGTTGGATGTAATGGTGATAATTAGAAGATTTTTAACAGCTCTGAATATGACTACTAATAGTTGAATTATACTGTTAAAGATTTAAATAAAGTATTTTGAAGACAAACAATTTTTAGAGATTTATTTATTATAAGCACTACAATAAGAAGGGAAAATTATTGAATATCCTGGACATATTTTTGAAATTTAATAGAAATGTAAATAATTATAATTAATGCAATGTTTGATTTCATTCTATCATGACTCTAGCTTACAATTTCTGTTTTGGCTTGACACTAATCTGAGGATATTGGGTAGGATAAGAATTTATTAAGTACTATTATGTGACATCTATTTTTTACTCAAGTAAGTGGCATAGAGATAGTGAAAGAAAAATATAATGCAACATAGACATTGCTTGTAGGATAAACCTTTTTTTTGTTTTTATGGATTTTAGTATCAATGTTTAATTATATATTTCAGTTTTGAATTGTGCAATATTAGTGTTGGTGATGCTTATAGAGTGATTAAAGATCATATCTGTCAGACTGATAGATATTTATTTTTTGTTTTTTACAAGTATGTTCATTGGCAATAAGGGCAGTGAAAATATTGCTTATTCTTGTGAATTGTTTTTATTTTTCAACTACAATTAATTCAATATAATTTTTTTCCCCACTATTTGTTCTCTGATGTTCTATGAAAATAGCATAAGCAAATCTATATTGTATTCTCCATTACATTATTTCTTAGCTATTATTATAATTAAAACAGGCAAAACTCTCCATACAGTAGTGCCACTCAGTGCAAGCCAGAGTAATCAATGGATGCCAGAAGGCTTGTACATAAAATCCCTATCTAGTGCATATTCTTCGAATATTCCCAGATTAGTTTCTAGCTGTGGCTTTCATCAGTGATGGACCTTGAATCTGAGAGCACTGGCATTGAATGATTACTCTGGCTTGCACTTAGTGGCTGTACTGTATAGAGAGTTTTGCCTGTCTTAATAACAGTTATGAGCAAGCATAAGAAATGGTGATCATGTGGTATTATTATAATTCTGGTATTATTATAAAATATTACATGTAAATGAATAGCAATTAATTTTACATATAGATTTTTATCATATATAAGAGGTGAAGTTAATGATAGGCCAAAAATATATAAATGTATGATGCACAACTTACAAGGGGTGAAAATTGTCTTATATTTGTTTGTATGTTTATTTATTTAATTACAGGGTCACTAATTAAAGTTAAATAAAAATGTTACAGCTTTCCTGACAATAAGAATTGTTTGCAGAAGGCAACAAAATGCATAGAAAAAAATAGAAAAATAGGTATATGCATTTACACTAATAATGATAACAGAGTGAATGACATCAAAATGTAAACTAATCATAATATATTGTCAGTTTCTGTAAAAATTAAATTCTTTAAGCATCTTCTAAAACTAGGGATGTGTAAGATTTTCTGTCTTTGATAATGTGATTTATGCAAATTTAATACATTCAGTTGTATATTTTGAGAGAGATGTGTGAATGTATCAGAGATAACAAATATAATACATCATGACATACGATGAGTGTCTGTTTCTAGAATATTTTTTTATTAGACAAAGTTGATTTATTGAATACATACCATATTCAAGAAACAAATCATTTACTGTATTTAATCTGCTTTTACCCAGTATAGTATGTAAAATATATTCTGTAAATCATAGTGGAGATAGGACATCTAAATGGCTTGGTATGAAATGCATTCATCAGAAGTAGAGGATTAGTAAGAAAAAATTTAGTTAAATAATATAATAGTTAACAATCTATGTAGATAACAGAGGACATTGGTATGACCTCCATAACAAACATGCGACTGTTGATGAATCAATATAATGTTATTTCTTAGTAAACTCAAGATTATTGCAAATATAGGTCTATTATAGCATTATAAACACAAGGAATATTAGGTGTGATAATGAGTTGTACTATTTCCATAATCTATCATTAAATGTTGAATGTATAGAATTTTTTTTAACTTTATTTTTCAAAAACAAACAACTCATTGGTAGTAACACACAAATACACAACCCAGGTTAGTAATTACACAATATTTCAAGTATTATTCTTTACTCTTCTTCAGGAGTTTCTGGCTAGCCTGTGACAATATTTGCATAGGAATCAAACTCACACCTTTAAATTCTTGAATATCAAATTTAAGGCAAATACTCTAACCAACTGAGCAGTGCATTTGCCTTAAATTTTATATTCAAGAATCTGAAGGTATGAGTTCAACTCCTATGTGAATACTGTCACTGGTTAGGTCAGCAACACCTGAAGAAGAGTGGAGAATATTACTTGAAACATTTGCAATTTCTACCCTTTTTTTTTTTTTTACAAGAAACATGGATATTCATCTTTATGTATGGTCTATTATGTTTATATAGACACTAAAGAATACAACTTGACTATGAAAGTCATGGATTGTCAACAGCTAATTGCTTTCCAAATATAATTCACAGCACAAAAGACAAAAATATAAACTAACAGAATATCCACAATACAATCTCTATAGATAAATTATGAATATTCTATTGATTTATCAAGTTTGACTCTTCTTGCTATGAAGTAGATAGTTTGGAATCTACAGTTTATCTATAGAGGTAATCTTGACAACATATTTTGTATATTCTATTGGTTTATTAAATTTTAGCTGTTATGTGTGAATATATAATTATCCTAATTTACTATATAAAGGTGAAAGTTTGTTTATTTGTTACTTTATAATTCAACAAATATTGCAAAAATCCTTATGAATGTTGCACAATTTCCTTTATTTTTTGGAGAATTATATAGGCTATTGATATTTGTTTTATTCCTTATGGTACTTTATTCTTTTAAAAACTTTATAAATTGCAATATGCATTGAAATTATAACCATTTTCAAATGACTTCATGAAAATATTACAGCCTGCCTTTTCAAATCCATACTGAAAGAATTATAATTTTAGATAAAACAATGTAAAATTTGATTCTGTAAATATATTTTAAATTAGTGAAATTTATTTGTACCATATAATTTCTCACTTGCAAGTGGAATAGGAACAAAATACCATGATTTTAAAATTTCATAATCATTTTTAAAAATTAGTTTATCATGTGAGAAATATATTTAGACTAATATTTTAAAACTTGATCAAATTCAGTAGTATAACTAATTAAAACAGGCAAAACTCACTATACGTATAGCCACACACAGCAAGCTAGGGTAATCAATGGATGCCAGAAGGGTTGTGCATAAAATCCTCATCTAATGCCTACTCATCCAATATCCCCAGACTAGTTTCTGGCTTGTGGCTTTCGTCAGTGAGAAGCCTTGGATCTGAGAGCACTGCACCTAGATCTTAGGATCTAATGCATCCCTACAGAAGCCACCTTTTATCTCCATTTAACTACAAAACTATGAATCTTAAAGTGAAAACACCTTAATGCAGTGCTCTCAGAACCAAGGCTCCTCACTGATGAAGGCCACAAGCCAGAAACTAGTCTGGGGATATTGGATGAGTAGGCACTAGATGGGGATTTTATACACAAGCCTTCTGGCATCCATTGATTACTCTAGCTTGCTGTGTGTGGCAATACTTATAGTGAGTTTTGCCTGTTTTAAAACAGTTATACACATGCATAAGAAGTGATGGTTATATGACATTTATTAGTATAACTAATTATAAGAAAGTTATATTTATTTCAATAATGCTGTTGGTAACTCATGTATTATTATTTCATGTAAATAATATGTCAGTATATGTTACAGAAACAGTTATATATAGGGTTATATTGTTTTATTCTACTACCTTGAGAAAACCCACAGATATAACTATAAATATACGTAAATAAAAACTTTTTTGAATTGGATCATGTATTAGTTTTTTGCATAGTGAAATCATTCCATTCATTACTCAAAGAATCTTGCTTAAAGTTTCTAAAATTGTCAAAAAGTTCTTCATCTACTGAAACAGAAAAATTCCTTCACTGAATTATATATTTAACATTTTGATAAAATTGCATTCATCTTTGTCAATGAGGAACAGTGTGTCACAAGTAATGACGAGATTGCACATGAACTAAAAAATGTTCATTAATATGTATATTAGATGGTTGTCCACTCAGAATAGATGATATAAAAACAATTTTGTTTTTACAGTTAACTGATATATTAAAAATGATTTTAGAAGAGAAAGAGATAAAGTCATGGTTTTTCTGTATTTCATCATATTTATTTAAATTGTTTGACCTTTTTAAAATTTCAATAAACTCTATCATTGTTCTTAAATAATTTTTCCAAAGTAGCTTTTTTTTTCGTGTTGTCGAAGTCAGCGGTGTGACCAATTTCTAAAAAACGGAATGTAAAAGCTGATGTATTCAATCTTTGATTGAACACACTTTTCTGATGACTAACTGATCCACAAAGCTTTTTGGTACTGTGAACATGGAATTTCCTAGACATGTTGGCATTCTAAAAGTACTGTATATTTAGACTTATGGGAAAAACACATTTTTTTTTGCTAATAAAGTAGTCTTAATGTTGAAATTAGTTAGTTGTCAACTAATCTTATTATTGAACCTTTTAATAATAAGTAAAAAGCAATTCTATAACCAGCTGAAGAATTTTTGACTTCACCTTCATTTCTTTTTTTTTTTTGGTAATAGCCCCATGTAAAGTGTTATATAAAATGTTTTTATTGTAACTATTAGAGAGTAGACTATTTTTAGTTAGTGCTATTTTTTGACCAAAATGGTCTTTATGAGTCAAACTATATGTTCTCATCAAAATATATTTTGTCTCAGAATATATGGGTAAGAAGATGGTGAGAATTAAAGTTGAGATATCTATTTGTATGAGTGGATTTTCTATAAACAGATATTGACAAAGATTCAATGAGTTTCTTTTAGCAATCAAAGCATTAGAAAAGAAAGTGTTTTGTTAGTTTCAGCTTCTGTGGTGATCTTAATATTAGGATACCATCAATTAACAAAATAGGAAAGAATTCAAAACATCAATAGCATGAGGGTGGATATCTGAACCAAATGGAAAATTTCTTACTAGCTGCATTCAATACTTAATTCTCTAAATTACTCATGAAGAGATCAGCAACTATAACTGAGAGCAGAGAACTCATAAAAAACTTTTTTATTTGTTTATATTTTTGAAAACCATACATAAAAATGTATTTTTAAGACAATATTTTACCAGTAGAATAATAAAATTGGATATGTTATTGTTGGGCTATTATAGATAAAGTCTCTTTAACATTGAATAATAGTAAATGTAGAAGAGATACAAAAACTGACCAATATATCACTTTTAGCAAGCTTTATGTTTTTAATAATAGAAATAAACATGAGCTGAATTTATAAATTTAGATAAAATGTTATCTGTCAATGTTTGCAAATATTGAACTACAAATCGAGCTAAGATTGTACGGAAAATGTATAGCACACACAATAGGTCTCAGGTTTATGAATTTTAGGTAAATTATAATATTTATGGTATAACAAAGAGCCTTTTAAGACAATTTAATTTTTATATCATTCATGCTGGAATGCATGATAAGAAGTTTTGTCTTTTTTTCTATGTCAGAAGATCTTTAACAATTTTTTTATGTTTCATCATTTTATAAGTTTAAAATTTTATTGCCATAATTGAAATAATTAAGTATAGCAGTGGAATCACTTTATTTACTGGAATAGTATCAATAGTGTCATCTCTTTTTAAATTATGTAGAACAACAATTTCTTCTCCAGATAAATCAGTCTATGGAAGCTTCATACTTTTTAAACATCACAAACCTCAAGGAACAAGTTCAGCTGTGTGTAAATCTATATTAGATTTGAGATTTGTGATGTTTTAAAAAATATGAAGGCTCCAAAAACTAATTTATCTACAGGAGGATTGGTTGATTTTATTAATTTAAAGAGATGACTATATAAAAATGGTAGTTATTCTTATTTTATCATATAGTATGTAAGCTGAAGAATTAAGGTTTTTTTTGTTAAGTCTCTATATGATTTCTATTCATTCACAATCAGTTCTATGATTTGTTATTAAAAATCATTTATTTTTGTGACAATTTATTATGGTATAATGTTGGAAATAGTTTGATTGCTAAATATATATTTATATATAAAAGACATATTTTGCGGGTTCATCCATGTTAAAGAATTTAAATATTGATATACCGATGTTTCAACTTGATCACACAAGTCATCCACTGGGTGATAAAAGGTAGAAAGTTAGTTGTAGCGGCACTACAATCACTGATTTGAAAAAAATGTTAAAGTTCCACCAATAGCAAAAATGTTAAATTAAGAATGTTTTTTAAAAAAATATTTCCAAATAGGAGGAAGTTTGCATGTATCATCTTGCTTATTGATACAATCTGGTCTTTTAAGTACCTCAATGGCTTCTCTAATTTTGCTATTGGTGGAACTTTAACATTTTTTTTAAATCAGTGATTGTAACGCTTCTACAACCATCTTTCTACCTGCTATCACCCAGTGGATGACTTGTGTGACCAAGTCAAAACATCAATATATCAATATTTAAATTTTTTAACATGGATGAACCCGCAAAATATGTCTTTTATATATGCAACCCGTGAAAATCTTCATATCAACATATACATATATCTTTAGTTTGTTTATAAGATGATTAATATAAGCATTTACTGCAGTGAATAATAGAACAAAAACCTTATTTATAAGATCCAAAAATGCCATTTTCAACCACAAATTAATAATAATACAAATTTGCAAATGATTGTTCATCTGTGTATCAAAGTGGCTTCTTTCCTTATTAAGCCTAATGCTAATTTCATTTTCACTGAAGATCCTCAGCTGTGATTATGGTGAACTTCAGTGAAAGAATACTTAACATCAGATTATTAAGAAGAAAAAAAACATTTTGATTTACAGATGAACAAACATTTGCAAATTTTAATTATAAATACAAAGTAGAAAAATCGATAATAATAATAATAATAATAATAATAATAATAATAATAATAATAATAATAATAATAACAACAATAATAATAATAATAACAACAACAACAACAATAATAATAATAATAATAATAATAATAATAATAATAATAATAATAATAATAATAATAATAATAATGATCATCATCATGAAATAGTTGATCACTTGGGAAATCTAAGCATCAGAAGAATGCTGTGTTCCATAGATGTTTAGATGTCACATCAACAGACTGAAAATAATTGTCTTAAATAATTAAAATCTTTTCAGTATTGTAACAATATGCATTTATTAAACAAAGCAACCTTAAATAGCAAATGTTTTTCATATCCTCCAAAAGCAAATTGGTAAAGGAGAATACAATTATAGTAATGAATCTTACTTACTAGATTAATTTATAATTGCTCAAGACAGATCTGCTAATGCTACAATATTTTCTATAGCAAAATAACAGGTACATAATTTCCAAATTCATGTTGATCACATATGTGAAAATATTTGCAATTTAGTAATACAATCTTATAGAAAAGATGGTTATATAAACAATTTTGAAAAATGATGAAAATATAATATATGGGAGATATGTGACACAAAGAGACAATACAGGAAATGGATAATGGATTATGTAAAGCATCAAACTTTAAATTGGTTAGAGAATAGGATATCATTTGCAAAAATGTAAAATTCCTGGACATTTTAATTTGGAAAAAGAAGGATAATTTAGCCTATTAAATAATTATTAAACCTATTTATATTAAAGATATCATTTACCCAGCGTCTCATATCTCTAAATTTTTTTATATTTGCAGGATGTAGAAGTTTTTTATTCTGATATCATTGTCTATGTGAATTTAAAGCAGATGAAAAACAAAATATAGAAAATTATATTGCAGATTTAGTAACAGTGATTATAATAAACATTTGTTGTATAAATAGATATAAAGAATTTTAATTATAAATTAAAATGGAAAGTAAAACTGGATAGAACAACAAACTGTGACCACATATGCTATATATCTTGCATGCCACAATAAAAATCAGGATGCTAAATAGACTAAGTAATAACACCAAATATAAAATTAATTTTTACAAACATTCTAAAATCACTTATTCCATCCAATGTAGTAATTCAGAGGGTACTGCCTTTTATTATATAGTGAGAATAAAGCAGCCCCTATATTTATAAATAGATGTACAAAAGACCTATGTAAACATCTTTTTTTTTTTTACCATTTTGGAAAGTGAATGTGAAAAGTAGGTAGCATTTTACTGTTAAAAATGATATTGTCATTTGTACTCAGCACAATGATAAGTAGAGGAAAATCAAAACCAACTTAACTTATACAATGAATAATAGATTAGCTTAGGATAATTTTTTAAAAAACATTGATTATGTATTAGAAGCAATATATATATATATGAATATTAGAAGCATAAATAGTATGCTATAATTGATATTTAATATTTATGAACAATTTTCATATTCTTTCTTTTAGTGGTTATTTCTATTACCCATCAAATATAGGAACAATTGTTGATAAATAGTAAAACAATTTTTTAAATAGCCACTGTAGATTAAAAGTATTTTCAACAGTTTTTCGTAGGTGAACAATGAATGGGAAAATATATCTTAATTGTTTGATCATTTTTTCTAATATTTTTTTTAAAACTTTTAGTTGTTGGTTTTCTTCAAAAAATATTTTCCTTCTTTTTTCATCTTTTAGTTCTTTTTTAAAAATTATTTTATTTTTATTAATATAATTTTAATTACTTAATACTTAATTTTGTCTGTTTACACTAACATAATTGATACTGTGAGCAGTTGAGCTTACAAGTAAAAAAAAAAAAAACAATTTCGATATGTTGTGATAAAATTCATCTTTATGGTTAAATGACATTTGTCCTCAAGTAATTACTATATGACATAAATAAAAGAAAAAATATTTTAGTGTTGACTGATTACTTATTATTTTTATAACCTATTTTTAATATTTTAAGATTATTTCTCTTGTTTATATATATAGCTATCTAAACATGCACGGGTGTGTGTGTGTGAAGTTCGTCTTGATTATTTTTAAAGGATCTACTGTAAAATGAATGTTTTATAGATTAATAAATCATTAATTATCAATACTCAACAAATGCAGATTAAGTTACTACTATATGTTGGACTTTTTACATCTTCTAGAATTACTTATTAATTTTTTTTTTTAAAAAAAATCAAACGTCATTTAAATTTGTTAAATACATTCATTTATTATTAGTAGTACACATTTTAACATATAACACAATATTTTAAATGATATCATTCTTCTGTTTCATTTGTTGATGGCCTGATACTAGCTTGGGATCAATTATTATATGCCAATGACCAATAACTCCACCTAGTGTGATAATTCATAATGTTTGGAAACTACTTACTAATTAACTTTACCTTTAAGAAGAAAATGAAATCAGGAAATTCTCACAGATAAGTGTATAAAATTTCTACTGATTTCAAAAATTTGTTGCCTTCGAGCCCAATGCTCGTACTATCACTATGTCACACCAGTAATACCTGAAGAAGAGAAAAGAATAATGTTACCGATAACATTGCGTTATATATTAGTCTGTGTGTTATTATAAAAAGTGGTAAAGGTTGAAATAATGTTTGAATTTTTTTACAGACATTTAACAATTAAAATAGTTGGGGTAAGCAGTTCATAATATAATTAAAAGTAAGATGCCTTCATCGCAAACTTTCAGACAAGCACAAATGCATATCTTGGAATATAAGCATAAAATTTGAGTCAAAATTCCTCTACAAATCCATCTATATATATACATACACATTTAAACTGCATACAAATATTGACTTTCTCTTGCATATTTACATATTGTAATTTTATATACATTTTTAGTAAAATGTTTTTATGTATACTGCTATCAATTTCAGCTATGAGTTCTATTATTTCTTTATTAACTTCTCCCACTTAACCACTTAAATGAATTTGTTTTAAATCTTTTAAAAGTCGCTTGATTGTTTAAAAGATAGTGCCTAATATGTTTTTGGTATAAGCAGTGGGGAGACGCTTTCTTTTAATTGTAAACTTTGTTAAAAAGAAATATTAATCTTTTTTTTAAACTCTCATCTCAAGCTGTAAAGGCTTTTCTGTTTATTTTTTACGAAGTAATTAGAATTCTTTAATTTTTAAGTAATTTCATTGTTTTATTTTTCATAAATCAGTCACTACTTTATTAATATTTCATCAACTTCCTGAACTAAGCGATTCTGTATAAACAAATATTTTATAGATCTGTATTTGAGAGTCTGTATTACAACATGTGTTCTTGTAGTTTATGACTTGCTCTGTAATTTTAGAAATCAGGGGCATTATTGTTTATATATAATGACTTTGTTAACCCTAGTTGTCATGATTTTTAAATTTTGTATATATAAATATATATCAAGGAAACCTATTTATCAGAATATACTTTTAAAAACATGTTTCATAATAAACACAGACAAAACTTGACTAGGTTATAGGGAACTAAGGAAAAAACTTTTAAAAAAATTATATCATAATCTTAAAAATTTTAAATTTTAATTGTAAAGTATAATCTAGGTTCATATTACTTTTTTATTTATTTTTAACGTGTGTGTTTAAAATATGTAATTGTTTAATTGAAAAATTTGAATTTGATGGAATTCCTAAATTATATAAATAAATTAAGTAATTTGAATCTAGTACTGTAAAAAAAAAAAAGCAAGTGATTGTAATTATGCAAGTACGCACAATATTCTGAAAATAATTAATATAAGTCAACTGAGAGTTAATTTTCTACAGATTTTTAAACTGATAGTAGTTAAGGAAATTCCATGCTTAATATCTAGCTTTGTTAATTAATCCCTTTTTTAATTAATAAAATTATTAATTATTTACAAAGAAAAATGTAAGAAACAGAGCAAAACTCTCCATACAGTATTGCCACCTGTGCTAAATAGAGTAATCAATGGATGCCAGAAGGCTTGTGCATAAAATCCCTATCTAATGCCTACTCATCCAATATCCCCAGACTAGTTTCTGGCTTGTGGCCTTCGTCAGTGAGGAGCTTTGGATCTGAGAGCACTGCATCTAGATCTTAGGATCTAATGCAACCCTCTAGCAACCACCTTTTATCTCTACTTAACTACAAAACTATGAGAATGAAATTGAAAACACAAAAAATATCAACAATTAATGTGCTAGTATAGGAAATGTGATCATGTGATGAAAAATGTAAGAAGCTGATATTAGAATAAGATTTTTATTTTTACAGTCAACATATCTGACCCAATAAAGGAGAACCTGAAAACCATTACCACTTACTTAATTTTAGTTATATTTTCATTTACCAACCACTATTGGAATGTATAGTTGGATTATTTTTTTTCCATATGTCATAGCATCGGCCAGGATGCGAACCCGCAACTGTCTGCAACCAACTACTTGCTTGCAAGGCAGCTGCGATGACCTCTCGGCAAACAACGCTTGACTATAGTTGGATTATTTATAGGCTATTTGGCAGAAATATTCTAAACATCATTATGATCTTGGAAAAAAATTCCAAAATTTATCCTCACAGAATTGAACTGGTGATTGTGGCTGTGGCAGGCAGTCACACTAGAAATGTGTCCTGAGGCCAATTTAGTAAATTATTAGGTAATAGTTTAATGGTAAATCTGGTATCATGACTCTTCATTTTGTCACAAGTATCTTTGAATTGATCTTTTGCTTATTTTAAAATTCAGCCAAGTTTTTTTTTCCATGTGTTATAGCATCAGCCAGGAAACAAACTTGCTAACCCAGGACAACTGCTTGTAAGGCAGCTGTGCTGACCTCTTGACCATAAATGCTTGGCATTTTTTTATGTTATGAATTAAACTACCATTTTAATGTAGATATATGAAACATCACATTATGCAACTTTCTATTTAACTTTCTTGTGCACTATTCATATAGTTTATATCAGAAGGCATTTAACTCTACACATATGTGCTGTAATGTTATTTTTAATATATCTGTGATGTTTTATTAAATATGAAAGATGCTCTTAAACCAAAGCAGAAGATAGAAAATAGAAACTTTGAAAAGACAAGAGGCTGCCATCTTATCTTTGTACCTAAATTCACTTATATAGATCTATCTAGTGTCTTGGAATGAGAGTTTGAAGTTCTTCCATTAATCACTTTACATCCATTTTTATTCTATTTATTAACTATCATAATTTTTTAATCTATTGCCTTCTAATATTATCAAACATTAGAATCTATGCAATTTTCTATTTAATTTACTAGTTCAGTATTCATACATAATTTTTATCAGAAGGGATTTATAACCTATACACATGTGCCGTAATGTTGTTTTTAATATCTCAATGATGTTTTGTTGAGTACAAAGGATACTCTCAAACCAAAGCAGAAGATAGAGACTTTAAAAATTAACATTATGGTGCATGTGTATAAGATATAAATCCATTCTCCTGAAATTACATATGAATACTATGCTAGTAAATTGAATAGAAACTTACATAGATTATAATATTTAATAAATATTAAAGAATTTTAATGGATGCAAATTGATTAATGGAAGAACTTCACACTCTCATTCCATGACTCTTTAGATTGGCCTATATTAGTGAATTTTGGTACAAAGATAAGATGGCTACTCCTATTTTTTCAAAGTCTCTATTGTGTGCTTTGATTTAAGAACATCCTTTGTCCTCAACAAAATATCATTAAGGTATTAAAAACAATGCAGGTCATGTGATATGGTGTAAATTCCTTCTGATGTAAATTATATAAGATCACCTTGTGAAACAATAATATGGTAGCTTATACAAATAATTTGACAAAATAAATTTGTTTAATGATTTTTTTTTGCAAAATTATCTTTGATTGTGTAAGAATTCTATAAAAAATGTGTAAGATGCTACAGATAAAGGAACTTTCTATTACTTATTAGCACCAAACACCAGTAGGAAGTAGATAACTTTGCTTACTTAGTTAGGCATATTTCTTTATCACCTCTTTTCTTTTTTTGACTTATAAAAATGATTGTGTGACATATTGTTATTATCATTTCCAGCCATTATCAATCCATTGGAGGATAAAGTTTTTTCAAGTTTAAAGAAGTTCTTTGGATCTTTAGAAAAGTTCCTTATCTCTTTCATCCAAATGAAATAAGCTCTTTTTCTAAATTTTTTACACTATTTTGCATTTCAATTTAAGACTTCAACTATCTTTGCCTATGGTATTATCTTCAAGCAATATGTACAAACCAATTTCATTTCAACATTATATTTTTTTTCACTAATTTCTATGACATCTGTTTATTCTTCCATCAGTGTATTTTGCTTATGATTTCTCCTTATCACTTCTAATGTATATTGTTTACTGTTAAGTGTCCAAATCTCAGATGTAAGAATCAATGAAACATATCTATTGAAAACCTTCATTTTCAAATACATAGATGTATATCATTTCAGTCAAAAACAATTCATCCAAAGTTTAGTTCTGAGATTAACTTTATTCATTGTGCTTTCTTCCGTGTTAGTAAAGTGTCCAAGATATCTTGGTTTTTAGTTTGCTGTAATTCATTATTCTTAGTTTTTATTCTCTCCTGTGTGAAAGACTATTGAACATCACTTTTGTATTTTTACATTTTGCTTTAACCCTATATTCTTTCTTTCTTTTTATTATTATTGTAACATTTCTTAAAGTATCTTCACAATATTACCATTTAGTTCTACTGTCTTTGTTTCTCAGTTGAATCTATGAAATATTTTCCGAAAGATTGCTGAAAAATGTTTTAGAGAAAATTGAATAGTTTTGTCACGTAATGCTATCAGTATTAATCTTTTTAGTATTTCTGTGTAATGTAATTAATCTCTACTGTTGCATTTTCACAACTAATTTTCAGATTTTAACAATGTTCCAAAGCTTTAGTTACCATAGTAATGCTCATATGTCAAATGCCATTTGCAATTCAAAGATTTAAAACATAATGACAGTGGAATTCTTGTTATTATTTCTCTTAATAGTTAAATGACAATTTAAAACATAATGATAATAGAATTCTTTTTATTATTATTATTATTTTTTTCATGTGTCATAGCATCGGCTGGGATGTGAACCCGCTAACCCGGGACAACTGCTTGTAAGTCAGCTGTGCTGACCTCTCGACCACCAATGCTTGACATTCTTTTTATTATTTCTCTTAATAGTTCAATGCTAAAGCCACTTTTAAACATAGTTTATTCTTTTGATTGATGTGGGTATGAATTTTATTTTAGATGAGTTGTAATGATCTTAATAAAGATCTTATATAGAATTAGTAAAAGGATGATTTGTAATATCTTCTTTCTCATTGTTTTAAATATCAATGTCATTGTTGCATTCTTCCAACCATCTGTAGATCTTTATTATTTAACATTTAATATATAATTTTGCCAGCAATTTCCTTATTATTTTATAGTTTTTTTTTTTTACAATTTCAAAAGTAATTTTATTCTCTAGAATTGTTTTACTTATCACAAGTTTAATTTCATATGTTATGCTTTTATTAGAAATATTTTCCAATTCAGATGTAATTGTAGAGGTTATTTGTTTTTTATTACTGTATAATTTTTATAGAACTATTCCATATTTACCATGATGTTATGCCTTGGTTTTGTAATAGTACTATTTTTTCTTGTTATTAAAAACAGGTTTCCTTCCAATACTAAATGTTTTATATTACTGTTGAGATTTATTACTTTATACAGCTTATCTTACAAATTTAAAATTATATTTTTCTTATATTAACATTATATTTTTTCTACTATTTTGCAAAATTCAGATATTTAATTATTTTAAATGAATCATTTAAAAATATTTTCATATTCTTTCATTTTTTCATTAATTACTTGATTCCAGACGATAATTTACTGGTAAATTAATGCTTTTTTATTTCGACAATCTGTATAACTAGTCTTAGTAGAAAATTAGTTATCTTCTTATTGATCCCATTCAAGTTTTAAAAAAATGAATTTAAGTCTATAATATGTTTTGGCATAATGTTCATGGAATATTTCTATAGGTCAAAAATATGTTAATACTGTCTATTTAATAGTTTTTATTTTTAACTTTGTATCCTTGTCTTTATATTTTCAATCCTCAATGATTACTTTTTGTGTTGAATCAATTTTTTGCATCATAGTCTTGAAATACATTTTTTTATTAGTTAAAATATTATCCATCTTAGTTTTGCATTCTCTTGTATGTTTTTGATTTTTTCATTTAAACAAACAAAAAAGAACTTTTATAGTGCAGATTTCTTGCTAGAATTCTGTCTCTATTTTTTTTCTCATTTTGGTCTCCAGAATTTTTGCTACATAAAAGATTTGAGTTAGATAATGACATGATGAAAATAACTCATCATTCAGCTCATATCTTTTCTGTAGAAAAAACCCGTTTTACTAGAACAATTAACCTTCTTTCAGGTAAATCATATCGAGAAGGTGAAATGAATCATGTAAGCAATGTTCTATTAGATAATGACTATAATAATAAAACAATACACCAAGCATTATTAAACAGGCAAAACTCTCCATACAATAGTGCCACTCAGTGCAAGCCAGAGTAAGCAATGGATGCCAAAAGGCTTGCACATAAATCCCTATCTATTGCCTACTCATCCAATATCCCTGACTAGTTTCTTGCTTGTGGCCTTTGTCAGTGAGAAGTTTGGATCTGTGAGCACTGCACCCGGGTTGCACTGAGTGACACTACTGTATGGAGAGTTTTGCCTGTTTAATAACAGTGATGAGCAAGCATAAGAAATGGCGATCAGATGATGTTCACTGAGCTTTAATTGAAGTTCCAAAATAATCAAATAGCAAAAAGAAGAAACAACTATTAGTGTTTCTATTCATTACATAAAAGGAACTGTTGGACATATTCTAAAACATGGCAATATAAAAACAGCATATACTACTTACAAAAAAATAATACCATTCTATCCAAACCTAAAGCCTCAATCTCTCTTGAAGACATGGAGTTTATAAAATTTCATGTGGCATCAGTAGAATTTCTTATATAGGTATAAATGATCACCACATCAATGCTAGAAGAAATGAATGCAGTTAAAAACCCTCATCATCATCAGCACTATCTCTTCATGCTATAGATACAGGTCATAGTATTGTTTTTTCTAATATGAGAATACTATCCGGATTTGACACTCTCCAACAATGTCAGATCAGAGAAGCCATTGAGATCCCAAAAAGGGCAGATTATTTCAATAAATGTGATAATACCTACCAATTATTTTCTGTTTGGAAGAATTTTTTAACAATGCATTTATCTAAATATTTTCTGATATTTATTACTTCTATCTTTTCTATTAATAGAATGTTTATTATTAATATGCATCAATATTCACAGCACAGCTACAGCTATTTTCTTAATAGTCATTAATTACCCTACCCAGTTGCTGAACAATGTGACCTGGATGAAACAGTATATATATTTTTACTGCAATTAATTATTCACAGATGTACCTAGATAGCATTTCATTTATATATACATATATTTACACACAAAATATGCATTAAAATAATTTCATGACATAATATTTAATCTACTACTTATCTGCTTCTAATTTTGATTTAAAATATGGGTGGAAGATGAAGAAAGAGTCCAAAAACTTTTAAGTTTTTAAAAAATAATTTTGGATTTCTCTTGAGTAGTCAGCTCACAATTAACTTAGCTCAACATCCAATATTGCACTTCAAAGAGCCATTCTTAGCTAGGGTAATCTGGATTGTTTCCATGAATGCTAATGTATTGAACTTAAAAATTATATATATAAATTTTACCAACAAAATGGGAAAGTTGGCACTGTATAGAATGCCTAGGAATTTTATACAAAGCCAAAAGAAAATTTGTTAAAGTACAAAATATTTCCAGCATGAATGTTTGAATTCACAAAGATGATGACAAGATTAAGTTTTATGCATTTAATAATGATGCCAAAAGAAAAGTTAAAGAAGCTTTCTATATAGCAAATGACATTAATGCCATTATTAGAAGAGAGGCATGTTTTGCTCTCTCTAAACAATGGACTAATTAAAAATTCAAACGCATTTGCATAATCATACAATCTTTAGTTACAAAGCTATGAGTATGAGATTCAAACATGAAATCTCTAAAGCGCTTAGCAAAGCTATTATAAATTAGAGTAAAATTATAGCTTCACTATTTAATGCGAAAAAAAAAAAGTCGCATACTTATAATTACATGATTAGTATAATTAGTGGTTGAAATTTTTAGTAAATCATATGTGTACATTTTACTGGTAGTTAATGAAGTGTAGAAACATCATTGCCTTGAAATTTTTTACATTTTTTTGAAGATTTTTTATGATTTGGAAATTTTTGACTCTTGGAAATTTACTTAGAAAATAATGGTGTGAAAATGCCGTTCATTTCTTTCCCAGGGTGTTTAATGTTTAGAGAAAAATCATTATTTTACAACTATTATCATGTGATAACTGGTTAATATTACATCTTTTCATCAGAAGACTTTCCAGTAAGAAATACTAATCGTGATGTATTCAAAAAGAAGAAAGTGAAACTCCAGCATAATATCCGAAATTTGATGTTTAGATAAATGTTTATTATTTACTAAAAACTAAAAAAATTTTTTTTTCATATTTTAGATAATTTACAACAGTTGTTAAAGATGGAAAAAACCTGTCTCCTCTAATTAGATATCTACAATTTCCCATGGATGGATTCGCTAAAAATATTTTTCATACGTTGCTGAAAATTTATTTGGCATTGTTTAGAATGCCTAGGTATTCTATACAATGTCTAGGGAAATTATGTAAGTAATGAATATAAAAATGAAATTTCATATTTTACCCAAAACGTCATGCATTGTATATAATGTCTAGGCCATTTTGTACAACGCTTGTTTTTTACACTTTGCCGCTAACATATATATATATTGATGCAACATTTCTAACAGTATTGGGGAGAAGATTGTTATACAACTTGCATTACCGTTTATATATAAAAGGGACACAGTGCATTTTTTTCTTTTCAGTAATCTGTGGAATCTAATATAATGTATACTGTTATTGCTTATTTATGTAAAATGAAGAAATTGATCAAAAACAGTAAATTTATTTTATTTTTGTTGCTTGACAAATTTTAAAACACACTAACTTTTATCTATATATTATTAAGATAGGTGAAACGGAGGGAGAGGGGGGTTGATAATGAATAATTTCCGAAATAGAATTAATCTTGCTCCGATTTGAAGAAAAGCAAAAACAGCTGATGAATTTCTTTTAACAATTGATATTGTCTTTTTTCTCTTTTCACTATATTTATGTAAAGCAAATCAAAATACTGTGAAAATAAAATCTTAGCAAATCTTAATTGCAGAAGCATGTTTTTAGTGTTATTATTAATGTCACATAGATGTTTATATGAAAAACATCAGGTTATTAATGTTTGCTACCGATCAGATTACAATAACTGATAAAAACAGAATAATTTTAATAATTTGTTTCATAAATAAATAAATATCATTTTCAAATCTCGAAGAGAAGAAAAATAGCATCTGAACATTCTTTCACAGTATCAATCATCATCATCAATTTCAATCATTATCGATCCATTGCAGGATGAAAGTCTCTCCATGTTCAATCCATCTTCCTTGATCTCTAGCCTCTCTCCTTCACATCAATCAAGCACACTTCCTTATTTCATGTACACAATCCATCTTCCCTGATCTCTAGCCTCTGTTCTCCTCATCAATCAATCACACTTTCTTTTTTCATCTATCCATCTCACATGTGGCTCTCTTTAGGTTTTAATAATCTCTTTGAATCCAGTTGAAAATTTCAATGGTCCATCTATTTATCATCTCTTCTAGCAGTATGTCCAACCCAACTCCTTTTCTTAATTCTTTCAATGATGCCAGTAACCCCTGATTACATCTGAACATTCTTTCACAGTATTAATCATCATCATAAATTTCAATCATTATCGATCCACTGCAGGATGAAAGTCTCTCCATGTTCAATCCATCTTCCTTGATCTCTAGCCTCTCTTCTTCATAACAATCAAGCACACTTTCTTATTTCATCTACACAATCCATCTTCCCTGATCTCTAGCCTCTCTTCTCCCCATCAATCAATCACACTTTCTTATTTCATTTATCCATTTCACATGTGGCTCTCTTTAGGTTTTAATCTCTTTGAATCCAGTTGAAAATTTTAATGGTCCATCTATTTATCATCTCTTCTAGAAGTATGTCCAACCCAACTCCATTTCTTAATTCTTTCAATGATTTCAATAATTCCTGTTTGTTCTTTCACCATGTACTTCATTTTCAAGCTCTTTTTATTGCTCTCCATACTTCATTGAGTGGTCTAAGGTCTTGCTCTACTGTTAAGAGTTGAAATCTCAGATCCATAAGCAAGAACTAATAACACAAATTTATTTAAAGCTTGCTTTTTCAAACACATAGCTCTATTTCTTTTTACTATTATTTCTACAGCACCCCAAACAAATTTTATTCTATGATTAATTTAATCCATTATGTTTCCATCTGTAGTAATAATCTGGCTGAGGCACTTGTAGTCGTTAACTTTTTCTAACTCATTGTTATTAATTTTATTTTCTTCTTTTGAGAAAATCCATTGAACATTACTTTAGTTTTTTTAACATGCCCCTTTAATTCTACTTTCTTATTTCTATCTGATAACTCTTGCAACATTTCCTGAAGCTCTAAACATTATTTGCAAAAACTACTACATCATCTGCAGAATATAGATGATTTAAATAATCTCATTTATTTTACCCCCCCCCCTTCCAGGTTCCTGTTTTAATCTACAAAATACTTTTTGCAAAACTGCTGGTAAAAGTTTTAGTGATATTGAATCACCCATATACTCCTCTCAGTATTAATCTTGCTAATATCATTATGTAATCTAATTATTGCTGATGCATATTTATAAATATTTTTCAGGCTATGACTAAAGAAATGCTTATAGAATCAAATGCTTTTTCCTAACATAATGGCAACTCATATTCATTCATTCTTTCTATAACTTCTTTCACTATTTGAATATGAGTAACTATATTAAAACCACTTTTAAATCCAGCTTGTTGTTGGTTAAAATCCAAAGGTCACTGTAGGTGAGTTTAATTATGTTGGTTAAATTTTTTATACAGAACTGATAAAGAGTGATAGATCTTTCATTTTTACTATTTTCTTTATCACCTTTTTTAAATATTGATACTCCATTCTTCCAATCATCTGTTACATCTTTAACATTTAGACATTTGATATATAACTTTCCCAGAAATTTTCTTTTTTTTTTTCACTTGCTTCTTTTGAGATATAAATTGTAATTCCATGGCTGCTTGGAAGTTGTTTTCTTTCCATAAATTTAATTGCATGTTTTATTTCTTCATTTTAAATCCTGGGAAATTCAGAAGATATAGTAGTTGTAATAGGTACTTTTCCTTGTTCTTTATTGCTATATAATTCTTAAAAGAATTTTTCTACACATTTCACGATGTCCTTTCTCTTTATAATAATAGTTCCAGCCTTTTGTTATTGCAGAAATGTTTCCTAGCAATACCAAGATGTTGTTTTACACTCTTGAGACTTTTATTCTCTTTGATAGTTTTCCTTGCTAGATCACAATTATACTTTGTTATATCATTATCAATTCTTTTTTGCCCCATTTTACAAAATTTGAGATATTCAATCTTTCTTAATGCATCATTTTTATATATTTTCATATTTCTTTTTAAAAAAAAATTGTAGTCTTACTAGAAATTTTATTGGTCAATTGCTGCTTTTTTATACCAGTTATTTTTGTAGCAGTTTTAAAAAATGTATCAATTATCTTTGTATTGATTTCATTCAAATCTGAATCATGTTCAAAATCTGCTAATATTTGAAAATGATTTACAAGTTCTAATTTAAATTCATTAGAATATTTCTGAAGATTAGGATTTTTCTTAGTAATTTTTGTTTCTCTAATTTTGCATTAACATGTATCACATATCTCATTAATTGATAACACTTTTTATGTTGAATTTATTCCAATCTTGAAATATATATTTTCTGGTAGTCAAAATGTAATACAATCCTTCTGTACCTTCATTTGGATGCTTCCATGTCCGTTTCCATTTAATATTTTTTTCAAAGGAAGAATTTATAATATAAAGTTTTTCTTTTTCTGTTAACTCCACAAGTCCATGTCCTCTCTCATTTCATCAATGTAATCAAATTTATGTACTCATTTTTATCTATCAATTGTTTACCATTTCTATTAGTATTAAAGTTTTCCAGTGGATTGATAATGGTTGAAAATGAGGATGATGAACTACCTCTTACTCTTTTGTACAACCTGACACTGGAGCTAATCTTACAGACTTTAATTTTGTGTCATCCATATCCTCTTCTATTCTTGGATTACAAAAATTAATGTCAACAATTCTATCATTTAAATTTCTTATATGTTTACTCATGTCCTTCCAAGAATAGTTCTCTTCACTTTATTTTAGAAATTTATACTTTAAGCCTATAAACTGTCTCAAGAAGTATAATATTTACTCTTTCTTATTGCATTGCCAAATGTTTACCATATAGTACTAAATCATCCATGCACTTTACTACTGTTACACAATGCTTTATTTACCATTCTCTTTTACAGTTTCGATTGTCCCAGCAATCTTCTTCAAAACTTTTATATCTCCTAACTTTAATGGCAGTTTTGATTACCCATCAATCTTCTTCAGAACTTTTATATTTGCAGTTAGGTGATATAAAAGTTCTGAAGAAGATTGCTGGAGCAATTAAAACTGTAAACTGTAAAAGAGGGTGGTAAATAAAGCATTGTGTAACAGTAGTAAAGTGCAAGGCAAGGATGATTTAGTATTATATGATAAACCATCTCAAAATAATTTTGCTTTTATCAGTGAGGGGTTGAATTATCCAATATTTATTCCTTGGTATTCAAATTAATATTTTGAAATTAAAAAAAAAAATCTTAAGATTTCAATTCACTAAAGTAAAGAGAACTATATTTGGAACCATGTTATTAAATATATGAGAAAGCCATATGACATTGTTGGTGGCATTAATATTTCTAAGAAAGAATAGAATATGCTTACAGTAGCCTTAGACTGAGGTCATTATACAGAAACTGACTTAATGCCATAGTTACATAACTATGCCAGAGAGATGACTTGGGTTTAAAATCGTAAGACTTCTTTTGTATTTTAAGTTATTAGCTAGCTGCTAGATGCATAAGTATAGTAGTCAAAATTAAGGTAAGAAACTGGTTTAGTGATAGTGAGATTATGCAATTATACCATCCTGTGTCCATTGGTTATTTTAGCTTCAAGTAGGTGGCTTTAAGGTAGAATAAGGAGCGCTGCTTTTGGAATTATATAAGTAAGCATATGAGTAAATCATATGATACTGTTGTTTAGAAGCAAATTTTGTTTAGCAATATGTGAATGTTGACTTTACATTTATTTTATGAAAGTATTTTTTCTATTACTGGTTTGAAGAAGTGATTTGTTTTACATTTAATGTTGTGGATACCAATATAGAATTTTAGAGAAAGAATTATAAGAATAAGAAAAAAAAAAGGAATTATAATATATTTTTAAATGATGTCAAATACCTCGATTTAATCGGTATAATACGCATATTGCTCTTAAGCTAATTAAGAACAATTTTAAAGTTTATTAAAATATATTTCCTCAACTTAAAAAATAAACATAAATATATATTGGGTCAAAATCAAGTGGACTGAATTTTGAGATAGTTTCCTGCTTATATCCTAGTTTGTACACCATGTCTGTAATCATGTAGGTTTATTAGCAACTAACGGAAGGCGTTGCCGATGGATCTATACACTGTCTTTTTAATAAGTAATTTCTGTCAGATGTTATAATTCCATTAAATAATAGATATTTATATTTAATTATACCTTTTTAATCATTAATGAGAACTTATATCACTTTACCGATTACTACTATCAATAGGTTTCCAAATATTTGTATCAATACCTTTTGAAGCATTCTTGAAAACTATTATTATTATATGTAATCGGGTCAGCTATAATGGGAATGGCATTTTATCAGAATGACTTATCATTAGTCTAAAACAAAGTTTCTGAATTGATGTTTTTCTAATGAATGATGGGTTGGAGGAAATGAATTTTTTTAAAAACTTCCTCCACCATCCCATGTGGAAAAAATTTTGGAACTTAGTTCACAATTTATTTAAATAATGCATACTCAATTGTTAACTGTGCATTTTTATTATAGAAATTCAGAAAAAAAATATATTAGAAAATAAAAATGTAATGAGATGCATGCCATTGTTTGGTTCACTGATTTTTATAATATTGAGTTTAATGTGGGTAGATATATGTTAAAAGTCATGTAGATATTGTTCTATCATAAATGATTTTGTGAAAGATCATTTAATGGTCAGAGTTTATTACATATTTGCAACTAATCAGCCACTGTTCTTGTTTTGTTTTGTTGACACCATGTGGGATTTCTGGAATTTAAATTTATTTCAATAATAAATTTCAAACTAAAATCATTTTGATTAAAAAGTTATTCAACTTTAAAATACATCTATAAATATCTTTACATGATAAGTTACCACTGCTAAAAATCTCATGTCCATAATAAAATCATGCATCTGGGGATCATCATCACATCTTTTATCAATCACTAGTGTTTGTTTTTCTATTTGCAATCTAATATGTTCTTAATCATTTGTTTCCTGTATCAGAGATAAAATATACACCACAATCTTAGTTAATCCAATCTTGAAAGCCACTCCTCCATCTATAACATTTCATGCTGCACTTCCATATGCAAGCTGTTCCTTTTTTGCTGATCATACTATCAATCATGTAGATCTGTGGAACAATTGTAATATCAAAACATTGGTTGGTGCTTCATTTAAAGATTTGAAATATATATGTTAAAACGAAGATTTGCATGGGTTAAATATATAAAATACATGTTTTGCAGGTTCATCCATGTTAAAAACTTTTAATATTAATATACTGACGTTTCGACTTGGTCACACAAGCCATTCACAGAGTTATAAAAGGTAGAAAGACGATTGTAGAGGCGCTACAATCACTGATTTGAATAAAATGTTAAAATTCCACCAATAGCAAAAAATGCTAAATTTAGGAATGTTTTTTAAAAAAATCTTTCCAAATGGGAGGAAGTTTGCATGTATCATCTCGCTTATTGATACAATCTGGCCTTTTAAGTATCTCAATGGGTTCTCTAATTTTGCATTGGTAGAGATTATCACATCTGGATATGATCCTGGTACTAGAAAAATCTATTTTATGACCTGAATCTATAGTATGGAGTGAGAGTGCTGATGATGATGAGTGTTGTTTAACTGCATTAGTGTGCTCATCTCTCCTAACACTGATGCGATGATTACTCATACCTATGTAAGAAGCTTTACAATTTTTACATGAGATTTGATAGACACCATGAGATTCAAGAGGGATTGAATCCTTAGGCTTGGTTATTATATTGCTAATCTTTTGATGAGCAGAAAATGCTGTATCTATATTATAGCATTTTAATATACGTCCGATACTGTCTGTAGTTCCTTTTACATATGGCACACAAATCCTAATAGCTGATTTATCATCTTTTTGTTTCCCATTTTGTCTATTTTCGGCTTAAAATAAGGCTTTTTTTATAAATTTGTAATTATAACTATTTGCTAATAAAACACTATTAATATGATTTATTTCTTCTTTCAGATGTGTCTCATCTGAAAGGTTAATTGCTCTATTTAAAAGAGTTTTGGCTACAGAAACTATCTGAGTTGGGTGATGATGAGAATGGAAATGCAAATATCTGTCTGTGTGTGTATCCTTTCTGTAAATAGAAAAAGATAAACTATTTGGTGTTCTGGTGACTAGAATATCAAGAAAAGGGAGTTTTCCATCAGACTCTGTCTCCATTGTAAATCTAATATGAGGATGCATATTATTTAAATGTAAGAAAAAATCATCTAATTTATTTTTTCCATGTTGCCATATGACAAAAGTGTCATCTATGTATCTGAGCCAAATGAGAGGTTTTAAAGATGATGACTCTAAAGCACGAGTTTCTATATATTCCATGAATAAATCAGCTATTACTCCTGAGATAGGTGAGCCCATAGGAGTACCAAAAACTTGTCTGTAATGCTGTCCATTGTATACAAAATATGTATTTAAGAGACAATGTTTAATTAAAGCAATAATATGGTCTGGTAAATTGCAACGTTGTGAGATTATATTTAAAGCTTCATCAATTGGAATGTTTGTAAACAAAGACACGACATCAAAACTGACCAGAATGTCTTTAGCATTAATTTTTAAACTTTTTAAAACAGAAATAAAATGAAGAGAGTTTTTAATATATGATTTAATAGCAAATAGTTATAATTACAAATTTATAAAAAAAGCCTTATTTCAAGCCCAAAATAGACAAAATAGGAAACAAAAAGATGATAAATCAGCTATTAGGATTTGTGTTCCATATGTAAAAGGAACTACAGACAGTATCGGACGTATATTAAAACGCTATAATATCGATACAGCCTTTTCTGCTCATCAAAAGATCAGCAGTATAATAACCAAGCCTAAGGATTCAATCCCTCTTGAATCTCATGGTGTCTATCAAATCTCATGTAAAAATTGTAAAGCTTCTCACATAGGTATGAGTAATTGTTGCATCAGTTTAGGAGAGATGAGCATGCTAATGCAGTTAAACAACACTCATCATCATCAGCACTCTCACTCCATACTATAGATTCAGGTCATAAAATTGATTTTTCTAGTACCAGGATCATATCCAGATGTGATAATCTATGCCAGTGCAAAATTAGAGAAGCCATTGAGATACTTAAAAGGCCAGATTGTATCAATAAGCGAGATGATACATGCAAACTTTCTCCTATTTGGAAAGATTTTTTTAAAAAAACATTCCTAAATTTAACATTTTATTCAAATCAGTGATTGTAGCGCCTCTACAACCGTCTTTCTACCTTTTATAACTCTGTGGATGGCTTGTGTGACCAAGTCGAAGCATCAGTATATTAATATTAAAAGTTTTTAACATGGATGAACCCGCAAAATATGTATTTTATATATATATATATATTCTATCAGACATCTAAGGTCAATCCTCCCAATTGCCAAAATGTTAATCAGATTTCAAAATATAGGTGTTCCTTAATCATGGTTGAACTTTTTCTTTAACTTATGAATTGGCACAAAATCTTTTTCATTAAACATTTAAAATTAAATCTGGGTCCTAGTTGTGTTTTATGTAATAATCATCTAGAAGATATGATGCACATTTTTTGGAAAGGTGTTCATACTTATCATCCTTATGGTGCTTTCTCTTTCACAAGCAAATAATTAATCTTAAAACAATTGTTTGAAAAAAATATAAAAAATGTTCATCTTTATAATGCCATAGAAATTATTCATATTCTTAGAACCATGGGGCTTGCTCATTGCTCTGTAATTTTTGACAACAAAAAATACAGTGTTCTTAAAAAAATAATGAATAGTTTAATAAAGATTTATATGCTCTAAAGTACTTACCTAGAAGTATTATGAGCAAAGATTGGCAGAATAATATTATTATTAATTGTACATTACTTTAAAATGATACAAAACATATAAAGTATACATTCATCTACATAAAATAGAATCATTTTTATCTGCCTTCAAATACTTGTTGTAATGATTATATTTTTGTAAGCTATACATCGAGTGTCATGCAAATGTTTTTTTTTTATTTCCTGTATATATGTTAATATTTTTATGTGATTTGTTAATGATAAATTGTATTTTATATAAAAAAAGTTTTTAGTTAATACCTTATTTTGTTTTAAACAAGTTGCAAATGAAAACATTATGCAAAGCAGTTGACTGACATCTTATCAAATGACAAAATGAATTAAATGTTTGAATTCTACAAAACTAAAGCAAAATTCTTGATTATTATATAAATATATTGAGAATTCATAATTAGACAAGAATCTACTTTATAAAATGTTGATAATGCACTAAAATTATCTATGAATAGTCCTAAATTTTTTTGAAATTATTCGGATAACTGAAAAAAACCCCGAGAAAGTGGATGTATCATACAAGTATAATGAATGATAATTTTATTCATAGTAATGATAATGTCTTATATTTTTGTTATTAAAATTTTCAAATATATTAAAAAATTTAGAAGAACAATATTGAAAATACTTATAATAGTTTTTTATGTTTTTATTTATTAAATTTTTTTCTGTGTTATACATTTAGGTTGTTTTCTCATCCTTGGTGTTCACCTCAAGATGTCGCTATTTCTAGGTAAATTCCTAGAAATATACCGTTTCACCGGCCTTCACCCAACAAAAGAGGAAATTTTCTACGTTATAAACGCAGAAAAGTCCTCACGTTATGTTGGACGGAGGAGGTGGTGACAGAAGCCAACACAAATGAGACTTCTTTCTATGATAAAACACAGAAAGAGTTCCCAACGGTTGCCGGTTATGGCTTTTTTTTCTATGCTAAAATCAAAGAGAAAGAAATGCTGTGATCAGCTGCTGTAGTAGTCGATTTTGTTTATCATTTTCTCGTAATAGTAGAATATCTATTTTCTCTGTAGTTTCATGTGAGAGTGTGTGTATTTGAAGCAGTCGTAGTTTTTTAAAATTTGATAAGATGTCTATTTTTTTAATGTGTTGTAACTAACTTTACTGTTGTAAGTTTAGTAATAATGTCCTGAAGATTCCATTACGAATGGGTAACCCTCAAAAATTGCTTTTAAGGGTGCAAAATGGAAAAAAAATTAAGGATCACGCGAAAATTACCGTTTTTGCAAGAATTTGTTCGTGACCAGTTACTTTTGCTATACTGTATATATATATGCACAAACAAAAACAACCCAGTGTCTAATTATTAGGAATTACTTGTCCAAAAAAGAAAATTAGTCGGGTATTATTATTATTTTGTTACATTTATTATTTGAAAATAAAATTAGTTTTTATATCTGCGTACTAACAAAAATAACCCAGTTCCTACTTAATTACTGTCTTAAAAAAAAAGAAAGCAAATTCAATGAGGTTTGGTTTTTTTCAATGGAGTATTTGAATTACAGTATTTTTTTTATATATACAAGATTTACCAAAAAAAAAAGAAAAAGAAACCCACTTTCTGATTAATTACTGTCAAAAGAAACGTGAATTAGTCGGCTATCATTTTTAAATTTAGTATTTCAATAACGGTACCCTTTTTATATAGACAGAGTTAACAAAAACAACCCACTTTCTGATTCATTACTGCCCCCCCCCCCAAAAAAAAAAGAAAACGGAAATTAGTCGGGTATCATTTTTCAATTGAATCTTTCGATGACGGTCCTTACTAATAGTAGTCGGGTATCAATTCTAAATTGTAGTATATAAATGACGTTACTTTTGATAGATTTAGAATTATGTCTTGCTTTTTTAATAAAAATAATTGATTTTTACTCTTGATCAAAAATACCGTAACTTTAAAAAAAGACACACGTAAAGTCCAACAAAAAAAATGAGAAAAAGCCCCGTAACTTTAAAGACACACACACAAACTCAAATACAATCTAAGATTAATAAACATTGACTTATTACATCTTGCTTTTGAATCAAATGATTGATTTACTCTTGCAAAAAAAAAAGTACCATAACTTTAAAAAGACACACATAAAGTCCCCCAAAAAAACATTAGAAAAAGCCCCGTAACTTTAAAGACGCACACACAAATTCAAAAACAAGATAAGATTAATAAACATTTACTTATTACGTCTTGCTTTTGAATAAAAGTATTGATTTACTCTTGCAAAAAAGAAACCAAAACCGTAACTTTAAAAAGACACATATAAAGTCCAAAAAAAAAAGTTAGAAAAACACCATAACTTTAAAAAGACACACACAAACCCAAAAAACAAGGTAAGATTAATAAACATTTACAAAAATGAAAAAAACTAACATCATATAATAGTATTAGTTAGTAGAATATTTTATTACAAATCTAAGAAATCAGATCTTTTTAGATCAAATGGATCATTTAGGTCAGGCCCCGGAATCGTTATATGTATATGTTTTTGATTAGCATCAACACCATCTCTAGGTGAACACCAAGGATGAGAATACAACTACATTTATTTTTATTGGCAGGGTAAAATCCTTTTATAACATGCACAGGTCATTGTTGAGGGAGATGGGTGTTTAGAATTTTTTGAAAATTTTTTTTTTGATCGTTATTTTTTATTTATTGTATTGTTTGGAAGGTTTTGTATTGGTTATCATAAAAGGAAAGCTACATTTTTGGTGATTGCTAATAAAATTAAAATTTGAGCCATTAAAAATGAGTTACAAAATATAATTTGCTACTCAAAAACAAAGAATGATGTGAGTTATTTATCTGGTAAATCTTTTAAAAAAATAATCCACAATTACTCATGTTAATTAAATACACATTTTAGAACTTTCAAACAATTTTATCCCATGGAAAGTTGATTAAAAAATTAAATTGTATGTACATGTTTGTGCTTTTGTGAAACAATATCATTTATTTAGATTTAAAAGTTTTTAAAATTTACTGATAAAAAGAATTACCTAATGAAATTTCAAGCTGTTTCACATTTATGTAGCTTTATTAAACTTTTTAATGGTTAGAGATCTTATTTCTTGAATTAAAGATTTATTTTTTTACTTTCTTCCCCTAACATTTAAAAGAAAACTCCTTAAATTTCATTTTAAATGAGCAAATTATTCAGTATAAATATGTTGAGATCTTATTACTATCAAATCATTAATTAAAATGCTGGATAGCTGAGTTTTTTTTAAATTTCATCTGCCAATTTGTCTTTTAATTTCACTGAAACTATGATTGTAAAATAAGTTTAAATCTTATTTTTATTAGTTCGATGTTAATACCAATTCTTTCACATATATATCTTGTAAATAACATTTTCAACAGAACGTTGATATAATAAACTTTGGTTATTTTTTTAATACATGCATGCATGCACATACATGTGTTTAACATTGACTTATTATTGGAATAGTTTGCTGACGAACTAAAGTTTTCAATCGGAAAAAATATTCTGGTTATTTGAGATGGAACTTTTTATTTACAATAACTTAAATAATTCCTAGCAGTAACTTAGTCAAGGTTATGGTCCATTTAATTGGGCAGAACTAAAGCCTGATTGTCACACAAACTTTTAATAACACAATATGGGATAGCATTAGGTAGATTATTGATAAATCATATGGAAAATAACATTACTACAAAAGAATGAGACTAGACTAAATGGCTTCCATCATTTTCTTGTATCATGATTATACAATATTATTTTTTAATAGTTTTAATATATTGCAACAAAATGGTCATTTTTAAAAAAAAACAAAATGACATGTTTAATACATGCACCAATATATGTTCATATGTAAATATATATTGCTCTCAAATAATATATAGAAATGTGTAATTTTATATATAAGTTCTCTCAAAATGTAGTTAATATAAAAGAATGTATTCGTGGAAGAGATATTCCTACAATCAGGCTGTCAATTTTCATCACCTATGCCATTTGGATTGTAAGGTGCAAGGCACAATACCAACATCCCAAGCCAGATGAAAACTCATTATTTATTCAAAGCATAGAGAAAATTAAACAAAGAGACAAAACTCTTGCCACAACATTCATTTTTCAAGAGACATGGAAGCTATATCAGACTCTCTAATAAAGTTAACAAAGAACTTAAACACTAAATACCTAACCCTGTTTAACTCAATAATGTTAGTTCCATAACTCATCTTCATATTTGTAATATATCATCCATATTAATTAGTTTAATAAATGTTTTGAGAAATAAATGTAGTTAATATTATTACCATTACTTATTATCAACTTTTAGTAGTTGATTGTTTCATCAATTTTAAAATTTTTTATGCTTAGGCTTTTTATTATTCTTCAAGTTTTGACTTTTAAATAATCAACATCTTTGTAAACAAAATTAGAAATGATTTAAGTACATATTATAGTACTTTCGTGAAATGGCTTGAAGTATATTAATTAACACTTTTTGTCTACAATGTTCATGATTATAAAGCCAGGAAGTTTTCTCAGGTTTTAAGCATGTTTAATAATGTTTTATACATATCCAATTTAATTATTTTTTCACTGATTTGTAACAAATTCATAACTAAGAAAATGAAACGTGTAAATATCACCACTAGACATTTATTTAACCACAAGAATATTGTTCTTTTCTTCATTGTTTTTTTTTTTTCTGTAAAAAGATAAATACAGAAGATTTGTTCTGCATTGGAATATTTAAAATTGTTTCTTTTTCTGTTTACTTTTTAGCTTAATATTTTCACTTAAAGTAATATTATATATACAAAGGCTTGTCAAGCTTTGTTAGCCGAGAGGTCAGTGCAGTTGCCTTGCAAGCAAGCAGTTGGTTGCCAACGGTTGTTGCCGGTTTGCCTCCTGCTGATGCTATGACATATGGGGAAAAAAGGCTAACAGAAAATTAAAAATAATAATAAAGATACTTTTAATACTTAATACAATACTTTTGTGTTTAAAATACATAAGCAAGTGTTATTTAATATATTTTAAAAAAGTGTGAATATTATGACATATTTAAAATGTGATCATTAAAAATAAATATGCGAATATTAATTTCAACAATTTACCAAGGTTTATTTTAAAATGATTTGTTATGAGTCTGCTTACAAATAATTCTGGTTAACGTATTAGGACAAAAATATTCTGTTTGTGATTACATGCATATATATATATAAGAGTAAAACTCATCTTAATTTTTATATATATATTAAAAAAAGACCTATGTACTTATTTTTGTTTCATTCTTATTCTTCTGTTGGTAATATATTAGTATTTATTATTTATCTATTTATATGTATATCTATCATCTTTTTGTCAATCTCTCATCTCACCCAAATTTGCCTTTCTGCCATTCTCAACCCATTCTTCCATCTGCCTGTCTACTTTCTTGATTTCCTATTTATGTATTCTCTGCTGATTATCTACTCATTTGTCTATTTATATATATATATATATATATATATATATATATATATATATATATATATATATATATATATATATATATATATATATATATATATATAAATTACCCCAAATTCACCACTAAACCAGGCTAGTCAAAGAAAATAAACTCTTAAAACACAACCAACTGTTTCACTGCTGCAAATAGACTTCTCAAGTGTAAAGGACTAAATATTATCCACAATTCCAATTACAACTCACACAGCCTTAATAGTGAAGAACTTTTAAACAAGTTAATTGCTTCAGAATCATAAATTTTTAATATTAAGAGGATGTGGGATTTAAGTGGAATTGTGGATGATATTTAGTATAAATTTTTTGATTCCTTTTACACCTTTATGCTTGAGAAGTCTGTTTGTAGCAGTGAAACCATTGATTGTATTTTAAAGTTTATTTTCTTTGGCTAGTCTGGTTTAATGATGAATTTGGGAGTAATTTTGATTATTTTATTGACTAGTTTAGCTTTAGGGTTTTAATGTGCATGTATATAATGTAAACAATTTAGTTAATAATTTCAAGAATGCTTTACCTAAAAAACAAAATTGTTTATTAGATTATATGTGGATGCATGAAATCATGCATAAGTGAATCAATATTTTTTTCTCTAGAAAAAAAATTAAATAAACACTAATTACCCTACTCATATTAAAAAATGCTGCAAATAATTAATCTAATGTTGTTTTAGTTTTTTTTTCTCATGTGTCATAGCATCGGCTGGGAAGCAAACCCACTAACCCAGGACAACTGCTTTTAAGGCAGCTGTGCTGACCTCTCGACTATGAAAAATCATATATATCAATTTAAAGAAATGCTACTAAATAGGCAGTCTGATAATACTGAAATACGTAATTCCTGGAAAATTATTCTTGTTCACATAAATGCAGTTGATGATGATTACAATCTAAATAATCAAAGACATATGTTATTATTTATATCACTATTATAATATAAATGTGTGGTATATGATATATTTTAATGGGTAATTTAATAATTTACATATGCACACATACAATTTATGCATTGCATTTTAATGATATAAATTTTTATTTTATATTATAATGTTTCTCTATAATTAAGGTAGTATAATAAATTCTGTTATCAAATAGGCAAATATTTATTGCTATGTTTTAAAAATAAAATCACTTTTAGAAATTATTTGAATAATATTTGAAGAATTTTTTTGTATACAATATATTAGTTATATATATATATGGTATTTATATGAATTAATTTGATTTCTGGTCTTTTAAATTTTTAATGTATTGGAAAGCTTTTTTAATCTTGGTTTACTAGATGAAACATTTTCTCTAATTAATAAGGAATATTTACTAAGGCTGTAACCTCAAGAATATGCTCATAAAATGCGATAGTAGGGATCTCTACAGGTCTTAACTACAAGCTTACGTTTAGGAAGAAAAGAGGGGAACCCTTCTTTACTTTAACCTACTTTCTATATAAATAGGTGAAGCTGAAGCAGTTAGATTAATAAGGAATTCTTTTATACGTTTTAAATGAGTTTTATAATATAATGTAGTAATTTATTTTTTTCTAAATATATGCTTTTATTTTTATGTGATTATATATTAAAGATCTTCTGTCATATTCGTGTTATTTTACACTGAATGAAAATAAACTTTTGGCTTAACCTATATATTTGACATTATTTTTACAAACACGGTAGTTAATTTTGTATTCAACATTGATTTTTTTAATATGTATTATGATTAACCTATCTGTCATTTAATGAAGTCAAAAAATTTTTGGTTTTTTGTTATTTATAAATTTAGTTTCAATAATTTTTGAGTTTTATTTATTTATTATTATTTAATGTATTGTTGTATAATTTTATTATTATGTCTTTAACATCTTTATTATTTTCAAAGCGATATCTGAATTATAAATTTATTTATAAAAAGTTCTGGATATTATTGGTGAATTTATTTTTACACTGATTTTTTTTTTTTTAAAATAATTTGTTAAGTGAAAAGTTTTTTTTTCTCTTTTTAATTTGTACCAACAGCGTTTATAATATTTTAAATACAAGTATATTTTATATACCTGGAGAATAGATGTAAAACCACTATACATCACATGATCACCATTCTTTATGCCTACACAATCTGTTTACACAGAGGCTAAACTCTCCATACAGTAGCGCCACTTAGTGCAAGCCTGAGTAATCAATGGATGCAAGAAGGTTTGTACATAAAATCCCTATCTAGTGCATACTCATATTCCCAGATTAGATCTAGGTGCAATGCTCTCAGATCCAAAGCTACTACTGATGAAAGCCACAAGCAAGAAACTAGTTTAGGGATATTGGATGAGTAGGCACTAAATAGGGATTTTATGTACAAACCTTCTTGCATCCATTGATTACTCTGGCTTGCACTGAGGTGCACTACTGTATGGAGAGTTTAGCCTCTGAGTATAGATGTAATATAGAGGATTTGAACATAGACCTTAAAGCTCTCTTCGGCCATTCATTCTATCTTCTACAACCAATACATAACCCTACACATGTGAAAAAGGTAAATGATTTCCAATATATGTATTTTGTCCTTAAAATGATGATCTGGAACCAACTGATGATGGCTGGTTTAGCACAAATACAAATATTGGAGATCATTTATACTTTTCACATGTATGGGCTCATGTGTATCAGTTGTAGGAGATAAAGTGAATGACTGAAGGGCGTTTGAAAGTCTAAGTTCAAATCCCGTATATTACATCAATAGCGTTTGTTTTAAAATTTGTTTTTAAATATCTGTGTTTAATTATTAGTTTATGTGATCCATTTTTGAACTTATTTCAACATATTTTTATAAAGTTTTTTTTTTTTAATTGTATAATTTCTACATATAGGAAATTAATTTTGTTAATATTCTTCTTTATTTACTGTAAAATATATTTTCATTTCCCTTTTGCAAATAATTTATAAAGCACTCAATTTATTTAACATATTGAATTCTTGAATATAACTCTCAATTATTCACAAATCTGTACATCTTTTTTTTTCTATGTAAAAAAAAAATCCATTGTTAAACTTAAAAATTACCTTTTTACGATATTGTTAGTTTTATGCTTATTATTATCATTAACATTTTCTTCTTCACTTTAGATTTTTGTATTTGCCCATATAAATGATTAAGTTTACCTCTTCTTGATAGTTGAAACATATGTTAGTTTGACCTAAGAGTAATGAGATTTTGTTGTATAAATGTAATTTTCAAATTCATCATTTTTTTTTAAAATCAAAAACAAAGACTCTTTTATTAGTGTGCAATTTAATAATATTTTAAATAATACATAAACAAATTATTTCGGGGGGGGGGGGGCGACGAAACAAATTTAATTCAAAACTTGTTAAAGTTGGTCAATTACTATTTTATGATTTTCAATTTGTCTGATAAACTACCAATTTATTACTTTTGAAATTATATACAAAATGTAAACAAAAATATATTTTATAATAAAAAAAGAGTAATAATGAAATTAACTTTTTAAATAAATAAAAATTTATATATATAAAAAGATGTTTTACAAATTAGTTTTAAATACCATTATTAATTAAAAAGACATAGTATGAATACAAATTTATTAACGAACAAAAATAGTTCGTTAATATTTATTATTAGTTTAATTGTATGGATTTTTAATTAGAATCATCACATAAATTAAACGTATGTTAGTTAGGACTAGTGGAATTTTTTTTAATGCATTTTGTAAACAAAAATAATGACTTCATTTGATTTTATCCATTGTATTTAATACCTTGGGATACTATTATTTTGATATATTGGATTATTTTATATTAGTCATCAAAAGTCAAAACTGATCTTTTTTTTTCATATGTCAAAGCTTTGACCGGGAAGCGAACCTGGGCCAGCTCCTTGGAAGGCAGCTATGCTAACCTTAAGGCCACCAACGCATAAAATTGAAGGTTACTATTCTCAAACAAGAATTTAAAGAAAATTGATTAGAATCTGTTTAATGAATATATAGAAAAAATATTAATGAGTTACTACTTATCCTTTTGTGTGAAAAAATTATCCTTAACAACTGCTAAAATTTCTCTCTTTCATATATGCGGAAAACAGTGCATTAATATGTTTAGCAAATGAAACAATGCTTTTTATAATTGGGCAGTAGAAAATTAACGTCTTATGCACTGTTTTCATAACTATTATAAATCTCTGTGTACTCTTCCATCAGTGTGGGTTTTAAAAGCTTAATTGAATTACTTAAGCTTAGAGCACATTCATATAAACACCAACCTGTTTACTGACACTGCTTATATTAGGGCTTGAATCTATTGCAGAAGTTAATATTCTTGTGCACAATTATAGGTTTTTCAGCAATTAATAATAGTAGATTTATATTTATTCATATTTAATGTATGTCTAATGACATGTGGTTAAATATAAGACCATGTCTGTCTTCTTCATAGATTAATAAAATTTGTATAATTCAAATTGTAAAATTTGAATTGTTAAGCAGTTTTAGTGATGGGGCAGTACAAAAACGTGTATTTTTAGAACATATTCTTTTTAATTTCTGAGAGACTTTTGTGATGTATGGGTGGCTTATTCATTTTTTAATCTTTATGTGCTATGGAATCAGTTCATCAAATCATCTACAAAATTAAAATACATTCAAGATATGTGTAATTTTTGCACATTATGGGGAATCAAGGGCTAATCTCTCAACAAGACTAGCCTAGCATAGATATTTGCACAATAGAGCAAAGAAAGGCAATGTGTATTGCTCAATATTTATAGACAATCAATGAAATTCTAGCCATAAATTCAATTTGTCTAGATCTGGAATTGTATACACTGAACAAGAAGATAGAAAACAAAAAATTAAAGAGGCATCGACAATAACTAAAGATTGATTTGCTATAAACAAAAAGATACAAGCATCCTTCTTTCAGACAAGTAGACTCTTTGAAAGGATTTAAATATCTTTGAATATAAAATGAATAAATTAGAATGATTTTAAATATTAAAATATTTATCAAGGGTACATATAGTCTCTGAACACTAAAGAAGGGAAAGTGCTATGATTATCATGTATATCAAAGGCATACTAAGTACGAATAAAAGCTAAATTAAAAATATATAGACTACCTTTTTTGTATGAATACCCAGAACATTTATGTGAATATTACAATTACCCAGAAAAGAGAGTAAAAAAGTATTTGGTATTGAGTTATAAATAATTTTACTAATGCAAATAAATTTATTTCAGTATATAGCACTTTTTAAAGAAAAAGATGGTAAAGTTAACTAGGATTCAAAACTTGTAGGGATGTGACACTTTATTTATAAATTGTAAGAACCATATCATGTTACCAATCTTTTTTTTACAGTAATTGCATTATTAATTATTTGATGAAGCTAGACTAATATGGGGGCCCTTATTTTCAAATTAAGTATGACCAGATATATGTTTATTGATCCCTACTGGATCAATCATGATTGTATATATTGGAAAAGATATTCTTAAACTCGGAGGTAAAAAGCCAATAAACTCACCAAGAGATTGTAAAAGACCCAGAAAGAGACCACATGTGAGATGGATGGATGAAATAAGAAAGTGTGCAGGGGTGATGTGGAGAAGAGAAGCTAAAGATAGGAAAAGATGGATTGAACTTGGAGAGACTTTCATCCTGCAGTGGATTGATAATGGTTGATGATGATGATGATGACTGGATCATTATCTGGGTTAGCAATGAATTATTCACTTGAAAAAATAATCCAAAGCCTGGTTTTGAATAGTGTGCATTAGGTCTGACAGATGGATGCACTGACTTCTACATCATTCACTAAATCCACTATCTGCTTAAATAATAGGGGAGCATATTGTAAAGTTTATTGTAATTTATAACAAAAAACTGAAATGTGGTTTACTCCATGCCATTTACAAATAATTCTGAATATTAGATTAAGTGATTTATTTCATGTATCAAGGGATAGATTTAGATTTATTTATTTGAATCAAATTCTTGGAAATCATTCCTTGGAGATGTTTTGTAAATATTTTAAGAATAGTTATTTATTTATTTTTTTTCCATGTGGCATAGCATCGGCCGGGACGTGAACCCACAACCATCTGCAACCAACTATTTGCTTGCATGGCGGCTGTGATACCTCTCGGCTAACAACGCAAGTCAAAAAGAATAGTTATTTTATTGTTGCTTTCTGTGCTTGTACCAATTTTCTGAATATACAGTTATGGATTACTATTCAGAAATATCTCTGTCATTTTATTTGCTTTTTTGCACAGTCTGTCTCCCATATCATTTCTTTCTCATAAAAAATATGTGGGCAAAATGTTTTGAAAACTCAAGAATAGTTTCTGGATCTTTTAAAATGGACTTTTACTAAACATAGCAACAAAATAAAAAGAGCAGTTGAATTTGCTCCTTATAAATACTATTTGAGTGTGATCAATAAATTTATTATTTTTGTCTACTTCAGAAATGGAATTCAGCAGTTTTTGAATTATATAATTATGAGCAAACAGTAAATGTGATTATATAGTCTCTTAAGCCAATAAACATCACATGACCACCACCTCTTATGCTATCCAAGGCTCCTCATTGACAAAGGCCACAAGCCAGAAACTAGTCTGGGGATATTGCACCAGATGGGGATTTTACGCACAAGACTTCTGGCATCCATTGATTACTCTAGCTTGCTGTGTGTGGCAATACATATAGTGAGTTTTGCCTGTTTTAACAACAGTTATAGAGATCCTAAGATCTAGGTGCAGTGCTCTCAGATTCAAGGCTCCTCACTGATGAAGGCCACAAGCCAGAAATTAGTCTGGGGATATTGGATGAGTAGGCACTAGATGGGGATTTTATGCACAAGCCTTCTGGCATCCATTGATTACTCTAGCTTGCTGTGTGTTGCAATACGTATAGTGAGTTTTGCCTGTTTTTATATAGTCTCTTATTGTTTAATTGATGTATATAAATTGCATAATTTAAAGTGTTTATAATATGTTGCAGGAATTCATCATCTAATTGAAATCCCTGCACATCTTTTATACCTAATTGAGATTAGCGGTCTTGAAAAAATCAAAAATAAAATATACGTTTATTTTTCATTTTTTATATTTGGAAATAAGATTGTACTTTTGTGGGCTACGTGTTTAAATTTCCATTTGTGTTTGGTAAATAAGTTGGTTCCTTGTTAATTTATGAAAGTTTTCTTTTATAAGCGTATAATAAATTAAAATATTTATTATGATTATTTTTAATTAATATTTTTTTTAATTTTTTAAATTCATAACATTATCTTTCAATCCTTAAATTATCTTGCAGTATTTTAAAATATTATATTAACTTGAATCTTCGTTTAATATGTTTTATTAATGAATTTTGAGTAAGTCCAATGGAGTGGAAGTAATAAGTTGAAAACGAAAAATGGCTGCAAATTCATACAAATACAATATTTTTATTAAAAAAAACAAACAAACAATTACAGTCATTATATCAAAAAATGGACTATCAGTGTATTTAAATTATTCTTTGCTCAATGTTTTAGTTTGCTGCTATGAAATATGGAATTCCTTCTCAATAAATAAAAATAAAATAGAAATACAAAAAAAAAGTTTTGGGGGAAAAAGTTAAGATAGAAACCAATTCTTGTATAAGAATTTGTCTACTATTTGCAATGTTTTCATGGCATAAATCTTTTGATATTTATGGAAAAACTTTCATTTTACAGATTTTTAGAATTGTATCTCAAAATTTTAAATAATGTCAGAAGAGTAGATATTAAACATCATTATTTAAAATGTTTGCATATTGAAATTAGATTTAATTAGCAAAAACAAACAATTGAATAATTTGTTGCTTAGGAAGTAGTATTTCATTTGGACATTAAGGTTGAAGATTTTGCTTCATTCCTGAAACCTTTAATTATTGAATCTTTCTCTCTGTCATTATACTAAAATAGGGAACATATAATTTTGAGTGTTACAAAAGAAAGTTAAGCTTGGGTCTTGAAACTTTTAACTTCAGAATAATTTTTCATAACTTAACACTTGTCCTCTACTCATTATTCTTAAAATATTGACTACTAGCATTTAACATATACCATTTACTTCTTTCTTAGACCCTTTATCAATACTTTTATTTTATCAAACTAACATTTTCACTGATGATGACTGCAGGACAGTCGAAACTGTTAGATAAAATAAAAGTATTGATAAAGTGTGATAAAATAAAAGTATTGATAAAGTGTCTAAGAAAAGAGTAAATGGTATGATATGTTAAAGTAGAAATCAATACATAGGAAAAGAAGAAATAGAAAATTGTACTACTAACATTTAACTAAAATATGGTCTTTTTGTGTGTCTGTATGTGTCTAAAACTTTATGCCTAACATATTTATCATCAAATCGTAATTATAATTAAAAGTTATTTGTGCTTTTAAAAAAATACGTAAATATAAAACATGTTTTTTTCTATTTTATTATCTGAAAGAAATAAGCAAAGAGTACAGTTAATATATTAATTGTATCTCAGTGAACTTTGAGGTAGTTCATAAATATTTACTTATCCAATAGTTCACATAATCTATTAATGTTCATTATATCTGAGAGTAATTACAGTAAAAAAAAATCAATTTGAGTAGAAATTTTGTCGTAATTAGTACTATTTATATATTTTATTATGTACTTGCAAGTTTTCAAGTAAACCAAGATGTCACCTCATATTTTTGATAAACGTACAATTTTGAGGGTCGATAATCTACTGAAGATGTGTTAGTTGATAAATTAAAACAAAAATAATAAATCAATTGTTAAATTTATAAAAAGGAATAAATTGCACTATTAAGAACCTTTATTTCCTTTTTTTTTTTTACTTATAACATGGGCAGCTACAAGATGCTCTTAACATTGTCTATTTTGGTTCAATTCAGCATGTATCTTTTTAAGCCAATAAACATCACATGACCACCACTTCTTTTGCTTGCTTATAACTGTTTTAAAACAGGCAAAAATCACTATACATATTGCCACACACAGCAAGCTAGAGTAATCAATGGATGCCAGAAGGCTTGTGCATAAAATCCCCATCTAGTGCCTACTCATGAAGACCACAAGCCAGAAACCAATCTGGGGATGTTGGATGAGTAGGCACTAGATGGGGATTTTATGCACAAGCCTTCTGGCATCCATTGATTACTCTAGTTTGCTGTGTGTGGCAATATGTATAGTGAGTTTTGCCTGTTTTAAAACATGTATCTTTTTGTCAGCAGTTTTATTGATAAATGGTCATAATGATAAAAATTTGGAATCTTGCTGTCACAGAACATGGTGCAGTGGACTATTGCCAAAGGTACGGGATTCTGCCCTTCCAAAAAATGTGCATTAATGGTTATGATATGATTTCACACTGCTGACAGGAATAAAGTTTAAATATTGTATATATATATTTCATTTTTTTGTTAATAAGTTAATATTGTAATTAACTTTTCCACAATAATTTCTTTTTTAAAAATAATAGCAATACACAATAAAATGTAATTATTAAGTACAATATTTCCTAGTTGACATTTTTTTTGTAAACATTTTTTTGAGGCTTTCCAAATTGTATATTTACCAAAAATATGGGCTGCCATCTTGGTTTATCTGAAAACTTACAAGTATCTTTTATTATTATGAAAACAAAATGTTCTTTGAAAAATATATGTAATAAATGATTTAATAAAATAATAAAAAAAATTTAAGTAATATGCTTATGCATAAGACAACCAAAAATACTTTTACAATTTGTCTATATAAAAATAAATATATACTTTTTTTTATAAATAAATAAAACTAGATGCAATTACAGATATAAATATGGATATAAATATATTATATTTTAATAATAAAAATAAGTAAGTTATAGATAATAATATAGATGTAATAATAATAATGGCATCAAGAAGGGCTTTGAACCTTCTATCATCAGATTTTCAATGATATAGATGGCTGAAGAATTGTAGAGTGGAGAAGATTGAAGCCAATCCATTAAAGTTTGTGAAATTTGCTACCTTAATATAAAGCAGACCACTGATTATATATGTGGGAGATGATGATCTGGAGCAACTGATGAGTGCTGGTTCAGCATGAAATACATATAGTGGAGATCATTTATCTTTTTCACATGTAGGTGGTCATGTGTTTCGGTTGCTTAAGATAGAGTGGATGGCTGATGGGAGTTTGAAACTCTGAGTTCATATTCCTCTTTATTAAATATTTATAATTAATTAAATAAATAGTATTTAATCACATATTTGAAATTATCAAGTTTTATTACAAGAAAACTACCTTTAAGCAGAATCATCCGTAAATAGTCAAGATATTTGATTTAAACAATTTATTTATTTATAAATGAATACTTAATATAAACTACTTTTGAACAGTCTTAATACAGAAATAAGGAATTTTTTTTCTTATCAAATAAAATGTATTTCATAACAGGCAAATATTAGTAAGTATGTTACCAGTAAAGGTGTTTTGAAATGTACCATTTTAAAATAATTTAGATAAATAGCTGAAATGGTTTATTCATAAATAAATTAATAAATAAGTAAGTAATGCAAATATATATTTTGACCTTATAAAAGATAATTAATTTGAAATATCTAGTAGTTAAACAGGATAATGTGTGTAATATTTGGGATTCTGTTTCATTTCTGTGAATAAATGAAAAAGTATTTTTTTATCATTATTATAGATGCAAATATTCAGGATTCAAACTATTAGACATTTTTTTAAATATTGATCAGTTTTTAAAATATATCCACTATGGGTTATGTAAAAATGAAATAATCATATCACATCATGTGATCATTCAAATAATAAATTGAATACAATAATTTTATTTAATTGATCAGTGTGAGATTTTTTTTCATTTTAATCTGAATTTCTCAATTTACTACTATCTTAATAATTGTAGGACTATATGGCATATTGGTAAATAATTACATATAATGGCATGGTGCTAAAAGGTCTACTTGTGATACTATTGTATTTTTTTTAGTTTAATTTGTTAATTTTTACATGTGAGGTATTTTAAAGTTGTAATTATAAATTTATTAAACGCACATTGATTACATAAGTAATATCTACTGAGGCTATAACCTCGATAATATGCGTGTAAAAATGTGATAGTAGGGACCTCTACAGGTGTTTTAACCAGAAGCTTATGCTTTTTGCATAAGATTGGAACTTTGAAAGGATTGTAACTTCTTTATAATTACTTTTATGGGACAAGTTAAAATTGAATTGAATTAAATTGAATAATAATAATAATAATAATAATAATAATAATAATAATAATAATAATAATAATAATAATAATAATAATAATAATAATAATAATAATAATAATAATAATTTAATTTAATTTAATAAACATATAATCTCCTTGTTATAAAAAATCACGCATGGAGCTTAACAAAAGTACATGTGCAAATAAAATTAAAAAAAACATTAATATATAATAAAATAATTAAATAGAAATAAAAAGTTTTTCATTATCATCAATTATAATCCAGTCCATAATAAATTTTCTCAAAGTTTTTCTTGATAGGTCATTAACATTAAATTCAATAATAAATTATTATTAAATAATAATAATAATAATAATAATAATAATAATAATAATAATAATAATAATAATAATAATAATAATAATAACAACAACAACCACGAAGTGTAACTATTAAATTCCTTTATATATATGTTTACCCTAATATTACTCATTGTATGTAAAATTTGAAATTTTCTAGATGTAAACTTTTGTAAACCATTGAGATCAATAAGCCTTTATTGAAACGTAATAATAATAATAATAATAACAACAACAATTATTATTATTATTATTTGCTTTTAAAATTAATTTTTAATATTTCAAAAAATATTTCCAATATTTTATGTTTTAAAATCAAATTAAATAGAATAGGTAGCAAGTAATTTTATTTATATATTTACATTAACATTTTTGGTTTTATATAATATCTCTATCCATTAACTGTTTCTTTTGGATAAAAATTTGATTATAGACCATGGGCCTGGAACGGTTTAGTTCTAAGTGCATACATTTCAATATTCTACAGCGAATGAATGATATAACATGTAACACTTTTAGAACCAATTATTTCATTGTAGCAAACTTTACCGCAGGAATCACCGACTTAGTGGAGTCTAGAAACTTGTAACATCAGTTTTAGTTATGGTAAAAGTTTAAATTCATTTCACCTAAAGTGTATCGGCGTTTTCTATTTGTATTTATAATGTTTTCATTTTGGAAGTAGGATTACGCAATAAATATATATATATACACACATATGCAAAATATCTTTATTATGGTCAGAGAAAAATTCGTTATATTACAGTAAAGATTAACAACTGCTAATAACTATTTAATAACTTATAAAAAGTAAAGTTTTTTAAAAAAGATTATAATTAACTGATCAGCAATTAATTGTAAAATTCGTTCAATGATGATTTTATTAGATAATAATTGAATAAATGCATTAATATGAAGATAAATGATTAGGAGAAATAAAAAAGACAATATAATTTGATTATTATCGAATAACCGTTTTTTTTTCATGTGTTTTACATACTGTATATAGCACATATTGAATAAGTTTTAAAAATCTGGATATAATCATCAATAATTGCTAAACAATTTTAATAGAGTCGTATTAGCCTGAAGTTCAAAATTGATCCAGATTTATGAATAAGATTTAAAATTATCCTAGAGACTTTCGGATAAAATAATAATTTAATTCTAGCTTTATATAATTAGCGACTATTTTTTTTTATTTTTTATGATTGAATTTTGTAAATATTAATCAATAAAAAAATGATTTATTTTCTTCAAGTAGTTATAAATATTAACGCATTAAAAAGTTTTCTAAGTAATTAATATTGAATGTCACTTCCAATATATATATAACCGCATATAGTTTTATTGCTGAGAAATTCATATGAAGTTTGAGCGCCAGACCTGCGACGGTCAGAACCGATCCTGGTACCTCTCGATCCCAGGGCGGTCTCTTTGCCAATTTTGTCAAATTGTGCAGGGCAAAAACAAAAGGCTAATAGCTTTTTTTTTCAAGATAATTTATTTTATACAAAGTGTATGTATGAATAGTGTTATACAGGGAATAATGGGTTATTGTTACGTATGAGAGAAGATATAGTATAACATTTGATAGAATTACAAACAACTTAGCAATAATAAGTACTAGTTAATCTGTGAGATGAATGTATACAGGTGATATAAGATTGGGCATTTAACCCACATGTCATCAGACATCACCCATTTGACCACAGCCTCACCAATACCTTACCAAGTTAAGGCTGTAGTCAGGTGGGTAGTCCATCACCCTTAATGTCAGATCATCATAGTGGCTAATCCAGCATTATGATTAACGTACTGCTCTGAGATTTCATTACACTGGGCATGTGCAGTAGTTTCCATCAAGGGATAGGTTCCACAATAAAGGAAGCTAGTTACATGTCAACCAACACTACCCTAACTGGCCACAGGTTCACCCACATCTTCCCAAGTAGATGTTGTGCCAAGCATGTAGACCTGTCACCACTAGTGTTAGGTGAAACATAATGGCCAATCCAGAGCTGTGGTTACACTTTATGTTTTATGATTCCAAAATGCTAGGCTTGTGCAGTAATTTTGTTCAAGGGGGAAGGAAATACTATTTATGTGATCATGTACAAGAGTCCTTGATGTTACATGTTTCCATAGAAGCTTTGAGATGTGGTTCCAGAAATTTAGGTGTTGATGAATAGGACATTGGAGGATGATCCACTTTTGTACTTAAGCTGGCCAAAATTCAAGGAGGAATAATGAGGATAGTCAGTGAGTTTCCAATATATTTTATTTAGTTAATTATTTGCATCAAGTGGTGATGTCGAGCATTGCTAGCTCTAGTGTTTTAATGCATTACTCACCAGCAGAGATTAGATTCCAGTTGTCTGTAAATGTCCTGCTTGTGATAAGATCCCTCTTCTTGATCTTGCTCAACTTAGAGAAAACATATTTGCCATCATTGAAAGGCAGGGAAGAGAAAACCTTTTTGCATCTTGCTGTCCATATTGTGTAGGTTAGGAAAATGGACATCCTGATGTTAGCAAATATCCTTCATGATGTAAAATTTCTAAGATTAAAAAGGGATTTTTATTAAATATTCTTTTTCAAACTTTTTTATGCTGAAACCAACATTATTACTAATACTAATTCTAACATACTTCATGAAACATATTTCACAGTCAGTAGGCTGTCATTATGTTTGATGTTTTAATTGATCTATTGTAGATTTACTATTTATGCCTATTTTCATTACTGATTACTATCATATCACTTCTCCAATTAACTATATAACATGTAAATTCTATCTTGTATTATATGTATTATTTGGAAGAATTTCAATAATTCCTCAAAGTTTTCTACTAAGATATTAAATTGAGTGATAACTTTTACCTACAATTTACATTGATATTTCTCTAATAGTTAATATTCATTTCTAAATAGCCTTTCAATATTTGTTATTCTTTTCAACTTAATGATTGAGAATTTCTTTTATGTAATATTTTCATACATTCTGATATAATCTTCACAAAAATAAATATAAAATCACTTCAAAAGAATTATCTTATTATGTAGATATAAAAGGAATCCCATTAGCCTCTTGTATGAGTGATCCTATGTTAAAAATTACTTCTTATGATTGTGTAATTAAATAAGTCAGTAAGTTTTAACTCATCTGAGATTATATATTATTGTTTTTTTGCATGTCTAAATTAATAGAAATATGATATATGTTCTATGAAATCATTCTAACAAGTTTTTTTGATCTGTATTAATAAGGGACAGTTATTCAGAAGATAATGAAAGCCATTATGATATCAAAAAATTTTGCAAAACACATTATTCACCATTTAAAGAGATTTATCTTTTATATTTGGAAATGTTTTAATACTCTGCAATCTGATTGACAAGTTAAAATCAGGGATATTATAGATAATGGAGGTTATGAATAACTCTTGAAGGGCGAATAATCCTCTAAAATGGGATCAAACAGTTTTTAATCATGTTACTGGGCTGAAATTCAAACTAATCACATATTAACACTGGACATAGAAAATTTATATAAATTTAACAGATTTTGTCATGACTCAAAAAAAAAAAAAAAAAACGTAAATTTTTGTTATTTATACAAATTCGCGAATAGAAACTCTCTACTGCCCAAAAATTTTTATAACTGTAATATTATGCTTTGCCATATATTTTACAAAATTTTTGCCTTTTATAAATCAATTAAATACATAGAAGATTATTCAATAGACTGGATACTGATTCCATTTGTTTTTTAGACAGCATTTGATATTGTCACTTTGCTCTTAGATAATCTCCCTCTTAACTCACAATAATAAAATCTGGTTAGTATCAGTGAACTATCTTAGTGTTACATATCTTTAGGATTATTGGAGAGCAGAGGATGACATTTAGAGATAAGTATTATCACCCAAGCAAAATTTATATCAATTACAATTGTATTTGTATGAATTGCAATTTAGACCCATAAAGTCTTTATGCTATAACTGGGATATGGTATATCTGTTCTAGTTTATATTAATAACATCATTGATTCACTTCTGCTTTAGTAAATCATAAATCTAAGAGTTTACAAAGGAATACTTTTTTTTTATTTTACAAATCAGTCTAGAAGTGATTTAACATATTTTAATAACAATCTGCATTTTACATCCAAATACAAAAAGCATTCTGAGCTTTATATTTCTTGTAGAATTCTACTTCCAACTTGATGATGATGGAGATAAGAAAAATTCTTTTGAGAAAAAAGGACTTTTCAATTTTTGTTTACTTGATAATCCCTCTCATCTTACAAGATTAATGGATTAAGTCTTATGGGCTCAAAGTTTTTTTTAATGTCTATAAATATTCAGTAAAAGGAATCAATAAAAATACAATAAGTGTATCTTAAACCTCTATTATGTGGTTATTATTTATATTACAAAATGATCATTTCCCATGAAAGGGCGAATAGTCTTATCTTTATAATTATGAACTTTGATCTAGTATTATACATTGATCTGGTCCTCAATATCCATAAACCCATACAAATAGAGAAATGTTTTGTCTCATATCAGTATCAAATTATCTTTCAGTTCTTTTGAGTTAGTAATTCTCTGAACGAGATTAGACACTATTTCATTAATAATCAATTGCGTAACACCTGTAAACAACATATAAAATACCATTGTCACATTATACTTAAAACATTACTCAGATTCTAAGTACCTTTTCCTGCTAGATTTATTTTGCTGGCTAAATATGAATAATTATTCCTAAAAAGCTTTAGTTTCTATAGACACTGATTTAATGCATAATAATGATTTCAAGTTTATATTCAAAGATATTAGTGATCAGTTATGGACTCAGTAATTATTTTTATCCAGGGAACATTTTACTGTTTAATTTTAATTCTGCAACTATAAGAATTGAATCTGTAGTGGTAATGCCTAAATTAATATTGGGTCAATATATTGAAAACCCCCATAAAGAATATTAATTGGTGGTGTTATATGGACAAATTAATTTAAGCCAATTCACAAAAATGGACTGAATAATAAGAATTTTGCCTTACTTCATGTTTATGTTTCTTATATCAGTAGTTTGTCAGTCTAATAACTAATCTTTCTTATTGCATTGCCAAATGTATATCATATAATACTAAATCATCCATGCACTTTACTACTGTTACACAATGCTTTATTTACCACCCTCTTTTACAGTTCTGATTGCCCCAGCAATCTTCTTCAGAACTTTTATATCTTTAGAGATATAAAAGTTGTGAAGAAGATTGCTGGGTCTGAAGAAGATTGCTGGGGTGAACTGTAAAAGAGGGTGATAAATAAAACATTGCGTAATGGTAGTAAAGTGCATGGATGATTTAGTATTATATGATATAGTTTGTGAGCCACTATGCAATGAAATGAAAGTCTTTGAAATGCCCTATAGTTAACATTCAGCAATGCAGCATGTAAATACATATTGAAATTTACTCTGCTGTTAAAGTTTTTCAGATAATAAATATTTATCTATGTATATGCTTTTAATGTGCATAATAAATCTATTTTTTTTTAAAATAAAATTTAGCTATATATCATGTTTTACCTCTGTAATCTATTTAACCCATTACTCTCTTGAACATTCATGGTAAGTGATACTTATCATGCCATAAATATCATTTGCTGCTAATTAGAAAAAAGAAAAAAAAACTTTTGCAGCTTAATATGAAACCTCCCTCATATTTTACAACTTCCAATTTCATTTTAATTTGTCTCAAACTTGTATGTATATCTATATTGCCATGGCATAGAGAAAGGGATAACATGGGGAGATGGAAAATCATTATCATCACCAAATAATTTCACAACCATCTTAATTAATATTATCATTGAATAGACATGAACAAATATAAAAGGAGCATGAGAAAATCAACATAGAATAAAATATATAGTTGTAATAGCTACATCATCAGCATTAAACATAAATAATCAACAATCATCCCTTGTGACTAGATCTAAAAGAGATTCATTATCAAAAGGTAGGTTACTTATCTAGCCAATGCCATGTGTAGGACATAGTATAAAACAATTGCCTACATGTACTTACTTAAATGTTAGTCTATTAATCTTAATAAACAATGCTGGGATTATGATATATGCTAGTCATCATCAGTGCTTTGGACATATGGTCCCATGAGTGTACAGGCCAACTATAAACAAATTTCTAATCAGTATAAAAAATAAAATGCAATGAATGAACTTTAAAGATGATCTGATCTTTACACCATCCAGAGAACCACATACACATAAGCTACCAATTATTACTCTAGATCTAGCTCAGGATCAACAGACCTGGAGACTACATAAAAGTTAACTTTTAGATAAATGCTGGCTTTGAGTTGATAGTTTTAGATCTAGTGTCTGAAATTATCCTAGTGATTCACTGAGGATTGCCAAAGCACGAAACTGGTCTTAGAATTGGGAATAATGTCTAGATAGAAATTTTTAAATGCTTTCTCTTGTGGCATTTATCAATAAAACTTGTTAGAGCTATTAGCGCTTTATTTTTTATTTACAAGCATATAAAATTAGGTCACGTGATGTATGACTTTATTTTATCATAGATGATATGTTTATAGTCACATTAAACATAATCACCATTTTATTTCGGCTATAATTTCTTTTAAGATTTTTTTATGCTCGTTTATTTTATTTATTTTTAGTATCTTATAAATAAAAGAATAGGTTTGAATCCAAAGATTTGCAAAAAATTTAATCTAAATAACATTAAGTTATTTGTTATACAGGTAAATCGAATTTATCTCGCCTTGCTTATGTATTAAAACTTGGAACTAATTCATCTCAGATATTTGAACTGTTGCAATTTAAGTTATTAGTCATATTTGAAATACAGACATTCTTCATATATATAAACGTACCGTTTTAAGAATAAAAGTATATCTTTGTATAACTTTAAAGTTATAAGTTGTTTGTAAAAATAATAAATAGATGATACTTTTTTTTTTAAGTAAAATAATTGGTTCTTATTTTCATTATAAGTAAATCAAGTATTTTTTAAAGATAATTTATTTACTCAGCATTATAAATTACTCTCATATCAAATAAACATTATCTTCTAAATGATAAGTTAAGATTTATTTGGGTAAGTTGTTATGTTTTTGTTCACTTCGTTATCCACCAATGAGAATTCTGTACATAAGATTGATTGGTTTCTCAATTTACTGGTACTGTAAAGGGATAGAAGCTGACACTATCTGAGCATGTTTAAAGAACAAACTAAATTCGCTTATAAATAAATATTTAGCAACACTCTAAATTCGTTCTTCTTTTCTTGCCGTTAATGTATTTGTCTTTTACTGCCATCTAGTGAGATACCAAGACAATGCATTCAATATGTTTGTAAAATGAATCAATCTTTTTTGTTAATTATAAAAATCAACACAATCTAAATCTGATTCTTAAATTTTAGATATATCGCCGCATTGTAATATTATAACGAAATATTTGCATATTTTAATAAATTCAAAATTAATAAGTTTTCTAAATTATTTAAGATAAATATTGATAAAATAAATGGGATTCTTTATTGATTTATTTTTTAAATTTTTTATAAAGATTATAAAATGTCAATAGTAATGTTAAATATTTAGGGAGAGGGGTTACAGATGTTAATAGATTTCATATAATATGTATTTCAGGCAAAATTAGAAACTTAATATTTAATAAACAAATCTAATATGATAGTATACGATTCACTACAAAGTAAAATAATTGGATATATATTTGAAATGTTTAATTTAAATAATTTATTTACAAACTAAGACGGACATTGAAAGTAAACAGATAAAGTATATAAGTTTTAATAATTAACTTAAGGAAATTTATTTTATTTTGTATAAATATATTTACAAATGTTAATACATATATGTAAGCCATCACATGATGTCAGTACAGGTTAATAATCTTCAGGACTTTTCTAGCAACTTGTGTCATCTCTGGAATCATTAAATTCACTCTCTGTGACAGTGCTTTAAACATATCTAAGCTTCAGCTAGTTTATAAATATCCACACGTCATATGAAATTGAACTGGTATTTTTGTTTCCGTGAGTTTAGCATGTAATCATTTTGGGGATTTCACCCAAAGTTGTTATAATTTTTATTTTACAATTTCATATACACTGAAGATGGGATATTCATTATATTATATTCCAAGCATATCTAGCTACTTCACATATTCATGTTCTGTTGACAAACTTTGATTAGAAAAGAATACATATTGTTGATTGGAATGCAAGTATAGAGAATTTTCCAGCATGTACACACACATATATATATATGACAGATGCCTTTTTATATAAATAAAATTGAATATACATACATGGTTATTAATAATAAATTAAGGAGACACAATTTACATATAGTTTATTGAGTTTGTATTCACTCATTCATTTATTTAAAAAATGGGAGGGACGGACGGACTTCTGAACCTATTTTTATTTTTTAAATAAATAGAATCGTGAAATGTCTTACTTTTATTGCAATTGAATATGCTTTGGGTTATATTCTTTTTTATTTCAATAACTTTCTCTTATACAAATGTAAGAATAGTCTTGTTATCAAGCAACTAAGATCTTTCTAATTGCTTTAATGATTTTACAACTTAAAGTATGTTATTAAAACAGGAAAAACTCTCTATGGTGATCATGTGATGTTTATTCGCTTTAAGGTGTGTTCATAAAGTTTTATCATTATGAGTAGAAAACTTACTACATGCAATGCTATACCTCAAATTAAGAAAGAATAAAGAAGGAAAAATGAAATTTGTGTGCTTTCAATGTCAACTGAAATTTTTTTAACAGTAAACATGATTGTGTGTGGTCATCTGAGACCATAAAATAATTGTTTGTGTATTGTAAAATTTATTTACAAATTTTATTTATTTTCTAAACATGATCATGATCCAATACAGTGCTCAGAGATGGAAAAATGACTGTTTACATATTGTAAAATGTATTAAACTTACGAATTTTAACAGATGTCTTTTGTTTGTTTGTTTACATTTTTTGGGGGATTGCACATAATTGAGTTCATATATATATATTGCCATAGCATATTCACCGTTTCTTTGTGTATCAAAGTGATACTCATCTCAAAAGATAATGACTGTTATTAATAATTAGCTTACTATTTTATTGTTTTAATTATATTAAAAATATTAAATTATAATTGATTTAAATTTAGTTTAAAATTCAAAACTTATTAATTCCATAAATTATTATTTTTATTTTAAATAAATTTAAACTTTCATTAATTGTAGTAACTAAAATATTGCTCTTAACAAAATTAGAAATTTATATTTTTGAAATTATAATTTTTTTTTATAGATGAATGCAAGTAATTATTAATCTCTTATTCACTTGAGATTGTAAATAAACTAATCAAATATTAAAATTTGTTTTAATATTACATAAGAAGTATTAAATTTTGTTGTATGATGTTGGACTGTTAACATTTTAATTTAAGTAAAGGTATACTTTACATCTCTAGAAGTTAGATGTATTTATAGGGGATTTGAACCCAGACTTTTAACCTCCTTCAGCTATGCAATCATTGAATGGCTGAAGGGAGATTGATAAGTAAAACATAGTACAGCAATTTTTAAATCAATATGTATATATTATAAAAACCCATGGAATGGATTACAAATGAATGCTAAAATTAAAAGAAGTTGGATATTAATATAAAATGACATTTTTTGTTATAATATCTAATGATAGTTGTAAATTCATTAATCACTTTATTAATCTCTGGAAATTACCAATATTGATATTTTTTGTCTATTGTGTCAGTTATTTATGCATTTTTCTCCACTGGTATCATCATTGGGTGAAAATAACTGGAATATTGATGTATAATATTTTTCATTTTAAGCTGGAAACTTTTAAAGTCATTTTTCCAACAAAAAAACAATCAAAAGCACTATATTTATTGATAGTTGACTTCTCAAGTAGCTAATGCACACATGTGCGTATGCAATATTTAGACTGAGGTCCAAATGGTATTCAGCTATATTATTATTATTTTTATAATAATACTTATAAAACATAATCAGTTTTATTAATGTTTTTATTATTAATATTAAACACTGAATGAAACCAACAACAATATTTTACAGTTACAGAGATCAAATAAATTGCTTAAATTTCTCACTCACTATGTAAAAATGATTTTTGATGAAGTCATTTTACTTATACTTATATGTTGTAGTATTTACATCATCTAACATTAAATATTGAATGTCTTTAGAGAAAGTGTTTAAACTTCAATTAAAATTTATAATTATATCCAACTGCTAGTAATAGCTTACAGATTGATATATACACAATGTTACAAATGGTATTATTCTTCTCTCTTCTTCAGATGTTCTTAGCCCTGACTAGTAATAGTTCTAGCATGGGAATCAAACCTGGATGTTTAGATTTTTGAATATTGAATTTTAAGATAATTCTCTAACAATTTAAGCCATTCTCCCAAAGGTTAGAGCATTACCTTAAAATTCAATATTCAAAAATCTAAAAATCCAGGATCAATTTCTATGCTGTATGATATTACTAACAGTTAAATGTAATTGGAAAATTTAAATAAAGTTAAAAAACATTTCTAAAGACATTCAATATTTATTGTTAAGTAAGGGAAATAATCCTAACATGTAAGTACAACTACTATCCACATCACTCAATTAAATCAAATAAACATCATACAGAACAAAGAGTATTAAATTCAATTTATGCAACAACAGTGTATCTTGTAATGTTCTTTCACTGGTTAGAAAAAGGTTAAAAGTAATAAAATCTAACCAGTAGATAAAAAATCAGATGAATGGCTTTAGCTATTACGCAGTTTCATCCAGTCATTGTAATATGTTAAAATTTTGCAACTATGTTTAATAGGTCGGTGTATTGAAAATGTAAAGATAAATATATTCAACATTTTATTTATTTGAGATAAAATGAATAATAGAAAAAGTTTGACTTCTTTTATGTGCCCCTCTCTTCTCACAATGTATATCTTTTTCTTTTATCTATTTACCTGAAGTCTTATTGTGTATAATTTTTTAAAACAATATTTATAAATATATGGCTGCTACTTTTATATCGTTATTGCCACTAATATTAAAAATAACAAGATGTATACAATATGTTAAATTCAGAGTTACTCTCTATTGCCATTGGCACATGATGAATGTTTACTTGTTAACCATTATCTCTAGTACTTGGTTTGGAATATTGAGTCTTCCCTTTTGTACCTTGATGATTTCAGTCTATGGGTTACTTGCCTTTGTGGAAGTACAATGATATCAATAGCTAGAAGCTTCCTATTCCAAACATGAACCGGCCCCACTGCATTCTACCAAATACAAAAAGTGAGCTCTCTGTCATCTGAAATTTGTTAATTGTCTGATGTTGTCTGACTACCCTTTCAATGACAGATTTCTCTCCTTACTCCAAACATTCATTGATCTAGCTTTCTAATTAACTTATAGTCATTTGATGTTTATTTACTTTCGTTGAAATTTCAGTCACTATCTATTTTATATCTTCAATCCTATTTTAATAACAATGTAATTTGGATAAAAGCATTATCTAAGATTGAGCTTAAGATGAGTTCAAAACAATGACAGTATAAGTTTGCATTCAAATCAAAATATCAGATGATGGCTGTTGAATACTCCAATGGAAGAATCAGGTACTAGAAAAGATGAAATTCATCGGTAAAATATACCGATTAACTATATATCAATGAAAGGCTAATGATCTTAAAAGTCACCTTGCAGAATGGTAGTAGTGGCCATTTTATTAATATATGCTCAACCTTAGATTTAGAGAATTCAGAGAAGGAAAGTTTTTATATCTTATTGGAAAGCATTATTACAGCAACACCATTAAAGGGTTCTTCTTCTTGGATAGTTTAATGCACATTTTGGCACAAGTAGTAGACTTTGGCTAGACATTGTTGGTAATTATGGTATTGGTGCTGCACATTCAAATGGTTTGTTATTATTGAGTGTTTGCACAGCACATGATTTGACACTCACCAGCACTATGTTTAGGCAGAAAACTCAACAAAGTAAAAGGGGTGTCAAGCATTGGTGGCTTAGTGGTTAGCATAGCTGCCTTCTAAGCAGATGGCCCAGGTTTGCTTCCTGGTCAACGCATTTGACATATGGGGGGGAGGGGTGCATCGATGTTCAAAACAATGGTTGCATTCTAGATAGAATTTAGAGTATGAAAGAAATTGACATTACACAAACACAATTGCACATTGATGAACAAATTATAGATTAGTAAGCTCCAAGATTAACATGGTAATTGCTCTAAAAGTAGATATTCTTCCAATCATATTTACATGAAATTTGATGTTAATTTTTTGAAAGAATCTTCTGTACATTCTAAATTTCACAGATATTAAATGCTAAAATTGCTAATTTTGATCTTCAGGACTGTCACATTACTAAAACATGGAATTCTTGTAAGATATGTGTTTCAGATAGAAGTAATCTATTCTTGGGTTCACTAAAAAGAATTTATATTCTGGTTTTCTGATAATAATCTTATTAGTGATTTAATTAAAAGGCAATGTGGCATTCTCCACTTAGCAAAATAATGGATTAAATATGGAAATTTGTAATGTATCTAAAACTAGAAGTTCATTGATTGACCAGAAGACTGGAAAATGATTTGTGAATTAAAGCTGCAAAGAAGAGACATTCGCTGATCATGATCATTCTAGATGCTTTTTTGATGTATTGAAAGCAACATATGGATTTGAGAAATGGTATTTCAATTCTATTAAATCGAGAAATATCACTCTTATATAATGGCAATGATATTTTCAGCAGGTGGAAAGAGTATTTTGATTATGTTAACACAAAAATTGAGATGAAGAATTTTAATGATATATTCATTTTATTTGCTCATTTATATTTGGACAAAGATATTCAGCTTAATTAACTTAAAACAGATCTTTATTATTTTAAAAAAGGAAAGGCTGCATTCTAATGATATACATAGACAAATTATAAAATATGGTGGTGATTGTTTAGCTTTAAAAATATTGAAATTTTTTTAGACTATCTGAATCCATAAAATTGTTCCATCTGATTTTAAATATGCTTTTTATTGTTGTAATTTTAAAAAAAAAAACAGAGAACAGCCAAGATTGTAGTAATTATTATGGGATATCATTATTATTTACTACAGCAAACGTAATTTCAAGAATTTTGTTGAATAGATTGTTTCTTGTTATAGATGAATAGTTACCCGAGACTCATTGTGATTTTAGGGAATCATGAAGCATTATGGACATTTTTTTTTGCCAAGCAAACAAGAAGTGTATCAGGAAAAAGAAGTGATTTATTTATTTCTTTTGATGATTTGGTTAAGGCATTTTATTCTATTAATAGACCAGGTGTATGCCATTATTTGAAATTAGTTGGTGGTTCACCAAAATTTATTCATATTATACAGCTTCTATTTGATGGAATAAGAAGTGTTGTTACTACAGATGGAAAATCTGAAGCATTTGCAAAGAAACTGGTGTTAAAGAAGGATATATACTTGTTCCAACAGTGCTCTTCAATTTTTATAACATTATTTTTGGAATCATTTATGGGTGACTTATTCAGACATGTATCAAGAGATAATACAGGTTTGATGGTGGTATTTTTAATTAATTGGATTAAAAACAAAAACAATAACTTGATCCTTTTGGATTCAAGATTTATAGTATGCTAACAATTAAATCATTTTTTCTAGTTCAAAACATGATTTACAGAATGTTTTTAATGTTTTAGATGCAATTTATGAAGATCTTGGTTTATTAATTAATATTCAAGAAACTAAAGTTCTTTATAAGTTAGTGAGAAGAAAAATCCTCCACTACTATTAATTGGAGGGTTATCAACTTGAAAATATAAACCAGTTTAAATATCTTGATAGCTTTGTAAGTAAAAAGGTGGACTTAGTTATTGAGATCCTACACAGACTCCAATGTCTTCTGCTTGAAACAAGTTAAAATGTAGACTCTTTCTGCTGAAGCTTTTAAGCATTTAAAATATAAAATCTTTCTTCGCAAGAAAATAACTACTGCAAATGAATTCACTCTATACTGAACTGCTATTTTACCTAATTCATTTATGAATGTGAAACTTGGACTTCCCATTGTAGAAAAGTTTTAATTAAGGATTCTTTGTGAATTTTTAACATTTTGGCAAGATTGTAAAACCCATCAATATGTTTTTCAGCTTGCTGGATGTGATATTGTGTTCATTATTGTAAAATTATATCTTTGTTGAATTGGACATATAAAACGAATCAACAATGTAAAACTTCTTATAAAGGTGTTTTATGATTAACATGAGCATGGATTTTATAGGAGAAGAAGACCATATCAGTGATATAAGGATTATCTCAAAGACATTCTAAAAAAAGTGCATTATCTATTGCCTCCATTGGGAATATATGACAAAAAATAGAATATATTGGAGAACTAAAGTTAGGCATAGCGTTGATTTTAAAATATAAAGTAAACAGAAAAAATGGAACAGTATGTTTTGTACATGCATGCATTTGTGGTTCATGATTGATTTATAGTGTCTTCACAAAACTCATTTCTAGAGTAGTTTTATTTGTCTTGCTCCCTCTTTCTATCCTTTTTTTTTTTTTTTTTTTTGGAGTAGGAATGACCATATTCATTTCTGAATGACTTTATTATTATTATTATTTTAGAAGAGAGGCACTAAATAATTCTCCATTTCATCCTCATAGGATTTATTTAAGAGAAACTGTTGCTCATGATTTAATGATTATACCAATTCTCCTTCTACGTGCTGCAAATTCAATATGTTAAAGTTGGTGTTATCTCGATTGAATGTCTTGGTGTTAAGATATTATAATATATAATTATTTTTTTTATTGTGATTTATATCAGAGTAGTTTTACTTATTGTATTCATATTATAATTGATATAATTGCTGTAAATGTAAATATTTCTGTTATTACTGTAGATTTTCTAAATGTGCATGATATTACTATTATCTTATTTGCTTGAGTCTTAATTATGTTGTCTATGCAACATAATGCTTAATTCTTATCACTTTTTATAAATTTGTTTCTATGAAGTTTTATTCAGAATTTTTTTTCTAAATCAATGAAGATTAGTATAATTCACAGATTCTCTATAATTTTCAACTGTTTTTTATTACTCATTATTTTAATTAGAGGGATTTGAATTCAGACTTTCAAGATCCTTTTAGTCATTCACTGCCGTTTGTACAACCAAATACACATGACCACATACATGTGGAAAAGATAAATGATCTCTAATATTCATATTTCATGCTAAATCAGAACTCATTAGTTGATCCAGATTATTATCTCCCCAACTGATGAGTGCTGCTTCAGCACAAAATACATATATTGGTGATAATTTATTTTTTTTCGCATGTCTGTAATTATGCATGTGTCTGTTATATAAGATAAAGTGGATGACTCAAGGAAACTGGAAAGTTTGGATTCAAATCCCTTCTAATTACATCTTGATTAAAAGTATGTGTATAATATACTTAATTTTAAATATTATTCATTGTATTCTGGAATTAGTTTGTTTTTGCTAATGCATTTTTGAAAAAATTATTTTCACCTATCATCTTGACATGGACATTTAGTAATAATGTAGTTATTAATTCTGCAAAAATTCACCCTAAAAAGATATTTGGAAATACAAACTATTTAGTGTTGCATGTTTTTTTGGGTTTTTTTTTTTGAAGATGTGTTTGTGTAATTTTGTAATACATTATTAACTGAAGAAGAGAATCTTGTCAATATATTTATATATTTTATGAATATCTTTTCTTTTTTTTTTAATATCGTAACAAATATCAATCTTAATATAGCATTTTTTGTGCGTATAAATTGTTATATAAGAAGGGTATCTAAATTTAAATCATTCCCCTGAATTTTATTATTTTAGTACGAGTTATTATTTACAAAATTACATTTTGAAATTTAATTTTGAATATGTATATATTAAAAAGTAATACTCACAATACCGTGACAAAATTAATGTGAAACATTTTAAAAATAAAATTTAACAACCCCCCCCCCCAAAAAAAAAAAAAAAACACAAAAAAAACCTGGCAGTCAGTAAATAGAAGTAAATTTAGGGGATAATTAAAGTGTTCATCATATTTTCTTTTGTGTTTCTTTTTCCAATATTTTATTTAATGTGTAATTTTCACTTTTCTTACACAATATATACTTTTAAATAAGATTTTCTATAGTTTTTTTTTTTTTTTAAAGTGTCATAGCATCGGCCGGGACGCGAACCCGCAACCCGGGCAACTGCCTACAAGTGCAAGGCAGTCGCGCTGACCTCTCGACCACCAATGCAAGACGATTTTTCTATAGTTGATTGTTAAGTTTTACAAATCATTTACCAAAAATAATAGGGGAGGGCAGAGTAATTTATTAATAACAATCTCATCACAGGAATTCTTATATAATATTTACTAATGTGACCTTGACAAAGAATCTTGGATATTTTTTTAAATTTTAAATAAAGTGACAGGACGACCAATGACTAGATATATCTATTGAGAGTGTTTTAAGAAATTTCCAATCTATCTATGTGCCTCAAACATACATGAAGACAACTACTAAATGGCCTCTTTTCCACCACATCACTGTTAATTAACAAAATGAGAATGAAACTTGATGCACAATGCACTCTTTGTAAAAAAAAAAAAATGAAGAAACCTTCTTGCACCTTATGGAAAAGTGTAAAGCTTTCAGTCAATTAAGAAACACACTTTTTAAAGTGCCAATTATCAACCTAAAACAGATGATATACCCCCACACATATAGAATTTCGACCCACATAATGCTATGGTTGTAAACCATGCAATTAAAACTCTTTGGCAAGCTAGATGTGACTTTGTTTTTGACAACAAAAAGTACAACTGGATAAAAAAGCTAGACAAAAGTTGGAATAAATATTTTTTCCAGTGTTTACGATTTTTATTGAACAAACAAATGACAAGAATTTGGAGAGGACTAATACAAGATGTGAAATATGATCCTAAACAATCCAGACCTACCTGCTAGTAGTTTTTGAATAAAAAAAACAGGGTGTCACTTATTTTTCTTACCAAAAGATCCTAAGTAGAAATGTTAGCAGACCAAACTAAGTTTGCCCAAGAACAGTGTATAATTAATAAGGCCCTTTCCCTTTTTTTTTGTTGTAGAGAATATACTCATTTAAATCCTCATGTAAATATGTACAAAAAAGTTTTCTGTTAATCATGTTTGTTATCTAAAACAAAAAATGAAGTGAAAGGAGAGAAATTAGAAATATTATTTTTTTATTACTATATTGAATAAATCTTTTTAATGTATCCTATACAGTCCAAACAGAAAATATAGAGATTAATCTTATATAAATTAACAGATTAAATATAGACTACTTATAACAAAAAAGTAGAGTAAATAAATAGTTAATCATTTTTATTAGATAAAAAAAAAAAAAAAAAAACATTTATATAGTTTAACCGCTTTTTTTTAATATCTATTTTAAAACAATATACTTTTAGTCACCGAAAATTGAAAAACTAATAGTCCAAATAGTGAGTTACGGAGAAAAATTATGGAATTCAATTGCTCACAGATCATTCATCTATATAAATAGTGAACTATTTAGAGATAAAAAGGTTTAGTTTTATAAAATATCTACATGCCTCGAATAAGTACTCAATATTTTCTTCTCTAATACAAATAGGATGTTAGATAAAAATGGTTAAGTGGTAGGAATAGGCCAATGAAGTGGATTAAACAAGAAACTTAAATAGAGCTAATGAATGGTAGGAGATTTTTTGTCTAAGATAATGATATCCATAATCAAATGTTTTATGTTTTTGATGCATTGGGGAAAAAAACCCCCACAAAGCAGAGAGATACAGTTCACATTATCATTTAATTTATTATCGAAACAAAGTGTGAAGTCTGCAAAAAAAAAAAAAAATGTGTCAAGCATTGGTGGTCGAGAGGTCAGCGACAGCTGCTTTACAAGCAGTTGTCTTGGGTTAGCAGGTTCACTTCCCGACTGATGCTATGACACATGAGAAAAAAAAAAGTGGCAGAAGATAATTGATCTATCTTCAGAAGAAACAACATTTTAAAGATCCTGTCCTTTAGAATTGCAATAAAGTTTTTTTTTTTTACTTTGATGTAAAATATTAGAACTTGAAATGAATCTGAACTAAACCTGTATCACATATTAGCAAATAAAATAAACATAGGAAGGCCGTAGAATGATTTCTAGTAAATTTCTAAACAAATTGCTTAACCCAATAATTGTCATAAAATAATTAATATGCTAGGGATGATAACAACAAAAAAATCTCTCTTTTTTAAAATGGTAACAAATGAAATGGTAGTTTGTGAATGATTATGGTATTATTGATACTGTACTTCAAACAGGTTCAAAGTATTCCATCATTATAATATTAATATCATTTATGTTTTTTATTACTTTTTAAAATGCTTTTTACAACTCACCATTGATGGTTTTGATTGCTCCAACACTGTTCTTTAGAACTTCTACTTATATTTTCAAATCTTAACCCTAATTGCTAGTGGTTTCAATTTCTGAACAAATTTAAAAGTGCTTTAATTATTAGCATTCAAACATGTAAAACATTCATGTTAGCATTTGCCTGAAAGTTTGTGATGATGACCTTTGAGGTATAATTAAATGTTGGATCATTTTTATCTTTCAATATGAATGTTTGAATGCTAATAATTAAAGCACTTTTAAATTTGTTCAGAAATTGAAACCATTAGCAACAGCTCACAAATTAACATATAATACATTAAAATGCATTTGGAAAGTTTGAATGAAGTTTGGAATTGTCTAAAGACATTCAATATTAAATATTAAATGACAGAAATAGCCCAGTATATTATTATTAAACATATTTGTAACTTTGGAATAATTTAATTGTATTTTAAATGTATTTTTAATACTAGCATATATCTTAATAAATTTAAATTAATTTAGATAACTTCTCATCAATATTATCAGAAATCAAGTAGACCACATACATCATCTCTGAAGATTCAATTTATCATCTCTGACAATGACTTTATGTTGTAAAGCATTATACATATCTCTTTTTTTAAGTTCATTTATCAAATTCTTTCTTTTCCTCATTTCAATCATTGTACTTATTCTCATGTAATTCAAATTATTTTTTGAAAATCAATTATCATAATCTGATTCTAAAGTTCGTATTCATCTATGAGTGTTCTTTGTTGCCTTTTCCAGAGGTCAAATGTTTATATTCTTTATTGTTTTCTTTTCATTTCTTTTCAGCCAACCTCAGTTATTTTGGGGAACCCAATATTATTCATTCATTGAACATGAATGGATGCCTATATTCTGTACAATATTAATATTATGTTGAACTCTACTATTTTTTTTGATATTCTAATGCATCTTTTCATTGAATCCTTCTCCACAGTTTTTATTAATCACTTTTCAAATCTATGTTGTAATTATTTTTCATTTTATTTCTATGTAAATTGTCATCTGGTCATTTTTTTTTGTTTTTCTTCTTTTTATTTTTTTCTCTCTTTTTAATATTCCCGTGTTTTCATGATCAAACATTTGTTCATTGGTACATGTATGCTATCCTAATATAGATACATCTATTGTTTTTAATTAATGATGGTTTGTATTCTTTTACATTCACATGAAATTTTATAGAATCCAGAATCCATCTAATATTGCATTACAAGATATAATGACAACAACTGAGAAAATCACATAAGACCTGAATCTGGAAGAAGCAGCAAAATTTCATTGAAAATAAAAGCACTGAAAAATATCAACAATCCAATTCAGACATTAGCTATGATGACACACAAGATAATAAAGTTTTCAAATTTGATGAGTTTATAATTAGTCTTCACACTGGAAAAGATAATACTATGGTTGTAATGAATGTTACTGATTATGGAAACAAAATAAAATAGCTTTTTGTAGTAGAACAATATAAAATAAAGTGGTGAAAAATATTTTATTGCATACAGAAAGAATGCTACAAGCATCACAGATATTTTATTCATATTTAAAAATATATTCTAAAAATACATTAGTCTAAAATATGATTTTAAAATGTTTATGTAGATTTGATTTGTATCCATGAAATAGAAAGTAATAAGTTTGTATTTATTTATTAATTTTATTATAATAAAAGAAAGCTATAATTCTGATGCGCCATACCAAAAGTGCAGTCAGTTGTTTATAAGAAAAAGTAACTAATTCATAAGAAAAATACATTTTTTTCAGTTGTGGACATTAAAAACATTTTGCTAATTCATTACATATACAAAGGAAAATAAAAAAAGTAGTAAATTAATTTGATTATACATCAATTTTATTTTTAACATGTTATATTTTTACATTCAAATATCAGCCTTTCAAGCTAATTGTGCATACGCTTTTGCGAGTGTTAATAATAATAAATGAATACTTTCTCTCCAATACAAGATATAGTATTTATGCAGGAATAAAATGAATCCACTTATTCTTATGACTCAAATGCTTATATATGAGCAAATCTGAAGTACTGGCAAAGAAAGCATGACGATGGAACAGTCACTTTAAATTACTTTATACAATGTCTGAATGAATGACGTCAGTGAAATTGTCTAGAATTTACTAAATGTCATTCCAACTGAAACTTAATCATATGTAAATAAGCATTTATTTTATATAGCGTATGTTTACAATTGTATTACATTCAAATACCAGCCTTTCAAGCTAATTGTGCATACGCTTACTATTAGAGGAAGTTGTTATAGAACAATTTACTATGTGACAATTAAAATGAAATACCTTGACAAGGTACCTATATGGAATGAAAACTAATTTGAAGTTGTAAATAAATTTTATATAATCTTAAATTATTTTAAAATTATATATATATAATTAATAAAGTGATTATATATATATGTAGTATTTATAGAACGAAACTGGCCTTTACATATTGGAGAAATGGGTGTCAATTCTATCAATTCTGTAGTGCATATGTGAAGAATTCTTCCCTGATAATATATATATGTCTAATATTATTTATGTGGTAGGTTGCATGCAATTGGATTGCTCGCATATATTTTATCATAAAATGAAAATAAATTGAGAATAGGAATGTAGCAATCATTTACTCACAAAAAATCTAAAATTGATTTGACAAATAAACATAGTTTTGTTCCTGGTATTGTTGAGATGATTTATTAAGAAAGAAGTGGTAAAAAATGAAAGATTAATGTGGCTTGGTTTATTGGACAAAATTAACATGTGATGAATCAAAGAGCCAATTGTGTTCAAATAAATAAAAAATGAATTTTTAAATTTTTTAATGGTAAAATACTATAGGTATTATGCTTGTTTGTTTATTTGTTAACCATGATTGTGATATTAATGTGCTGAAAGTATCCTTGGTTTATGTAAAAAAACTCCATTTTTCTTCTCTCTTTTGAGGATGTGGCTGAAAATTTCTTAACCGTTGAGGTGATTTGATTTATATATGAAATAGAAAATCATATAACATTATAATACTACCCCACCCCCAAATAAACAACAAAATTTTACTAAAATTCTTCCATGATTGTGGTTTCATTTTTTAACAAATAGACCTTTTCAAGTGAAATTCTACAAGGTACATACAATTTTTACTCATAAGAACATTTTTTTTATTGAATTTGTATTATAGGAATAGAAAGCTTAATAATTTTGAAAATAATGGTTATATTTAATGGAGTCAATTTGCTTCTGACTATATTGATTTAGATTATAATCATGAATTTATTAGAAATATTATATTTAATAGAAATATCTCTAGGTCTGTTCATAATAAAAATTTAATTGCATTTATAAGAATAGTTATTTATTAGTGATATGAAAGTGGGCTGGATGAAATGCCTTGATTTAAATTCGTTATTAAATAGTTCAAAACACTTGATAGCAAATCTATTCCTGGTGTGGTTTAGAAAATTGCTTGCAGTTTTCATAAAATTTATATAGGTCAAAGTAAATTAAGGCTTAATGAAAGAGTTAAAGTACATAAGAATAGAGTTAAAAATAGTTATAACTCAGCTTTGTTTATTCATGCACTGAATTCAGGCCATAAAATATTATTTGTCAATACAGAGAGTAACTTTGATGATGGGATAGAAAATGGTGGAGGAAAGAAAGTTTTAGTAGATAATAAAATCTGACGAAGACTGCTAGGAACAGTTGAAAGTGTAAAATTAAATAAATATATTTTGCTTTAAAGTGTAAAAAGAGTGGAATGTGGTTATTATATGCTTTTATGAAAGAAGTGAATTGAAAAGAAGTGTAAAAAAAATCCGATAAATTTTCTTGAATTTGACACCATCAATCTCATGAAGACATTCTTTTAAGTTGGTTTTTAAAGTAAATGATGGGGAGGCTATTTCATTTTGTATATGTTGTATGCATCTTGTTGGTCATTTGAAAAGGTCTATTTATTAATAGTTAAAAACATGCTTGTGGAAGAATTTTAGTAAAACTTTGTGTTTTTTTTGGGACTAGTATAATAATGATATATAATTTTCTATTTTTACTTACTATTACAAGTATATATGCATCATTCTGCTATAACTATAGATTTAAATCAAAATGAAGTAAAACTTGAAACTTCTTATCAGGTTTAAGATTTGCTTTTAGATACCTAGTCTATAGCTAATTCAGTTTACTATCTAGTATTGATCCATAAATAAATAACTTAAATTTAGTTAGAAAGTAAAATGATAAAAATATCATTCAGAATTCCAGAATTCAAAGATTGAAAATACTGAATAAATGTATTTGCCCTACAATGGACAAACAGTCTGCTGCTAAGCAAACATTTACTGCAAGTAAATCTTATTGCAGAGCAAAGAAACTCACAAACATTTCTTACAAGGCACTAGAGAACAAGATAATATTTAACAATCCTTCCAATAGCATGATAATGATGGTTTGAATGTTCTTCTATCCTTATTTTACTCAGTAACAAAGTTAAGATAGATATCTATTTGCTAACCAATATTGAAGAATTAACTGGATTAGCTACAGAATAGTTACTTGTAAACAAAAATATTCAGCTCCACTGAAAAAATATGGAGATTTACTTTGAAACTAATATGAACCCAACACAGACAAAGCAATTAGAGCCACTGTTATTATGTCATCAGACTATTTTTACTGTCATATGTAATGCTTTATAATAAATTAATAAATGTTTGAACATTTAATGAGAGAAAAGACTTTCATCGGTTTAAATACTTTTATTCTGGCTTAGCATTTTCAATACTTTCAGTATCATAATTGTAGCTTTATGAATTAATTTATTTAAAATCTAATATTATCTGTATTTTTTTATTGTTTGTCGGATTTGCATAAAATTGAATTTTTTTTTTTTTTTATATGCAAATCTATGTGAAAGATGTTAGAGGGGTCATTTTTTGGGTAGAGTGATACTAGCTTTATTTCTATTTAATGAGTACCTATCTTTGGCTACAGTTCATGCCTCTTTAACCTCTCAGTGCATACAATGTCTGCTTTAGAGAGATCAAATTTGGGTCCTAACTGCAGCTCATTTTCTAAGAAAATCCAGGAGTATTCACTACTTCTTTTTGCCTTGTTGTATAAGTAGTTGTGTTGGCCAGTTTTATGGCCATGTTTATCCTAGTTTTCCCATAGTATGCATTCAAGCAATTAGTATTTTTGCACATGATTTTATATACTATTTGATATGCAGCCTCCCCAGTTAATTTAACTTTATGGTTGTTTCATAACTTATTTAATGAAGGAGGCCACCAGAAAGTTGCGTTACATTTATGAGCACATGTGATTCTTATTTTCTGTGTGATCATTGACATGTAAGGGAGGCTAGTTCATTTTTTTTATTGGAGTGGAGTTGCATTTGATTCTTAACTTTGCTATAGAATTTTTCTATTGTGGCATTAATTTTTTTTAAATTATGCCCATATTTATTAGGTTTTTAATGTATGCATCTATATTATTTTTTGATCTACTTCACATTTGCATATCTTTAGGTTTCTATGGAGAAAATCTTTTAGCTCTACATATTTATGGAATATGGGGGTTAACAAACTCAAGTGTATAACACCTCTCATGTTCATAGGCCCATAATAAAATTAGATATACACATCTAACCTTATCATGGCAGATAAATTCTCAGGAGGAACATTTGCTTCAAATTTTCTTCAGATAAGGATATCTCTATTGAGATAAAACAATAAAAAACTACCATCAATGACAATCCATTTCCCAATGAATTGTTGGAGCAGAAAATTTGCTTTATATATGTAATATTGATTTGATACACGTTTTAGTTTTCACTTGGTTTATGGTGAATAACATCTATATGTAAGTTAACTAATACGAACAACAATCAGGTGACATGATAACACAATTATTCATGCTTTGAAGAGCCGTATTTTTACTATACCATCTGGTAAATATTGATTGTTTGAAATTATAGTAGATGGTTCTAGATATTAATGTCTTTGAAATAGATTTTAGGCTTGAAAACGTCTCTTAAATCAATATATTGTTCCTGGTTTTTTGTCATTGCTTTTTATCAATTCTTAATATTATAGATAAAATGGTTAGATATCTTTTATTTAAAATGAAATATATGTTTATTTCTGTTAGTGATTAAAATTGGTAAGAAATTATTAATACATCTTTAATTATAATAATATTAAAATTTTTCTAACACGAGCAAATCTTTTAATTTTAGTTACAAAAATCAAATAATTTTATTGTTTTTTTTTTTTTAATAATCGGTTAAAGCACATGATGATACAGATTTAATTTTAACGACAAAACAGTTTTAACTGCTAACATATGTTGTCCTAATTTTTTCTTTCCCCCTGATTTCTCTCTCTTTTTTTATTTAAATACATCCGTGCATTCATGTGCAAAGATGCATTTTCTGGAAAAGCTACGGATTAAATGCATTAAATAGCCCACATTATCTTCGCCACCTGCAAGTGATGAAGGATTGTGAATCTCAGAAAAAGTCCTGGCAAGAGAAATCGAAACCCAATCATTTTTGACACAACTCCCACTCTCTAATTAATTGGTAGAAAGTGTACGCTGCAGATAAACTTTCTTCTCACTAGCAGCTGACAGATGAATGCTTGGTTCAGAATTAAGAAAAAGTTTTCAAAGAAGGAGAATTAAAAAAAAAAAAAGAACTATGCCAAAATGATAGTGTCAAAAGATAGAAACAGATATGAATAGCAATACTAAAAAAAAAAAAATGCAATTACTTGAAAGAGGAAAGAAAATTAAACACAAGTTTTTAGATTTTATCAAATGGCCAAAATTTGGTTGATGAAATTTAAGCTTGATTTCCATTTTAACATTTTTTTCCTCATCGCATTAAGCAATATAAAACATTGACTTCGAGCTCAACTCAGGAATTTACAACTGTCAAATTTACTCAGTTGGAGAAAACAAAAAAAATTACAACAAACATATGTAATAGGAAATAAAATTAAATGTTCATTTTACTTTGAATGTATAAATTGTTCTAAACATAAAAGTTGTTAACGATAATAAAGATAATGGCAATTACAAAGATATTTTTGTTTGTCGTAATGGGAAAATATAAATATTAACGTCATCATACTTAATATATAACTATAACTTTAAAAGCATAGTATATGCATAGATCATTTAGACATTCTGTACTAGTTTAACGAGCATGTATAAAACTTTGCTTGTATGTATATACATATAGCTGTGTATATATATATATGAATTAAATATTTTCGTATGCAAATGTAATAGAGATAAGTTAACCCTACGTATTTGATAGTATATATATACAACTTATCTTCCCAAGGGTAATGAATCGTATTATAATTTACGGATATTCTTGTAAAACACCAGTCATCCTGAAACTTAAATTATCTTCTAACTAAAAATAATTCTGGATGTCTTGTTATTTTTTTTCCATATGTCATAGCATCGGCCGGGACGCGAACCATAACCGTCTGCAGCCAATTACTTGCTTGCAAGGCGGCTGCGATGACCTCTCGGCTAACAATGCTTGACTTGTCTTGTTATTTATTAGCTAAAAAATATTTAGCTTACTCAAAAAATCTTGTTTCCTAAAAATATATATATTAAAAAAAAACTATCCCCTTTTAAAATTATAAGACATGGACTAAACAAGATAAAATTAAAAGTCTCTAACTATAGAATTAAAAGTCTCTATTATTAAGAGAAACATATAGATTTACTATTTTCAAAAAAAGTAATAATCCATTCCTGAACGAATCTATTAACAAATTGTAAAAAATATATAATCAAAAATTTATTAATATGTTTTTTTTCTAATTGTTTTATTATTAATATCTAAAAAGAAATTGGAATTATGAAAATAATTTACTATGAATTATATATGTTTTTTTATTTTCTTTTATATATAATACAAATTTGTAATTATTAATATATTGATACTAAGTTGTGTTTTTGTCAAGCATTGGTGGTCGAGAGGTTAGCGACAGCTGCTTTACAAGCAGTTGTCCCGGGTTAGCGGGTTCGCTTTCCGGCTGATACTATGACCCATGAGAGAAAAAAAGTTGTGTATTTTTATTAAAGACATGTTGAAATCCACATAATAAATATTGAATTAAATTATTATTGTTGTTGTTGCTGCTATTATTATTTATTAATAATATTATCATTATTTTGATAAAAAAATCTAATCAAATTAAATTTATTAAATATAAAGCAAATTTAGTAGAATTGTAGAAGAACAAATGATATATACCGAATAAACTTTAATGAGCTTTCCTCAAATGTACAAATACACCATGTGCTAGGACATATTTTATCTTCCAATTCATGTTTAATTTTTTTTAAATTTCAGGATGCATCTGAATTTCAACCGACTATTTTAATTGATGGTTTAAATAAAGTATGTTCTTCTGGAGGTTATTAACTAAGATTTTTAAGGATAAATTAGTTTTTATTTCTGTTCTAGTTCATTTACTCAACATATCTTTACATATTGGAACATTTTCTAAATGCTTGAAATTTAATGTCATTATATCTATCTATTAAAAGGGTGATACCGCATTTATGGATAAGATGTATTGCTATAACTCTTGTTATTTCAAAACTATTGGAAACGATTGTTAATAACAAAATGTAATTTTTGATGAAAAATAAAATGATAGAAAAATTCAAAACATCAATTATATACCTAGATTTGTCTAAAGCATTTGATTACTCTAATCATAATATTTTAATTCAACTTTCTTATTTATGTGGTTTTTTGATTCTTTTGATATTTGGTTAAACATTTAAAAGATAAAAACAGTCAATTGAGATTTGTGGTATCATCCAGTAATATGATCATAATTCATGGAGTTCTCAAGAATTCTATCCTTGGTCCGTTTTTGTTTGAATTAATAATATTAATTTGAAGATTTATGGTTTTGTTGATGATGTCATCAAATCTTGTTATGCTTCTTCCTAAGCCATTTTGAAAAAAATTGCAAATAAAATTTAGATTTATTTACAAGGGATGGGCAGACATTAAAGCACTATAATTTAATATATGAATTTTCTCTACTGTACAGGCTTTTTCATACATGCACTCCGTTATGTAATATATAGGGGATTTGAACTCAGACTTTCACATGACACTCAACTATCCATGCTATCTCATACTGCTGATATACTTGATCACCCACATGTCAAAAAGATAAATAATCACCAATACACATATTACGTGCTAAACCAGCACTCATCAGTTGGTCCAGATTATCATCTCCACACATATATACAATCAATGCTCAGCTTATATTAAGATTGCCAAAAGTTGTTTTATAATTCTTTATTGGTAAATCTGAATAAAACAAAAGGTTTTTTTTTCTTACAAATACAATTCCTTTTCTCTTAAGATTAAAATCTGTAGTAAATATATTTGCATTCTAATAATGTGTGTACTTGTGAAAATATCTCTTTTGAAAATAATTATTGTTATTTGAAAATTTATATTGACTTCAGATTGTCCTGCATAACCTTGACATTTTTGTGGATGATACTTCAGTAAATAACACACATCCTTCAACTACGTGAATCACACATATGCTACTAAATATTTGTGATAAATTCTAATCAGTGATATGTATGGGACTATTTAACTTCCTCAAATAATATTTTATAGGTATATCTTTTTTTTTCTTTTTAGCTATTACAGATATCGAATGATCACTATATAAATTCCCAAGAGAATTATTATATGAAGCAGGTAGCACAAATAATATGTGGGATAGTATTCTAAGCATATTCTACTCACCCAAATTATAAATACCTTGTCTTGGATTTTTATGATACTAAACAAACAAAAAAAAAAAAGATTCAAAAGACAAATCAGTGCACTTATAAATTCATCATCATCAACCATTATCAATCCACTGCAGGATGAAGGTCTCTCCAAGTTCAATCCATCTTTTCTGATCTTTAGCTTCTCTTCTCCACATCACCTCTGCAAACTTTCTTATTTCATCCATCCATCTCACATGTGGTCTCTTTCTGGGTCTTTTACACTCTCTTGGAATCCAGTTTAAAATTTCAATTGTCCATCTATTATCATCTATTCTAGCAATATGTCCAGCCCAACTCCACTTCAGTCTTTTAATTTTTTCAAGGAGATCAGTAACACCTGTTTGTTCTCTTACCCATACATTGTGTTTTCGATCTCTTCTTGTTACTCCCAACATTCATCTCTCCATACTTCTTTGAGTGGTTTGAAGTCTCTGTATTGCTCTTCTATTAAGTGTCTAAGTCTCAGATCCATAAGTAAGAACTGGCAAAACACATTTATTAAAAACCTTCCTTTTCAAACACACAGGCATATTTCCTTTTAGTATCAAGTTATTTCTACCAAAAGCACTCCAACCAAGTTTAATTCTATGATTAATTTCATCCATTATGTTTCCATCTGTATTAATAATATGACCAAGGTATTTGTAACTGTTAACTTCTTCTAATTCATCATAATCAATCTTTATTTTCATATTTTGAGAAAATCTATTAAACATTACTTTAGTCTTTTTAACATTTATCTTTAGTCCATCTTTCATCTGATAACTCCTGCAACATTTCTTGTAACTCTAAAGCATAATTTGCAAAAACAACTACATCATCTGCAAAATCTAAATGACTTAAATAATCTCCATTTACTTTCATTCCTTTAGTTTCCCATTTTAATCCACAAAATACTTCTTGCAGCACTGCTGTAAAAAGTTTTGGAGATATGGAGTCACCCTGTGTTACACCCTTCTCAATGTTGACTTTCTTACTATCATTATGTAATCTAATTGTTGCTGTTGCATTTTTATAAATATTCTTTAAAATATGACAATATCCTGGATCTATACCTTGATGATCCAATGCTTTAATCACTGAAGAAATATTTATAGAATCAAATGCCTTTCATAATCTACAAATCCTAAGCATAATGGCAACTCATATTCATTTGTCCTTTCTATAACTTCTCTCAAAACCTGGATATGATCTACTGTACTAAAACCACTTTTAAATCCAGCTTGTTCTCTTGGTTGGTGGAAGTCCAGTGTTCTCTATAGACTTATAAATTAACATAGATAAAATATTATTACAGGAATAACACGTGACAAAGTAAACAAAATAAAATACATAAGTAAAATAAAAACAAAAAAAAATAATAATATATATTTGTAAATACAAGCTTACAAAAACAACATCACACTATATATAAAGCAAGTCATATATAGCATGACATTGCTTTTATGTGCTTGTATTTACAAATGTGTAATGTAGAAAGCATACCAATAGCTCAAACAGGCTCTTAATTGATAAGTGCTGTATGAGAAAATATTTAAAATCTTTATCTGGAACGTTCTTATCCTCAGACCAATTGGTTTCAAGCGTATCACGCACCTCAGTGAGAAGCTAGAACATTCACATATTAGATCTAAACTATCAACTCAAAAACAGCATTTATTTAATATGTAACATTTAAGTAGAAACACTGAATGTCTTTAATTACAGCTATCTAATTTAAATAGCTATATGGGACTGAACTAAATTCAGATCTACCATATGTTAATAGCCTTATCATTGCCAAGGCCTTAAAGGTAGAATTATAGTAATCAATAAAGCAAGTAATATATAGTGTGATATTATTTTTATAAGTTTGTATTTATAAATATGTAATGTAGAGAGTGTACCAATAACTCAAACATGCTCTTAATTGATAAGTGCAATAAGAGAAAATATTTAAAATCTCTATGTGGAACATTCTTATCCCCAGACCAATTGCTTTCAAACTTATGGCTCACCTCAGTGAGGAGCTAGAACATTCAGACACTAGATCTACATTATCAACTGAAAAACAGCACTTATTTAATATGTAACATTTCAAACATGAAAATGTCTTTAACTACATCTATCTAATTTAAATAACTATATGGGACTGAACTAAATTCAGATCTACCATATATTAATAGCCTTATTATTGCCAAGGCCTTAAAGGTAAAATTATAATAACAATAAAGCAAGTCATATTTTTATAAGCTTGTATTTACAAATATGTAGAGAGCATACCAATAGCTCAAACAAGCTCTTAATTGATAAGAGCAGTAAGAGAAAATATTTAAAATCTCTATCTGGAACATTCTTATCCTCAGATCAATTGGTTTTGAACTTATGGCTTACCTCAGTGAGAATCTAGAACATTCAGACACTAGATCAACTCAAAACCAAATTTAGAGAGTGTACTAATAGCTCAAACAAGCTCTGAATGTTCTAGATCCACACTGGAGTGAGCCATAAGCTTGAAACCAATTGGTCTGGGGATAAGAATGCTTCAGACAAAAATTTTAAATATTTCCTCTTACTGCACTTATCAATTAAGAGCTTGTTTGAGCTATTGGTATGCTCTTTATATTACATATTTATAAATACAAGCTTATAAAAGCAATGTCATGCTATATATGATTTTCTTATTGATTACTATAATTTTACCTTTAAGGCCTTGACAATGATAAGACTATATAGTTCAGTCCCATATAGCTATTTAAGTTAGATACCTGGAGTTAAAGAAATTTTCATATCTGAAAATTTCAGAGTTTCTACTTAAATATTATGTATTAAATAAGTGCTGGTTTTGAATTGATATTTTAGATCTAGTGTCTGAATGTTGTAGCTCCTCACTGAGGTGAGCCATAAGCTGAAAACCAATTGGTCTTGGGGTAAGAATGTTCCAGATAGAGATTTTAAATATTTGTATTATCACACTTATCAATTAAGAGCTTATTTGAGCTATTGGTGTGCTCTCTACATTATATATATATATATATATATATATATATATATATGTATATATATATTTATATATTTCAAAAATGTTTACATATATATATATATATATATATATATATATATATATACTGCACACTTAATGTAAACATTTTTGAAATATATAAAAATATTCAAATCTATTGAACACTTATAAATAAATATTTTAAATAATTTAGAATCAGAATAGAAACAATGCCTTTTACTAGTATCCTTGAATAAACTTGACAAAGTCAACTGAAATCTACCACAAAAACAAGCATTGTATTTATAAACTTTAGGAAACTGGAAAAAAATTCCATAAGTGTCTAGGATGATCCTATATTGATATAAATGAAAAGCATCAAACTAGCCTTGCTCATGTTTATATATGTAAAATTATAGGTTTTTTTTATTTAGCTAAATTTTTGCCTGTTATCAGAGTATTTCAGCTTACAATATATCTATCTAGTGTTCTTACAAACTATCTTCTTTATGTGTCTTACAGGATTATATTTTGCAGAAACAATATAAGATAAGATTATATTTTGCATATTATCTTTAGCTCTAGAAAATATGCTCTCTTTCATAAAGTTTGTAAACACAATTCTTGTTTTTTTTTTGTAGATTTCAATTAATTTTGCCATGTTTTTCCCAGGAATCTAGAAGACATTGTCTCTTCTGGTTGTAAATTATTTAGTATATTTATGTATGAGTGTTCAATAGATTTGGGAATATTTTTAAAGTGTATTTCAAAAAGTGTTTACATCATTGATTGTATACTATATGTTCGTAAAGTTGTATACATATATATTTCCAATTTATTATTTTTGTTTTTATTTTATGTATTTTATTTTCTTATCCTACTTTTGATAGGATTGTATGTTCTTTTTAGTTTTAAAATCTATAGTATGTCATAAATACATTTAAAATATGATCTCCATATTAATTTTTTTTTACATTTATGTGTCGTTTTGATGAAAATTTGACTTGTCTTTCATAAACGTAAATATTAAATAATACTAATTTTGTATTGGTTAATTTTATAAGCTTATTAAACATTATTATATTAATAGAATAGACTTTATTTTGCAGTTTCTGACTCGAAATTTTAAAAGCTAATATATGTTGGAGTTTTATGCAATAATGTATTTAAATAAATAAAAAAATATAGGAATAAAATGTTAGAAATATGATTGATTGAAAACAGCAGCAGTTCTTTTTAAAAAAAGAGTGCTTTACGTAACTTATTTTTAAAGCATATCGATCTTTATATGTTTTAAAAAAAAATCGTTTACCAATTTCATGTTGGAAACACGTTATAAGCAATTTAAATTACTATTGCAAAACTAAGTCATTATGTCTTTTTAAATCTGATGTTTTGCATTAAATATTTTTATTTTAGAACTACTTAATTAATCTCAAATTAATATAAAGAATAAGAACAAGAAATAATTTCACAATGTAATTGCATTAATCGCATGTTAATATAAGTAAAACTTTGTTCTGAGACTCTGCTCTGTGGGAAAATCGACAGACTCTAGAACTAAAATTCCTGAATTAATTCCCAGGAAAGTGACTATATTATAAATTAAGAGAATAATGTTATTATACCATAATATATATATATATATAAGATTTTTTAATGGATAAAACTTATTATAAAAGTTTAATGAGTAAAGACGGCCCCAAATTATGATCTGCGATTTTAATGAAAAATATTTGCAAGGTTTTTTAATATTTATTTCAATTCGTTATTAAGTTCAAGCTAGTAATATATACATACTTATTTATTGTATTGGTATATGCGCTAAGACGATAGGGCAGTGGAGTATATTAAATGATGAATGCAAACGTAATTGCAGCATAGATGTCAAAGGTTACCTTTTATTGTATCCAAATTACATTTAAATCTATTAAGTATTTATTACAACAATATCTGAATTCAATTTAGCCAAAGTAATAAAAATAAAACAAATATTAAATATATTGCTTATTATGTAAATATTTTTTATAACAAACCAAATATCTTTTTATTAATATTATAAGTAACTCCATTATATATGTTCATGTTTATTATAAAAAAAGATAAATTTATTTGAGGGTCATGGCTAAAATAGCACATTTACTCCGACCATTATTCATCTTACTCCACAAGTTATAAACATTCAAATTATAATATTCTTATTCTTAGGGTTCAAAATGTATTTTGTGTGTTTGGCCATATTTATATTTGTAAATAAAAAAATTTTAAAAAGTAAATTCAAATTAATAAACAAAGTAAATGAATTTATCCCCCTCCCCCTCAAATGCAATGAAATAAATATCTTAATTTTACAATTAATAAAATTCGTATTACTGACTAAAATTATTTCATCTTCTACTTTTTCCTAAGAGAATAAATTGCAAAAGAAATGTTTTTGCATGTGTGTATATATATATAACCTTAAATAATAAATGTAATAATGTTCAATGCTAAATGGATTTGTTAAATGGAGGTTGCCTTGACAACAGTTTGAGATTGTTGATTATTATTGATATTGAAATTGTTTGTGTTGAGTGGTTTTAATGATATATGTAACCATATGATGTTTAACAACAATAAATATTTCTTCATGAATTTAAGAAACAAAATTGTCTGTATTATTATCAGTATAAAAATTGCACAGAATTACTTTTAACATAAACTGATTGCTGGTTTAGCATATATTGATGATTATTCATCTTTTCAACATATATGTGTTCAAGTGTATCAGTGTTATGAGATAGAGTGGGGAGTTTTTGTATTTTATAGCTATTTTTATTATCTATATTTAATTAGTATTAATCTAAATTATTATACTCTTCAGTCGTTATAGTGTTGAAAGTCAGAGGATTTTTTTTTTAAAAAATGTACTGTATTATCGCCATTTTTCATTTTAATGCTCTGTGCGGGAGGGGGGAGAGATCTATATTTAAGTACTTACTATATATTAGTCTGCATTTACGGTTTTGCAATTTTTTTTTGTCCATTGATAATATCAGCCTTTTTTTTGGTTTATTTTTTTGTCTGTTGATATCAGCGATTTTTTAATTTCTTTCCTTCGATGATATTAGCCTTTTTTCTTTTTTTTGTCCATCGATGATTTCAGCAATTTTTTATTTTTATTTTTTTCCCATCGATGATTTCAGCTTTTTTTATGTCCATCAATGAATTCAGCCTTTTTTGCTTAGAAATTTATCACTTGCAGGTTTCTTGGTTGTTCTGCAGCATCACCTGGTGGCCACAGTACGCATCACCAAACACTACTCTATTTTAGTATGTTTTTCAAGTTTTTATAATGTAATAAAATCAGTCTTTGTTTTGTTTATTCTACAAGTATATATCTATTATAACTTCACTACTATGATATAATTAAACAACCAAGTCAGCAACCTGGATATATACTGTTCTCAAATAAAACAAAAAATGGTAGTAATCCATCATCACTACATAACATTATTTATAATAGTTTAATGAAGTACATTTATTTATGCTACATTAAAATACACTAAAGAAATATAGCTTTATCTATGAAGTACTTTTAAAATAACAATCACAAAATGAAGACTGTAATATATTTGTAACTTAAATAAATTCCTTCTAAAATCATTAAAATGTAGTATATTTTAAAGTAAATAAATTAGTGGGTAAACACAAAAAATATAAATAACCAAATTTATTAGTAATCATCCATACACATCTATTTAATGCAGGGTTACAAGAAAATGTCAGAGTATGCAAGAAAAACACACATATGTAAGGACAATATTATTATAACTAAACTAACTAACCATATAATTTCTTTTAAAAATCATCATTGAATTCCTTGTAAAAATGCTAACCTTGAATTTGCTTAAAAAAACCTTCTACTTCAAATTATTTTAACCAGTTTAAATACATTTTTTAAATAGTAAAACTAAAATAAAAGTTAATTTTACTGATTTTTGATCCTTCTTTTGACAATTCTGGTGACGTAGATTTTCAAGGTAATTATTAATATATCTATATTAAGAAGTCTTCTAAAGGTAAAGCTGTTTTTTTTTTCAAAAACATCATAATTATTAGCTTATTATTTGATAGAGATCTCCAAAATATGAATAAATTAATCATTTAAAACTTCTTTTAATATGTTCAGATAAAAAGTTACATTTTTAATTATTGAAAAATTGATTTGAGACATAATTTTCACAATAATCTCCATTTTAACAACAGTAGAGCAAAATGTTATGTATTACCAGAAACTGGAAATACCAATGGAAAAAATAAGGCTAAAAAATTATGATTAGCATTAAAAAAAATTAAGATCCTGCAAAATTATTACTTTATTACATAATTTCTAATTATGATAACAAAGTTTTTCATTTTCATTTTGATTGATACATTTCATTATATTTCTTATAAAATTCTGATTAAGAACATATATAATATGTCACATGATCACCATTTCTTATGCTTGCCTGTTTTAATATATAATACTTCTTATCTGAAATAATTCATTGCTTCAATTCTTGCAAAAACAGTGATAATATTTAATTTTTATTTGTACCTCAGAAGGTAAAAAGCCATAAGAAAAATGTTTCTCTCTTAATAAAAGATAATAAAATATGGTAATCAAACAATTATTGTAAATCAAATATTATGAAATTATATTTAATAAATTATAATAAAACATAAAAAAAAGTAAAATTCCATCAGCCATTACAATACCACTATACAAGCAATAAATATAATAATAATTAAAAAAATAGTTAAGGCCCTATGTTTTGAGATCCAAGAAAATCTTTCCCCAGTTATGCTCATTATATGATAACATAGTAAACTTAGTTTTTAAAGTTTTTCACTATGTATAAGTTCATTTTTTCTATGTATCACTTCATTTTCCTTTTGTTTTTCTTCTCCATATATATGATTAAAATGAGTAGGTGATTGACACAAGTCCTTCAAGAGCAGACCCCAGTAAAGCCTTGTGGCACCAATTTTTTAACTTTGGCCGGCTGAATGGTTCTGACTGGGAAAACTATAAAGTTCAGGTTTCTGACTAGTTCACTTAGTTGGATTCTAGCCCATTATGTTGACAGTTTCCAATGTATAAAATCTTTTTGTGTTTGTTTAGAAATAATTTGTTAAATTGCAATATATTTACTAGAACTGAAAAATGTTTTTACATTTTCCTTGCTTTGAAACAAATATTGGCTAAGTCTGATTGCATTTGAGAAAAATAGTGCTATATTTAAATCATGCCATCGATTAACTATTCTCAATGCAGTTGTTCACTCCTTCAGCATATTTTTTTCTACTTCTCAGCATTTGTCTATCCTATATCTCCTTGTTTCATTCTTCTATTTATACCATACCATATCATAAGGATATGCAACCCTATCACCCTTTACTGTTAATACCTGTGGTTATTCCATAAATGTGTTTAACAAAAAATACTGTTTAACAAGTTTTGTATTTGTTCAGTGAGCAAAATTGATTAGCTTGTTTTATCAAATAATTTGCTTCTAGGTATGGTCCAAACATGTACCAATAAATATTATACCATAATTCATACAGAATTTTAAATTGCATTAAAATGTTTTTTATAATTTTTCCTAGCCAGTAAAAAAATTAAAAAAAAAACAAAAAACTTTTCTATTTACAAAAAGAAAGAGACTTTCACACGACCCACCACTCTCAGTGCCATCTCATATTGCTGATCCACCTGATCACACACATGTTGAAAAGATAAATAATCACCAATATGAGATGGCACTGAGAGTAGTGGGTCGTGTGAAAGTCTGAGTTCGAATCCCGCATATATTACATATATAAATGCAGGTTTAAGCCTGCACAATGTATTAATTTATATAAATAGTGTGTAAAAGGTCTGCCCATCCCTCGCATATGTATGTATAAATGGATTATTCTCCTGTACATGAGGGTCAGGATGACTAATGTGTCAACATGGATAGGATGACAACCTTGGCACTAACAAGGGCTTTGAACGTTCCATCACCAGATTTTCAATGAAATGGAAGGCTGAAGAGTTGTGAGTTGGAATAGTTTGAAGCCTGTCCATTAAAGTATGAAGATTGGCTATCTTATTGTAAAGCTGAGCACTAATTATATATATATGAGGATAGTAATCTAGACCAACTGATGATTGCTGGTTTAGCATGAAATACACATATTGGTGATTATTTATCTTTTCAACATGTGTGTGATCAGGTGGGTCAGCAATATGAGATGGCACTGAGAGTAGTGGGTTGTGTGAAAGTGTGAGTTCGAATCCCGCATATATTACTTATATAAATGCAGGTTTAAGCCTGCACAATGTATTAAAAAGAAAGAGAGAAAATGTATTAGTGACTTTTAATTCAAACTTTGTTTATTTTTTCCCTTTACATTTACTATTGAAATATTCCTTTTATTTATTTAGACACTCCCTCTACTTTAGACTAGTACTTGAAATCTGAGAAATACTGTCTTAAATGTGTGAATTAACATTTAGAATAGTTAACTTTTAATAGTTTTTTTCTGCATGTATCTAAGTTTTATATCCTAAGTCACTTGTTCTATGAATTATTAGTTTAACTCTTTATTCAGAAATAACGCAGTTTGTAATGCAAAACAACATTACATTTAAGTTGAGTTCAAATCCTTATAATATTAAATAAAGTAAATAAGAGAATAGAACTGTGAGGTTAATTCTACATGAATTTCTATTGGATAGCAGGTTGTTAAGTAAACTAATAGTTTTCCTACATGTTAGAATTTGAGAAACTTTTGGTAAAGCTGGCGTTAAATTAATATAGGCAGCATCAATTTTTAATTTATTTTGAAAGCCTTTTTCAATGTGAGTTATTAAAATAATTAAAGTTATTCCCAGAAGCTTTTTCTTTGCATAAAACCAGCCTGCCATATTGTTCTCAACCCTTAGCCAAATTTTTAATATGATTTTTTCAAAAAGCTTGTAGAGAAAATATAATAATGATACTGAACAATAAATTTTTGAATTATTATGGTTTTATTTGGTTCTAAATCCATTATAGTTTCTTATGATTAGCCAGGTCCTGCTTGGATTCAATTAAAGTTTTATTCTATTCTTATTGTTAAAAAGGAAGTTGCTTTGACAATAGTTAGAATTTGTTGATTATTAGTGATATTGGGATTGTCTAAGTGACTTGTTTTTAATGATATATATATATATATATATATATATTAGATTACATTCTTACACTAACAGAAGATGAAATCATAACATTCTACATTGTGATATCAATATTTTATCCACTATAGTATGTTTCTAGTTCAAACACCGTATTACCCCAAAATATAATATATTTTGATGGCATATTTAATTACATAGGAAATATAATATTTCAAGATGCCATGTCTTTGAAAATAATGTAATTTATGTATTTTTTTTTTTATATTGAGAGGAGTGGTTATTTAAAATATATAGCTAGTATTAAACTTTGTACTCTGAAAGTTTTAGGTACTAAGTCCATGCTGTATTAAAATTTTATGAAAGTAAGTAGCCATACATCCATTGCTTCTTAATTATTTTGAGGAACTTTGTACTTTTTATTAATAAATATGGCAATGTAATGTCATAGGCATTTGGATCTGACTGTGTGAAATGATTATAGATTTGTTGTAAGGATATTTTTTTTTTCACATGTCATAACATCGGCCGGGAGGCGAACCCACAACCGTCTGCAACCAACTACTTGCTTGCAAGGCGGCTGCAACGACCTCTCGGCTTTTTTGTACTTTTGTGGCTTTTTCTTGAGATTGATTCTGCACTTGTGAAACACAGACAAACTTAGCAATATCAAACTTGAGTATACTTAAAATTGTATAACACTTTGCTGAATATCTATCCCACAAGACATGATGGTTCAAGATTAAAATTAAGCATTCAATGGGGTAGTGCATAGTAATTATATGCAATATAATTACTACTAATGGAAATAAGTATTCATTATATATATATATATATATAGCAGTAAAGACATTGGAAATAAGTATTCATTATATATATATATATATATAGCAGTAAAGACATTTCAAAAATAGAACTAGCTAAGCAGACTTTAATAACTATGGCTGTTTTTCCTATCTGTTGAAGTTAAGCTTAAGAAGAAAAAAATGCATTAGGTATTTAGTTTGAAGAGTAGGTTTATTTAAATCAGAAATGATATTAGAAAAAAAAGAATATAAATATGAAGACTTTAGAAGTGTAGAATAGAAAAAAAAAACGTGAAAGTTATATTTGAAAGGCGAAATAAAATAAATGAAAAACAAGTCTAATAACTAAGAAAATGAGAAAGTTGAATTGGATTTCTATTTATAACAAATATGTATAACCATTGTGTTTTTCTGCAGATTTGTGATGATGGTGGACTATTCCCATCATCTAATACAATGATTAAAAATTATATGTCTATTTGACACACATTGATGTATATATGCACACATACATGTTGCATAATAATTTCTGAACATTTTTGACTTGCCATAAAATACATGATTAAAATTTTTAAGTTATATATTAATGATACAAAGATGATGGAGATAGACGAATATAAAAATACACATGTATAACCATTGACTTTATGAACGGGAATTTATGCTACAGTGGAATAATTTTATTCAATAACTTTTTCCTCCTTATTAAAACGAATGTTAACCTTTATAAATCTTAAGTATAGATCAACTGTTGTAGCTGAATGAGGAATTTTAATAATTACAAATGAATAATAGTGAAACGATCCATTACAAAGCAAATATTCTTATTAAGAATAGGATATTATTATCAAAAAATAACCCTTGATCTTCGCTGACAATCGTTTCTTATTGAATAAGACTCTTTACGACATAAATTTTAATCATCCTTGATTTTTAGAGCTTCATCATAAAAAATGACAAACGTTATTTTTTTAACATGGCTTATCAATATGGAGTTAAAAAGCAATGAAATAAAAAAAAGGGAGAAAGAGGGTTAAGCGTTACAGTTTGACCGGACCATTTATTTTTATTAATCGACATACATACTTATAGATAAGCAAATAATGTTTTGATAAATAAAAACTATATATAGTTAACATTGTATTTAATATATATATATCAATTATTTTCCGCACCAATGCACTTTGAATTGCTTACATGAAGGAAAACATCACATTCTTAGCAAATTGGCCCATTATTCTGTTTGCTATAAGTGTCAAAATTTCATTCTAACTCTAGCTATCTTCCTTTCACCCCATCCTCCTCCTCTTCCTTTCTTTCTGCATTAATTGGGGAAACTGTAAAAAGTGGAACTCCATCCGAACTGTAAAATGACCCCGTCAATTAACCCCTGCTGGATGAATGAGCCTGTAATTCAGGGCATTGTTGAGGCAGCTAGAGTTTCAAATCACATTGTTTATGCCCATAACATTCACAAACATGGTTAGGCCTAACTATTCTAAGAATTAACTCTCTAGGCAGCTGTTTCTAGGGCCACACAAATGGTCCAAGCGTCCAAAAAATTTACAAGAGTTGAAATATACGCGTTAGAATTTTAAACTCTTTCGAAAAATTATAAATTCTTACAACATTATTTACGCATTTGTAATTATCCCAATCAAACGGTTTTATATCTTTTTTTTTTAATAGAGAGAAATTTAATTAACAATACAATATTGTTCTAGGAGTAAGCCGTAGTAATTAACATTAAGTACTATATTATAATTATTCTAAAAAAAGCAAAACGTACGAACAAAAAACTAATCCTTCAATAGCTTTGGAAGCGTAAAAAATAAAATAGAAATATAGATTATAATTAAGTACCTTTCACTGAGTTAGCATAAGCTAGAGCTACGTATCTGTTATGTTTTGTTGATGCGTATGTTTTCCATTATTGTACGTAAGTAATAATTCTTTAGGGGGGGGTGTTACAGAGCAATTGTATATAAGTAAATAGTATTAATAAGGAGAAATGAAATCTAATAGCACTTAAAAAAAAACACACACACACACACTCAAACACACAAATACGTACTTATAATTAAAAATACATATGTATGTGTGCAATTATGCTATTACATATGGAAATGGAAATATTATCTCTATATATATTTTCAAGTTTTTTATTTTTACTAAGGCAACTTTTTTTTTACCTTAGCTCTATCCAATCGCAACCATCCATCAGGGAATAAATCAGACCAACTTCTTTTACTATGGATGTTTTTCGAAACATCCACTTCATTTTTTAAGGGAGTAAGATATATATTATACTTTTAATTTATATAGGTATTTTTAGATATACTTTAAACTTATATTCCGCCACTTATTTCTGAAATATATGAAGACAGACGAGAAAATGACAAATGATCTCCAGAAATACTATTATTTCGTGAGTACAGAAAGAAATAATTAATTTAATTGAAGTTATAGTTTTAAAGAAAAAAAAAATTTAAAACAATATCAGAATTTATTCTAAAATTTGGAGACAATAATTAGTCGAACAGGAATAATTAAAATGCAGATTACGCCGAACAGAATATTGCGATGTTAAATAAGTTATTTTTAATGTAATATTAACAAAATATTATATAGACTTGTCATAAATTTACGTAAATGGATTAGCGTAAATTGCATTTGAATTTTAATGAAAAATATGTTTCCTAATTTTTGAATTGCTTGTTCAATGTAATAAAACTGTCTTTTGTAGGTGTTTTTGAAATGGGTAGGTTAAAAAAATGAAAAATGGTTTGGATTTTGATACTAACAAATTATATATTTATTTATTTGGTGGGGGGTAGGGAGTATAATATATATTGTTATATTTATAGTTTTTTTATGAATTTATCTAACATTAAGCTCAAATTGAGTGAAAATGAGAAGTGTATATATGCACACAGACCATATATATATATATAGATGTGAGTGTGTGTGTGTGTTTTAGTTCATTTATACATAGTTGATGCACATTTATTTTATAGAAAATTGTTCATAATTATATTTGAAAATATGAAAGAATATTTAGCATAAAAATATTCGTGAAGTCTGATTAGTATCGTTCATCATCATCATTACTTTCAATCATTATCAATTCAAGCCATTTGAGATTCTCTTCAATTAATATAATTTTTTTGATCCATGGCCTGTTTTCTCTACACTACACCAGCAAATTTCTTTATGTTATCTATCCATGTTGTCCTTTTGAAGACTTTTACAATTTTTTGGATCCAATTTAAAATATCAATATTTTATCTACTAACATTTCAGTTTGTAAATTCTTTTAATAATAGCAATGATATCTGTTTGTTCTCTCACTTGTATATTTTATTATAGATCTTTTTTTATTTCTAATATATACATATTGCTTGATATGAAGTCTCTATATTGCTTTTCTGCTAATTATCCAATTCTCAGGTTAATTAGTAAGAACTCACGAGATACGTATATCTTTTCAAAAACATAGGCATATTTCTTTTTAATAATGTTATTTCCATCAAAGGCAGTCCATCCAAGTTGAATTCTATGACGAATTTTATCTTCATCAATCCGAACAATTCGTGTCATCATCATCATCATTATCAACCATTATCAATCCACTGCAGGATGAAGGTCTCTCCAAGTTTAATCCATCTTCTCCGATCTTTAGCTTCTCTTCTCCACATCACCCCTACACATTTTCTTATTTCATCCATCCATCTTACATGTGGTCTCCTTCTGGGTCTTTTACAATCTCTTGGAATCCAGTTTAAAATTTCAATTGTCCATCTATTATCATCTCTTCTAGCAATATGTCCAGCCCAACTCCACTTCAATCTTTTAATTTTTTCAATGAGGTCAGTAACACCTGTTTGTTCTCTTACCCATACATTGCGTTTTTGATTTCTTCTTGTTACTCCCAATATACATCTCTCCATACTTCGTTGAATGGTCTGAAGTCTCTGTATTGATCTTCTATTAAGTGTCCAAGTCTCAGATCCATAAGTAAGAACTGGTAAAACACCTTTGTTAAAAACCTTTCTTTTCAAACACATAGGCATATTTCCTTTTAATATCAAGTTATTTCTACCAAAAGCACTCCAACCAAGTTTAATTCTATGATTAATTTCCTCCATTATGTTTCCATCTGTATTAATAATCTGACCAAGGTATTTGTAACTCTTAACTTCTTCTAATTCATCATAATCAATCTTTATTTTCATATTTTGAGCAAATCGATTAAACATTACTTTAGTCTTTTTAACATTTATCTTTAGTCCTACTTTCCTACTTTCATCTGATAACTCCTGCAACATTTCCTGCAGCTCTGAAGCATTATTTGCAAAAACAACTACATCTGCGAAATCTAAATGACTTAAATAATCTCCATTTACTTTCACTCCTTTAGTTTCCCATTTTAATCCACAAAATACTTCTTGCAGCACTGCTGTAAAAAGTTTTGGAGATATGGAGTCACCTTGTCTTACACCTTTCTCAATGTTGACTTTCCCAGTATCATTATGTAATCTAATTGTTGCTGTTGCATTTTTATAAATATTCTTTAAAATATGACAATATCCTGGATCTATACCTTGATGATCCAATGCTTTAATCACTGAAGAAATGTTTATAGAATCAAATGCCTTTTCATAATCTACAAATCCAAAACATAATGACAACTCATATTCATTTGTCCTTTCTATAACTTCTCTCAATACTTGAATATGATCTACTGTACTAAAACCACTTTTAAATCCAGCTTGTTCTCTTGATTGGTGAAAATGCAAGGTTCTCTGTAGACGAGTTGTAATTATCTTGGTAAAAATTTTATATAAAACTGATAAAAGGCTGATAGGTCTGCAATTTCTAATATCTTCTTTATCACCTTTTTTAAATATTAATATTATTACTGCATTCTTCCAATCATCCGGTACATCTTTATCATTTAGACATTTGGTATATAACTTTGCTAATATTTTTTCTGTTTCTTCACTGCTTCTTTTAATATATCAATTATAATTCCTACATTACCTGGAGCCTTTCCTTTTTTCATACATTTAATTGCATTTCTCACTTCTTCATTTAAAATTCTGGGCAATTCGGAAGATGCAATAGATATAGGAGGTACTTGTTCTTTATTACTATATAATTCTTGATAAAAATCTTCTACCAATTTCATAATGTCATCCCTCTTTTTAGTAATAATTCCATCTTTTTTCCTTATTGCAGATATAAATTTCCTACCAATACCAAAATGTTGTTTTACATTCTTAAGACTTTTATTTTCTTCTACAGCTTTTCTTGCTAGTTCACAGTTATACTTTCTTATATCATTTTCAACTCTTTTCCGCACCATTTTACAAAATTCGAGATATTCAATTCTTTTTAATGCATCATTCTTGTATATCTTCATATTCCTTCTTTTCTTCATAAGTTCTCTAGTCTCAGTAGAAATTTTATTAGTCAATTGCTGCTTTTTCTACCAGCTATCTTTGTTGCAGTTTTTAAAAGTGTATCAGTTATTTTCATATTAATTTCATTCAAATCTGAATCATGTTCAAAATCTACTAATACTTGAAACCGATTTGTAAGTTCTAATTTAAATTCATTAGAATGTTTCTGAAGATTAGGAATATCAACTGTAAATATAGTTTTTCTTAATAATTTTTGTCTCTCTAGTTTTACATTAACATGTATCTTACCCCTTACTAATCGATGATCACTTCCTGTGTTAAATTTATTAAGAACATTACAATCTTGAAATATGTATTTCCTGTTAGTCAAAATATAATCCAATTCTGCTGTACCTTCATTTGGTTGCTTCCATGTCCATTTCCTTCTAACATTTTTCTCAAAAAAAGAATTCATAATATAAAGATCTTCCTTCTCTGCAAACTCCACAAGTCTATGTCCTCTCTCATTTCTATTACCATAACCAAAATTACCTACAACACTTTCATCTTTCATTTGTTTACCAATTCTAGCATTAAAATTTCCCATAACAATTTTAAAATGTTGTTTACTCTGATCAAAAGCCTTTTGTACATCCATATAAAAATCTTCTACTACTTCATCACTGTGAGAACTTGTTGGGGCATAAACCTGAATTATCTGCATTTGCAGAACAATTCGTGTAGTTAATAACATCTAATTCCTTTTTATCTGAAAAAAAAAAATCATTGAACATTACTTTAATTTTTTTAATATCTATCTCTAGACCTACATTTTTACTTTTATCTGATAATCCATACAGCATTTCTTGAAGCTCTGGAGGATTATTTACAAAAACAATCACATCATTAGCAAAATCTAGATGACTTAAATGATCTCAATTTACTTTTACTCTCATAGCTTACCATTTTAATCCACAAAATATTTTCTGCAGAACTGCTACAAAAAGTATTGGAGATATGGAATCAGCTTGTCATATATCCTCCTCTATGTTAATGTTTCTAGTACTATTACTGTTCAGAATATGACCATTCTTTGAATCTACATCTCAATCCAATGCTTTAATGGAAGGAATGCTTCTAGAATCAAATTCCTTTTTATAATCTACAAATGTAAACATAATAGCAATTCATATTCATTGGTATTTTCTATAACATCTCACAATACTTGGAATTGATCCATTGTATTAATAATCATATTTAAATTCAGCCTGTTTTTTTTTTTTTGGTAGGTTAGAATCCATAGTTTATTATAGATGATGTGTAATTATCTAGGTAATGATTTTGTAAACTGTTAGATGATTGAAAGTTTGTGGTATATTCTATCTTCTTTATTATATTTTTTAAATATCAATATTGCTGCTATGTTCTTTTATTCATCTGGTACATCTTTATCATGTGGATGTTTGAAATATAATTGTGCCAATTTCATCATTGCTTGGAATGTTTATTTTCTATATAGATTTAATTGCTGATTTCTACATTTTAAATATTTATTTTCTTGTTCCTTCTTGTTATTTGATTCTTTATAGAAACAGTTCCATAGATTTCATAATGACATCTCTCTTTTTTGTAAAGTTCCATTTTTTTCTTTATATTTTCTAAAACAACTTTTCTTTCAATACCAATATATTGTTTTTATACTTTTGAGACTTTTAATTTGTATAGCTTTCCTTGACAATTCACAATTATATTTTGTTATATCATTAACCTCTTTTATGCATTATTTACAAAACTCTAGAAATTTTTCTTAATGGATTATTTTTTTAAATTGTTTATATCCCCCCTCCCCTCCTTTTTTTTTAAAAAAAAAAAAATCTTATCTCAGTAGTATATAGGGTATATGAGCACAGACTTTCACATGCCCACCACTCTCCACACTATCTCATAACACTGATACACTTGAACACATATATGTTGAAAAGATAAATAATCACCAATATACATGCAGTATTTCATGCTAAACCAGCAATCATCAGTTGGTCCAGATTACCATCTCTATACATATATGCTATAAGCGTTCAGATATATATTAAGATAGCCAATCCTCATAGCTTTAATGGACAGGCTTCAATCTACTCCACACTCCAACTCTTTGACCGTCCATCCAATTGAAAATCTGATGATGAAATGCTCAAAGGCCACCCTGAGGCTGAGATTCTTGTCACACCCATGTTGACCTAAGGGCAATCTGACCCCTCATGTACAGGACATAATCCATTTAATACATATACAAGGGATGGGCAGACATCTCTGCTATGTGATAACTGAAACACACAGGCTTATTATATACCTGTGTCTGTGTGTGTAATATATAGGGTATATGAGCACAGACTTTCACATGCCCCCCCCCACTCTCTACACTATCTTATAACACTGATACACTTGAACTAGTAAATTGCTTTCTTTTTCTTTTTCATTTATAAGTAGAGTATCACATATTTTCTTATTGATTTCAGTCAAGTCTCAATTATTGTCAGTATCATTTTCCAAGTCTATCAATATTTTAAAACGATTTGCAAGCTCTAATTTCAATTCCTTGGAATGTTTTTGACGTATTATCTTTTGATTCTTATTTTTGTAACAGTTTTTGTTTTTAGTTTTGCATTAACACATATTTTACATATAACTAATAGATGATCATGTTCTATATTGAATCTCTTAAGAATATTACAGTCTTTAAATACATAATTTCTATTAGTTAAAATGCAATCCATTTCTGTTGTATTTTCATTATATGCTTTTATACTCATTTTATGTTTGCATTTTTTTTTTCAACTAATAAATTCATAATATATGGTTCTTGTTTTTTTTTTTTGTCATCTCCACAAATCTGTGTCCTCTGTTCCATGAATCCAAATTTATTCCAACGCAATCTTTTTTAAATCATTTACATTTTCGTAATTAGGTCTTTCTTCTTTATAGTTTCATCATATCATTCATATACAATTTCCATATTAGAGACCTAAACTTGAATTATCTGCCTTTGGTCTCTTCTGTTTGATAAATCATTATTCTCATAATCTTGTTCCATTTTCTTGTTTATTTATAATGAATCCCAGTCTACCTGTGCTATTTGTGCTCTTGTAGTGTACATGTCCACTTTTTAACCAATTTTCTCAGCATTTTTTCTTCCAAATTTCAAAAGTCCAACAATGTCTCAATATTAACAAACTGTTAGCTATATCTTGGTGTATGTTTATGTATGTATATGTACATTTGCATTTCAGTATCAAACATGTAATATATATTTTTAAATGATTTTTTTTAAAAATTAACTAAGAGAATGGTTATGGCTGGAGCTGAAGCACTGGAAATGAACACAGAGATGGCTCATGATCTATGGATCTTAGGTTCCGAAGTCTACTTTCTATTATTGCATGAAATCTTGCAAGTATTCCTTGAATTTAGATTTATAAATTCAAGATGATGATCAAAATCATTTAAGATTACATCTGACAAAATTTGAATTTATAAAATGTAACAGAAGTAAACAGTATTTTCATCTACAAAATATTGGCTTATTATTTTTCAATGTTATTAATAATCATCATTTTGATATTTTTTGATTTAGTTCTTTGTTTTAATATTGCTAATGAATTGTTGTTAGTTAGCAGTATTTTATGGGCTAATAATGAAAATGCAAGAGGTAAACTACCACTCCAATGATTTAATTTCATATGATTAAATTAGTTAGATTATCATAATATTAAAAATTAAAGTCTTTGTTTAATGTCATCTGTGAAAGAGCAGAATATTAATGAAATCATTTTGAAAATGCATTGTTGAAAACAAAGCTTGAGAAAATGTGGTGTAAATGCAAAAGATGCAAATTCATAACTAATTTTTTAGGGAGCTGGTGTTGTAGCATCAAATCATGTATTCTTATCATTGTTAATTGTTAGTTTGCAGTTATAAGAGAAAATTAGATGAAATGTGGGATTCAATACAACACTGTAATCATTATTGAGAAAATTAGATGAAATGTGGAAATCTATGCAACCCAATAATCATTATCATCATCAGTAGTACTACATGGTCATTTAACTGGAAGAGAAAAAGAGTTGTGAAGAAAAAAATAATTATATTACTTTAGAGATGAGAATATTTTATGAGCCAACAAGTATAGAATGTGCTTATCCATTATTCTGTTTATTTGATATTTTGCAATGCTGTATTTTAAATTAAGCAAACTTTTCTTTAAAACAGGCAAATACATATTGCCACTCACTGCAAGCTAGAGTAATCAATGGATTCCAGAAGGCTTGTGCATAAAATCCTCATCTAGTGCCTACTAATCCAGTTTCTGGCTTGTGGCCTTCATCAGTGAGGAGCTTTGGATATGAGAGCACTGTACCTAGATCTTAGGATCTAATGCAACCCTCCAGCAGTCACCTTTCATTTCTACTTAACTACAAAACTATGATTCTTAAATTGAAAACATCTTAATACTTTCAATCCAAGCTCATTAGCTTATATAGGTCTGAACTCAGTTCATGGCTACAAACTTTTCTTTCTGAAAAACTTTTACATCACCTTCCAGTATAACTCTATTGTATTCTATCATCAGCCATATCTTCCCAGTGGAAACATTCAATATTGTAAGGCAGTCTGCTTTTACCATGGAAACCATGTTTATGCTCTATATAAAATGGCTTTATTTTATAAAGTCTTCAATTTTCATTTGTTTCACATATTTAAAATAATCACAACAATAATAATAGTAAATGATAGTGGAACTGAATTTTAAAATACAGCAATGGCTATATGCTGATTATCTTTGTATAACATTATTTGGTCCATTATCATTAATTAAAATATTATTTTCCATTGTTATTTATTAAGTTTTGAAGTTTCTGTCACAATAAAGTCTGAATAAAATCATACTGAAAAATAGCTTGTTAATAACACTGACCTGAAACTGTTCTGGTTCTAAATTGCTTACAGGTTTTTTTTAAAATTGTATTATTATAAATATTTCTTCACTAGAAGGTTCTTTTAGAAGTTTATGTTGAATATATGATTTTATTCCATCATGTACATATGAAAATTTTGTGATATCACTACTTTAGTAGAAGCTTCTCATTTTGAGAAGAGTGATAAAATAATTACATCATTTATAGATTAGATTTGAGATGCAATTTTGATATTTGCATACAATACAATTTGTACTAAAGCAGTGCAGTCATTGCCTTGTTCTGTTATAGTAATATTTATTTTGTATTTAATAACATAAACCAAAAATTAATAATACATGAGTACACATTATATATAAGCATTGACTTTCTCTATATTAAAGGTAAAAGGAATATGTAATATTATTGAACTCTCCTGAATGGAAATGTAAACTTAGGTATTTTCTTAAAATAAACAAAACCTAATCAGTTGAAATGTTAATATTTAAATTAATTTTAATGTGCAGAACAGATAGGAGAATTATTTTTAGATTATTTTCAACAATTTTTAGTTATAAGGTACATACAAAATTTAGAACATATAATTACATGAGCAATAAATTTAGTAAGAGAAGATTTAGCTGTAGTCTTAAGATGTTTTTTTGGTACTCTTCTGATAGCTGGGCATGGCTGTTTGATGGTGTTGTTTCTGTGCCATGAGCAATTTTTTCTACTATGTCTTATAATTTTTTTTTCCTTTTATTTTTTCTACTACATCTTTAAATTTTTTTTCCTTGCACACAAACACATATTTACTGCTGATATAGTAAAACTTTTATTTTTAAACCAATTTTTATTACATTTTATTTGTATTACTTTTTTTTTTTTAATAAATTTTGTTCTACCTTTTTTAAAAATAAAAACAAACCCAAAATAACTTTTGTCTCAGTGACGACAAACTTTTTCTCACTCCCCCCCCCCTAAAGTCATATAAGACCAAAACTTTTGACTTTTTCAACTTTCATTTTCTTTTTTTTTTTTAATTGACGATTTATGTCATAGAATCACTACTTTCATCAGCACAATGTTCAACGACTGGGTCACATTGCATTTATTTATTACTTTTTTATTACCTGGGGAGCTCTCTTCGTATTGGTGCTTGGAACCTCAAAATCCAAAGGGTGGCACTGGTTTTCAGAGTAAATGAGGAAAATAATGTTATGTTAATGAAATATAACACTCCTTAAATAGCCCAGTAACAGGCAGTGATATCTCCAATAGCTTCTATAGTTGAACTATGAAGAAGTCTTTAATTTAATCTTTAGGAAATTGTTTGTCTACATGGATTGGCTGCCATTTTTCCTGAAAGAAAAATTGAAAATCTGTTTGAATCGAAAAGATTTACATTTTGTCGTATGATATTTATATTTTTACTTAAATTTTGAGAAGCGATGTTAGTCTTATCTCTTTAGCACAATTTATTATAGTGTTTCAGTTATAGAGCTATATTATGCTTAATAAGTAATTTATAACATTAATTGGAAAAATGTACTAAAACACATTTACTAGTTATCCCAATTAACTTTAAGCATTATTTCACTTATTATTTAAATAATACATGAGCAATTTTAAAGTATTGCAGTTTGTAATGTTATAATTGACTATTTATTAGTCTGCATTACAATGACATGTTTATTTCATGTTTAAAGAGGTTTGTTTAAACTTCATTGTATTAATATTTCATACTCTGTAGTCAAGTTGCTATCTTTAAGTGTCCCTATATATTCAATGGAACATTAGTAAGAGTGGATTTCCATTCTTGCTATTAAAAGGTGAGAAGGTTGCTTTGACAGCAGTGAGAAATATTGATTACTATTCTTATTGTGAATGTTTATGTGGTTACTGGTGGTTTGTAATGGTTACTAATTACTAATTATCCCAATTAGCTTTAAACATTATTTCATTTATATATATATATATATATATATATATATATATATATATATATATATATATATATATATATATATATATATATATATATATATATATATATATTTGCACTAGTACAAAATATAGTATGTTATGTATATTGTGGGTGATCACATATTGTTCTTGCATATTGTGGTTTTCTATTGTAGAAAAAGTAAATAATGTGTTATCTACCAAAGAATATTTCAATAATTGTTATCAATGACTTCATTTTCTCTAAAACCTGTTTATAATTGTTCACAATAAAAACTTTTATTAATACTTATTTTTACTTTAAAATACACACAGTCACAAATTATGCTTAAACTTCAAGATATCTTTTAGTTTTTATATAAGCAAACATTAAAAAATTCATTAACTACATCCTAATTTATTTATAAATAAATGATTAAATAAAGAGTAATTCCGTTAATGAATAATTCATATTTGCAAATGGTAAGACATTTAATCTAGTATGAACAATTTTAAAGTAGTCAGTGTTGACTAAAATTTAAAATATTTATAAATAATGGATTAAGCCATAAAATTATTCACTATTAATTGATCAAATAATTTAATAATCTTTATATTTTGAAATAATAATTTTATACATTTTCAATTTGGTAGTAAGTAAAAATTCCAAAATATTTTTTGGTTCAACTAATTATTTTATTTCTGTGAATAAATATTTAGCTTTTTATCAAAATGAATTTAGCACTATAAATATCACAGTTGCTTTAGGCATATATATATATAAATATATATATATAAACAGCCTTTAGGCATATATATATATAAATTTATATTTATAAACAGCCTTTATAGAAATTTTTATCTTAAGCATATACTGAACTTCAAAACATACACAACTTTTTATTGTAGTAACTAGAAGCCATTAATGCGTTTTACATACATAGATTCATAATTCCGAATTAGTTTTATTACATATTATAAAAAGTTTATTCATTTTTCAAAACATCAATATATAAAACACAGAAACCTTCTAAAATACTATAGAGTATTGGATATACATACAATCAGCAATTTATTCAGCATTGACAAAGAAATGTATTTTTATATGGTAAAGTGATGCAATTCTCAGCAAAAAAAAAAAGTTTATTTAGTGTGTAATTACAAAAATTTTGTTTTGTGTTTTGTAATTACAAAAGTTTGATTACATAATAAGTTGCAGCAATGTATATTGGATTAGTTAGAATATGATTTATTTAACTAATTTAAATTTCATACAGCTACTAGAATATTAACTTCATATATCTTCCTTATATGATAAAGTGTGACAATTTGTGACAAAAAAATTCAAAAGAAAATTAAATTCTTTATGTATATTTTTTTTAAATACATACACATTTACATCAAAAAATATTATAAAATATTATTCAAACTAATTAATATATATTTATTTACTTGCTTTATTTTAATTTAATGAGTTGATAATTACAATATGATGCTAATATCATTTCAAGCAATCTGGCCGCCAATCTTGATAAAATATTTGTAATTTTTTTTTTTCATGTGTCATAGCATCGACTGGGATGCGAACCCGCTAACTCAGAACAACTGCTTGCAAGCAGCTGTGCTGACCTCTCGACCAATATTTAAGTAGAAAAAATTACATTTTACAAGTTATATTCTTAATTAAATATATATTCATTAACTATCACTGGTTTTCAATTTCAAACGATTTTTTAATTATAAATTAAAGTTTATGATATATTTTAGATGTATGGTAACAGAATAAACATTTTACTATATACAAAAAAGTTAGTAACTAAAAAACAATTTGTAAGGACCATCATGGGGAAAAAATATTCATTATGGATTTGTTTCAAAGGTGATGTTCAGTATAGGAAAAATGTGAATGATCTAGAAATAGATATAAAGAATATAATAAGTGTTAAATTTCATATCAGTTTTTTTTCCAATTTTGTTTAATTGTTAGTAGGTTGTACATAATTTAAAGTGATTCATATGTATATTGACTAATTCAAAATAATATATTTTAGTACTGATTTACGGTAAAGGTATGCACATTGATTACGTAAGTAATATTTACTAAGGCTGTAACCTCAAGAATATGCGCTTAAAATGCGATAGTAGGGACCTCTACAGGTCTTAACCACAAGCTTACGTTTTGGAAGAAAAGAGGGGAATAATAATAGATTTATTAATTGAAAGTTATAAATAAAATATATTTCAGTCAATGATTTACAATTATATGCTGGTAAAGGTTTTATCAGTGAGCAATATGAAGTATATCCAAAACGTTTATTTGATTTTTTTTTTGCTAATGACCATATATGGAAAATCGGTATAATAAAAATAATAGATTTGTAAATGTTGTTTTAAAAATAAATACTAGAGAAATGTAAAACAATCCACTCTTTCATGAATCCAGAATATTATTTTTCAGCATTCTTATAACTATTTTGATATTTTTGTAATACTTTAGTTAAGACAATGTTTAGTAAACAGTGATAAATAATCAAAGTCATTTTGATATATTAATTTTTAACTACAAAATTTTTATACTTTTATTTTTTTAGGATAGTTTTTGTCTAATTTTCTAGCATTAGACTATTTGTCTTTGAGCTTTAATTTCAAATCTGTTAGTCGAATATATTGCTAATGAAGCTATATGTTTGGGAGTTAAGCTGATGTAGAATTTAAAATAAATATAATAGTATTTAAGATATTTGTATAACATTCTTTCTATTATATTTCTATAGTAATCTTTCATAATTTAAAATTTATATGAAAGGAAATGGAAAAGTATTATTTTTATATTTTATGTTGAAAGGAGTTCATTGTTTTACTGAAAGTAATTTTTTGTTATCTCAGCCATAATCATTACATGGATGAGCTGCTCAACAACATGCATTAGCCAGTATGGAGAGTTTGTTAGCTTTTTGTCTCTGAGTTTAAGATCAAGAAACATCTTTTGTTTTTTAATTGCCCGATAGTTCTTAATTGATATGTCAATTGATTTTTTCTAAGGTATGATACATATATATGTGAATGTTAATTATTTTTAAATATTTTATAATCATTTAAATAAAACTAAATTACAATGTTTATTTGTAATAGTAATATTAGCGATTAAGCCAATGCACATGCGCTTTAAAGATAAATTATAAATGAATACTCTTAATTTTTCCAGACACGAGATATAGTATTTTAGAAAGAATGGAGTGAATCCACCCATTCTTTCAACCCAAACGTTTATGTATGGGCAAATCTTAAGTGTATGGAATTAAAAGCGTGAAGGTGTTACACAATCACTTTAAATTACATTTGTTATGTTTGAACCAATGACACTAGCGAAATCTTTACAATTTACAAACCATCATTCTTTAGTTGAAATTAAACATATATAATGAGATATTATTTTATATAGCGCTATGTTTTTTTATGTAATAGTAATGTTAGCGATTAAGCCAATGCACATGCGCTTTAAAGATAAATTATAAATGAATAAAGCTTTAGCCAAGACTGTACTTGTTAGCTGAAGAGAGATAATGCTAAGAATTTCCTAATTATGTACCCAAATTGCTACTTGATAATGATTTTTTATTTTGCTATCTACAATAAATTGTACAGACTGGAAGAAGAACTGTCTAATATTAAATGAAAATTGTTAAAAATCTTAAATTTAGAAGGTTGATTTAAAAAGTGAGCTGTACTTTTTTAAACAAAGGCACAAGTATTGGAAACACCACATGATTTGGATTCATTTTAAATAAAAGTATAGAACATTGTGAAATTGATGGTATATCAAACAGCAGATTGAAATTAATGGAAAATACCAAATACAGATAATTCAGATATATTCCCCTATAAGTGTACTCATTGTGATGAAGAATTAGAGGATTTTGATAAAGATTTTTAGAAAAAGCTTTTGAGCTTAACAAATGATATTTTAAAGTTGTCACAGGAAAGTTTAATATTGTAACATAAAATAAATGGAAGATGATAGTGCTGTTTGGTAAATTTAGCTATAGGGACATAAATGAGAAAGGATGTGGAATTTGTTGAAAGAGAAAAGTTTTAGATTATGAATTCTTTCTGTGAGAAAAATATTAAATGGAAATGGACATGGAAGCATCCAAATGAAGAATGACTAATAGAAAATATATATTTTAAAAATGGGAATTTCTTACTAGTCTCAATACAGTAACTGATTATCAATTAAATGAGATGTAAGATACATAATAATGCAAAAAGCAAAGAGATGAAAGCTGTTTAAAAAGATACTAACAATTAACATTCCAAACTTCCAGAAATGGTCCAACAAATTTGAATTAAAACTGCAACAAAGATAGCTAGTACTAAAATTAGCATTTAACTAGTAAACTTTCAATGAATACATGACATTTTGGAACAAAAGTAAGATTATGAAAATATTTTAAAATGATTTATTAAAAAGAATTCAATATCTGGAGTTCATAAAATATGAAAAAAGAGTTTAAAATAGCATATGAAAATATAACCAAATTGTCAAGGAAAGCTACAGAAGAAAATGAAAATTTCAAAAGTATAGAACATCATTTTGGTTTTGGAAGAAGAGTTATTTTATTGATAATAAGAAATGACAGAATTTTTATTAAATTGAGGGAAGATATCAAATGTTGTGGAAGATTTCGCTAAGAATTACATTGCAACAAAACAGAAAAACTTGAAAACAAAATAATGACCATAATTATTACATTTCTGGAATTACAACACATTTTTAATTTATAGATAGTGCAATTATGTCTATGAAGAAGGAAAAAATCCAGGAAATGATGGAATTATAATCTCAACAAAATCAGCTAAAGAAAAAAAAATTGAGTAAACTACATGTCATATCTATAAATGATGAAGATATATTAGATATATGGAAGAATCAATTTTAATATTGATATTTAAGAAAGATTACAAAGATTATATTAGATATTATAAATGTACTATCATTCTTTCAGTTCTATACCAAATGTTTACCAAGATAATTATAACTTATCTATAAAACCTTTGATTCAAGCCAACCTAATAAAAGGAACCTGGACTGAAAAATGTTTTTTGCATAGTGGATCACATCCAAGTTTTGAGACAAATTGCAGAAAGAGCCCATGCATAAGAGTTGCCATCATGCTTTGGATTTGGGATTATGAAAAGATATTTGATACTGTAAGAATTTCCCAGTGATAATAAATCAACCTAAAATATTCTCATATTTAAAAAAATATCAAATTGTAATGACAGTGTTTAGGTCAAATGATGATATCAAAAAAGATTATCACTGATAAAAGGGTATGATAGTGTTATTCCATATCTCTAAAACTTTTTACAATTATGTGAAAAGTATCACATGATCACATTTCCTACACTAGCACATTAATTGTTGATAAACAGAGCAAAACTCTCCATACATTATTGACACCTGTGCTAAACAGAGTAATCAATGGATGCCAGAAGGCTTGTGCATAAAATCCCTATCTAATGCCTACTCATCCAATATCCCCAGACTAGTTTCTGGCTTGTGGCCTTCGTCAGTGAGGAGCTTTGGATCTGAGAGCACTGCATCTAGATCTTAGGATCTAATGCAACCCTCTAGCAAACACCTTTTATCTCTACTTAACTACAAAACTATGAGAATGAAATTGAAAACACAAAAAATATTTTCAATCTAATCTCAATAGCTTATATAGTCATATGGGTCTGAACTCAGTTCAGCACCCATACATTTTGGTGTCTTTGGCTCTTTTACAACCATAGCTACCACTATCCTATTAGGCAGGATTGGTGTTAAACCATTAAGCATCACATGATCAACTGTATGGAGAGTTTTGCTCTGTTTATGTGAAAAATATTTTGTGGATTAAAATAGTAAAATAAGAAAATAGAACTGCATGGGAATTATCCATATCACTTATTATTTTCAGACAATATGGTTATTCTTGAAAATAGGGCTTCATATCATCAGGAAAATGTTTTAAGAATTATAAGATGAAAGTAAAAAATAGATCTAAAGATGAATAGTAGAAAAGATGAAATAAGGTTCAATGAATTTTCACAGAACAAAATAGAAATTAATAATAATGAATTAAAAGCAGTTAACAATTAGAAATATCTTAGTTAGATTAGTAGTATAAATGGAATTATAATGGATGGAATTAAAATTAAATGATGTGCATTTGGTAGAAATAAATTAAAATGACCTATAGGTATGTAATTGCAAAGAAATATTTTTAATAGATGGGTTTTACTAGTTTTTTACTTGTGAATGTAAGACTTTTAATAATTTGCAGAACAACACCAGATATTTCAGATCACTCAATGATTTATGGACAGATATATGTTTGGTATAATAAGAAATATTCAAAGGTGATGTACTTGGGTGAGAAAACAAAATATGTTGTTCACATCATTGAAAGAATTAAGAATCTTAAAGAAGAAAGTTGGTTAGACAATAATTGCTAGAAGAGATGATAGTAGATGAACAGATGATGCCTTAATGTAGACACCAAGAGATTGATAACTAGATTTCTAAACCAAATGTGAGATGGATGGATAAATGATATTGGTTGGTATATTATGGAGAGGAAAGACTATGATTCAGTGAAGCTGGATTAAACTAAGATTGATCTTTATCGTGAAGTGGATTGACATTAGTTGAAAATTATATATATATATATAATGCACAATGCTGAAATAATTAATTTTTGTTTAATATTTAAACTATTAATGTTGCATTTCATTTTTTAATTTTAATTTTAAAATATATTTATTGACATAATAAAATTTGTACAGTTGAATATTATAATAAACTTTGTTAATGTTGGCTCAATTCCATTTCTGGTATTGGCTTCTTCCATCAAAGCTGGCTTGGTAATGTGGGTGTCCTAGGTCTGGTAGATTCATAGCAGAGTCATTAACTACACTAACAGGTTAATGTATGAGTAAGTAGCATTCCAATTTGTTGGGATTATCCATTCCTTTCGAGGTTGGCTCTATATTGCTGATGTATCAGCCCTGTTATACGTCCATTAATCATAACATACTTAAATATTTATTATTGTTTTAATGGAATAAAAATGTATGTAGGTATATAAAACTTTAAAGATTTAATTGTCTTTCTGTGTGTTATTAGGCATGAAATGGAGTTAGTACTATTTTTATATAAAAGATAAATTGAATTAGCAATTAAAAGAAAACAAACTAGTTTCTATAATCTCAACATTTTTTTGAAATGTCAAATATTTTAAATAAAAAGGCAAATCGTGCAATTAAATTTATGAAAATTTCGAATAAGGTCTAAAAAATAGTGAAAATATTATTGACCTTTTGAAAGAAGCAAGTTAAGAAATAGAAAATTTCTTGCTGATATTACATACTGAATATACTGTGTTTGCAGAAGAGATATTTAAGAAAAGTGGAACAAAAAGGATATTAAATGTACAGGCATAGCTTTTAATTATAGTTCTATGCAAGATTTGTTGTAACTCGTCTTTGGAAAATTTGAATCAAAGCAATCAAAAAAAAAAATAACTGAATTTTAAAATTGTACAATATAATAGGTGATGTCTAAGAAGTTAAAGAATTTCCTGAAATGACCAATGAGATGAGCAAATATTATGCTCTGATCGTGAAAAGGCATTTTTGTGGTGAATAGTGATTTGGAGCAGGCAAATGTAGACCCAGGCTTTTGTCAAGTTGTAATAAATTTTGAATTAAATTCAGCAGTGTTGATTATATTACATGGGAACGTTAAGATTATGTATCAGCTGATTTCTTATCTTCAATTTTTTTTACATCAGTTTCACAATAAATATTTTATGTATTAAAATAAGAAATTAAATAATAATAAATGAAGATTATTTTAATCATCTGAATTTTGCAGATGACAATATTACTTTTACAAATAATGTTTCAGGGTTTCAGTAAATATTAATACTTATAAATGAAAGCTGGAAAATGAGATTAAACATAAATACTAAAAAGTCTAAAGTAATTTTGAATGATATTTTTCACAAAACGAGAAAATAGAGACTGAAAATTATGAGCAAAAGAATTTAACAACTGTATATGCCTTTATCAGATTATTAATATAGTTCAAAATATAATGGATAAAAATCAATACATTCATCTTTCTTATTATTTTTTTAATGCTTATTTTATTAAAATTAAACCATATGACAGGTTCTATAAGCCAGAAATCTTCCTCAGAGCTACAAGATATATATATATAAATGAATATAACCATACGGTATTATATGCACTTATATTTATATATGTCTCGTAGCTCTGAGGAAGATTTCTGGATGATAAAAACTGTCAGATGGATTAATTTTAATAAAATAAGATTTGAAAAGTAATAAAAAAGATGGATTTGTTTTATTTATTATAATTTTTTCAATGCACAAAGAAGGAAAGGTTGATAATATACATTGCAAAGATTAAATCTAATAAATAAAATTAATGATAAAATTAAACTTAAGTGAACTGTTTTTGAGAGAAATAATATAATGTTAAATAAAATGTGTCTTTATATTTGAAGATTTTTTTTTTTTATAAATGTATTAAATTTACTAGAGTTTGCTTATAAATATGAGATTTGGGCATTTAATAATCTTGCAATACACTGGCATAAAAGAGTATAAAGAGGTGGATATAGTGAATAACAAATAGGATGAAAAGCAAAATTTATGTCAAAGAGAGAACAAAAATGTATTATTAACATCATTGATAAAATTATGAGACTAAAATGGATTGGGGCTGGATATATTAATAGAAGACATGATAATAGATTGTCAGTTGATATTTTAAACTGGATTACATTTGAATGTAAAGATCTAGAACAAGATATTTGATTTGAATGGATAAGATAAGGAAACTTTCTGAGGAATGTGGATAGAAACTATGAATGAGAAAATCTTTCATTTTGCAAAGAATCAATACTAATTGAAAATGATGATTATGATAGATAGATTAATAAAGTTTATGTTATAGGTATAAATAAGTCAATAAACATCACATGATCAACATTTCTTATGCCTGCTTATAACTGTTGTTAAAACAGACAAAACTCTCTATTAGTATTGCCACTCAATGCAAGTCAGAGTAATCAATGGATGCCAGAAGGCTTGTGCATAAAATATTACAGTGTTTTCAATTTAAGACTCATAGTTTTGTTGTTAAGTAGAGATAAAAGGTGGCTACTGGAGGGTTGCATTAGCTCCTAAGATCTAAGTGCAGTGCTCTCAGATCTAAGGCTCATCACTGACAAAGGCTACAAGCTAGAAACTGGTCTGGGGATATTGGATGAGTAGGCACTAGATTGGATTTTATGCACAAGCCTTCTGGCATCCATTGATTACTCTGGTTTGTACTGAGTGGCAATACATATAGAGAGTTTTGTCTGTTTTAATAACAATTATAAGCAAGCATAAGAAATAGTGATCATGCGATGTTTATTAACTTTATAACTACTATATTAAGGTAATTTTTATAAAGTATGACATTTAAAGCTATAATCTGAACTTTACCAAGTCTTTGACATCATTAAAAGTATTTAACAACTAATTATGACTTTTGATTAAAAAATTATATGAACTATTAATTAATTATTTTGTATTTTCTGTAGAATATTGATTTCTATTCATTGTTCTATTGGACTATTAATTGAATGTATATGTATTTTTATGTCATTTATAATTTTTGGCTAGGGATTTTGTAATTATTACTTGCTTTTATAACTATTAAAAATCTCTACTGCCATAAATATATAACAAGTGGCTGCCTTTAAAAGAGGTCCTCCTTTTAGATACAAAAAATGTTAACAGTTTTCATTGGTCACTATCTATGCTATTAGACTGATTTTTTTTCAATAAAATAGAGCAGTTATTTCCACATTTTAAAAAAATGTTTTAACAATAACATATGCTGAAAATTATTAATAAATAAAATTCATTTCTTGGTGGAAGATTCTATTATAATAATGAATGTTAGAAAAAGTTGTTAAATTTTGTTTCTCTAAACATGTATATGTTTATACTGTAGTACTTATAAGAAGAGGTTGCATTTGAAAGAAAGTTCCCCTTTTAGATACAAAAAGTGTTTACAATTTCATTAGTCACTGTCTATATTATCTAACTGATTTTTCTTAAATAAAATAGAACATATATTTCAAAGTCTTTTAAAATATTTCAATATAATAAATGCTTATTTACATATGATTAAGTTTCAGTTGGAATGACGTTTAGTAAATTCTAGACAATTTCACCGACGTCATTCTTTCAGACATCATATATAGTAATTTAAAGTGACTGTTCCATCTTCACGCTTTCTTTGCCAGTACTTCAGATTTGCTCATATATAAGCCTTTGAGTCGTAGGAATAAGTGGATTCATTTTATTCCTGCATAAATACTATATCTTGTATTGGAGGGAAAGCATTCATTTATTATTATTAACACTCGCAAAAGCGTATGCACAATTAGCTTGAAAGGCTGATATTTGAATGTAATATATATATATATATATTGTAATGGGATGGTATTTTAGATTTGATCTGGGGTGGTGGAAAATCATCATCACTCCCAGTCAATTTAAAATGAAATATCAAATTAACTATTAATGCAATGTTTAACAGAAAAAATAAATGAGATATTACAAGAGAGTGAGATCATAAAAATCTCTGAGAGATCTGCCAGCTACTCATCAGAGCATCTAAAAACATAACCATCAACCAGCATTATAATAAGTAAAGTAAGTATAATTAATACTCAAGAGAAATAATCATTCATCATCATGAATGATCAATCAGTATCCATCAATACAATAAATCAACTGTCAATTTAGTGACTATATTAGAAATGGATCTTCTGTAGACCAGGCTAATTATTGAGCTTTTGCCACTTGGGGTAATTATTTAAACATTAATTTGGATACACCATCTTAAGTGCCCATTACAAAAACAATAATGCTGGACATAAAAACATGCTGAACATTAACAATACTCTGGCCACTTAGTACCATTAATGCACTAGCCAACTATAAACTTCATTTCTAAGACTAAACTAAAATAAGATAGTGCATGTGCTTTAAATAGTATTCTCTTTTGCACCAACCAGAATGATGATTGATCATCTCTGGATGCCCAAAAGTATTAATATAAAGCTCCATTTATATATCAGCTATTATTGCAATCTAGCTCAGAAGAACACAAGCTCATTACTGTATGTGACCAAGAGATGATGGAAACATATTCTAAAAAGATTTAGAACCACTGGAATAATTTTCATAATTGAACATAAGTTTAGTAATAATAAAAAATGATATTAAGATCTAAAATAAGGTTATGCATATTAATTAACCCTTCTGATTTTGATTAACATACAATAATAACACATCGTCACATTATGATTTACATATATGTGATTTACGAAGTTCAACATGTTCCAATAAGTTTATTTAAAACCAGACAGTGCACAGATATGTAGCTTAGTATAAAATGAACATGTTTGAATTTATCAAAACAATAAAATTATTAAAAATATATTTCATAATAAATTCCATTTGATAAGTATATATAAAATTCACACATACATATGTATCTATGTACATATAGATAATATGAATTAATATTATTAATTAGTCTCTTTTTTCAGTCAAGTGAAGGATTTTTTTCTTTTTTTTCTTAAAAAAATAGTTATTTTTTTGACAGGTAACTCAAAAGCTTATTTTTATGTCAGGTTACTCTTAATTATTTAATCACATCTTTAAATTAATCTAAAAAAGATTTTTAATGTCCTCTTTTTCTTTTTCCAAAATAAATTGTCCATGATAAATATATATAAATTGTCCATAATTCAGTCATTGCTTTTAGATTTTAATTCAATTCAAGCAAAATTATTTTATTGTTATCTTATAAAATATATAGATTTTAAATGTTATTTTTATCAGAGAAATTATTTAAAATTTCATTCTCATTATATATAATGCTACTCACCATTGTATATACATTTATCTGTGCTTCTTATAAATTGGTATTGGTGAGACAGGTATAGTGCAGGATATTTAGGAAGGTATAATCAGGTATATTGGCATTCTCCCTTCTGTCTAAGGCTTGATGAGCTTCAGGCCAGAAAACTAACTTCTAGAACACATTTATACAGGCTAATTGATCCATTTTAAATTTACCCAATCTTCAAGTGAATCAAAACTCCAGTATGTAGAACTACTAGACTGCTCTCTGCTGGATTTATTGGCTTGACTTCAGCTACATCTTTATGGGAATTATTTTTATAACTCTCCAAACATCAATTCTACTTGCCAACTGCTTCACAAAATCATTAAGACAAGAACTATCTTCAAAAAAATTACTATCCAAATTTTGCAGTTGACCTATTTGGCCACTGCTTCTCAAAATATTAAAACCAGACTCTTCTGGCCAGCTCTTACAAAAACTGCAAGCTAAAACTGAACTGATATTTCTTTATCAGCACAATATAGAATCATCTGAGGTGATAAACCACTTTGCAGGCTGTTTTCAATCTGTCTAATTCTTTTTAATCTTGAGGAGATGAAAACACAGTAACCGAAAAGTTTTTCTATCCAATCTTTATCTTAATTAAAATCAATTTTAATTTTTGCAAATCACTTTCAATTACAAGCCACTTTTGGAAGCAACTCTGAAATTTACTAAAAGTGTGATCTTCATGTTTTTACTTTAATTCTTTGGAATTTTTAAACTACAAAGATTTTTAAAAATACATACATTATTTAAAAAATATATCATGTTTGTTTTTAAATTCAAAATCAGAATTACAATATTAATTCATTTAGACATTGTTGAGTGTTTTAATTTATAATAAAATTTTGTTTTAAATTCAGAATTGTTTAACCCTTTATTTATTATTTTTATTACAAGTCAGATGTAGAAAATATCTACAAAAGTTTATGTCTGTATTTATTTCTACTTTTCCTTTCCTTTATGTATATTTATGCACACACACTATATTATTATGTGCAATATAACAGCCTGTTATAATATATTTACATACTTAATGTTTTGAATTAATGTTGAAGATTAATGTGAAAAATTCTTTGCATAATTATTTTTCATATCACAGAAATTTTATTTCTAGAAGATTGATTCACTTTCAAAAATTTTAAGCATATAAATTGTTGTAATATTAATTTTTGATTTTTCAGAATTTTTATTTATCTGCTGCATCAATGCTTCCAAAATAGATATTATGATGAAGTGTGGGTTTGCCACAAAATATAAACTTACGGAAAGACTATGTTTGTAAAGAGTGATTTTTATATTAATTGCTATAACTTAATTCCATGAATAAACATTTGCATCATTAGTATCCATAAGAAGTGTAAATTAATCATCTTGAAAAGTGTCAGAAATTTTTAATAGCAGTTTCAGATATTGTTTTTAACACAATATAGGATCAAAAAACTATTTTGTACAAAAAAAAAATGATTTTTTCTTTATTTTAAATATACTCTTACATTTGAACATTGTAAATCTTGTAGAGAATAAATACTTTGCTTTGTTTATAATGGTTTGTTAATGTAATACAAATTACTATGAAATTTAGTCATAATATTAACATTTCCTCTGTTTTTTGGATAAAAATATGCTATATAAATATGAAACCAATAAGGATATTATGATGACAAAAGGCAAAAACCTTAACATCAATTTATTATTTGAGTTAAATCAGAACAACCCATGAAATATGTTTGTTTAAGTATTAATTTTGTTATATAGAATAAATTACAGTCATAATTAGAAAGAAACACCCATTAGTTTTACTTAGGGCCACACAAAGCATGACACACCATAACAAGCTTAATAATACTAGAAGGCTGTTTTATTTGAATTTATTTCAAAGACATCTATGTGATTATGAACTGCAGATGTTAATGCCAACTAGGTCTATAGATTAGCTTCTATTTATTGACTTATGTGGGTAAATAATGTTATAAATTATAGTAATATTAATCTTTAATTCTCACACATAAAAACTCCTTTTTATGTAATATTGTTCAATGACGAAAGTTTACATTTAATAAATTAGTGGAAAGACTATTTGGAATATTTATTTTTAGTTTAAATAAAAGCAATTTCTTGAGATTATGGGATTAGAAGTAATAAATCCTGTTTTCAGTCTGTAATCTATTTTGAATTACTACCTAGTTAGTTTTTTGGTATTTTTCTGTGTAGAAAAGAATGTTGGTTGTTTTATGTTTGTTTAATTAGTTATCGTGTTACTTAATATCCACTGAATATGATAAATGATTTTTGTATTGATTATTTATAGAATTCAATAATTTTAAAGACATTTAAATTTAAGCAACATTTTAAAAAGCGTTGCATATTGAAATATTTATCAATTATAAACTTTTTACTTTTTTTTAATTAATATCCATTACCTTTTTTTTTTTCACCTTGTATAAATATATACTAACTCGTTTCTTTTCCAAAATAAAACTTTTTTTTTTTACTGAACCGTACTACGCAATTTTAATAAATACAAAAATTTATCTAAAAGATACTATATTTTTTTGTACTACTTCTTCACATTGCTATGCAATGTCTTCCAATGCCTATTAAATTCATTGATTATTATAATTTTTTATTCTGTTGATAACATTGTCCTCAAGATCATTTTATTTCTCTTTTTGCATTAGTTTACAAACTTCGACAGATTGCAAGTTTGAATGTTCTAATTACCTTTTTTACATTAATTTATAAATTTCGGCAGACTGAAAGTTTGAATATTCTATTAGAATCTAATCTACAGTTTTGGATATTAATCTAAATGGCAACATAATTAGAATTAATAATTATAACAACTTCAGTAGCTAAATATGTACTTATTTCATAGATGTTATCAATTTTTTATATATATTTACCATGTTGACATATTAATATATGTATTACGTTTGGTGATTGACGTACTAGATATTTTGGAGAACATGCGTTATTGTTCAACTGACTATTTGAATGGAACTCTGTCTCCAAATGCTTTTTAAATATATATATATGTTGCTTAAATTTTTTCGTGACTTTGAAATATTTCTAAATTATTCATGTTTGGTGGCAGAAATTATTTGCTACACACAACGCTTAAAGCCTTATAATCCTGTGCGCTATTTGTAAGTCTTCATGGTTTGACTTTTATCTCTAGGTATTGATTTTTATTGCTTGAAAACCGATGTTTTTTTTTTAATTTTTATGTTGACCTTCTGTTCGGAATTATTGTATCTTCAATCCGCTCACTTTTATCTGTAACACTCAGAAAAATGATTTGAAAGTAGACTTGATGCCCCATAAATGCAGAGAAAAAAAATTAAAATTGTACATTTCTTGTTTTTATTTCTCATATTGAAATGTATTTGTTTGCTAAATGAAATTTGTCAAAATAAATTCAATTTTTACACAAGTTTTATTGAAATTTATAATATTGACAAAATTGTTATTTTTATGAGTTAGTTATTAATCCCTTTATTCTGAGTGCTAATTTATTGCCATTTTCATTGTCTTTTATTTTTAAGAAAAATAATATCAAAAACTCATACGTTTATAAATAAATGTTCCGTACATTAGCATATGCTTAAACACATATTGATACATTATAATATGCACATAAACACACATTGATACATTATAATATGCACATAGTACACTTATTCAAACTTATAGAATCCAATAAAATACCAATTTAATGATTTGCCACTCTAAGAAGTTTTATCATCAGATGTGTCAGAGAGGAACTATGATCGACATTTAAGGTCTGAATTTTGTCACTCTCACCGCCCTAGATCATAAAGGGCTATATAAATCAGTAATTTGTTATGAGTGTTCACATTAGCTCACCAATCAAAAGATGAAAATATTTTTATAATCTTATATTCATTCTTTTATATATATATATTAAATCAAAGATTTTCACAGACTGCAGATATAAATGAAATACTATCTGGGTACATCTGTGTATAATTTATTAAAATATATGTATATTAATAAATTATACACTTACCTATAAATTAGCTGGTTTTAGATCATTTCTTTTTAGAAATGATGTTTTGCGTTAATTTCAGAGTGATAAAATGACTAATATTGAAAGATATGTTAATCATTTATTGGAAGTGGGATATAGTAGAAAAAAATTTTTATGTGCACTATATAGGTTTAGAAATAGATGGGGAAGAGATAATATGGAAAAGAAAAGGTGGATAGTATTGCCTTATGCATATGATTGTGTGTAATTAGATTAAATCATTGGTATTTGCTGATTTTATTGTTGCATTTAAAGTGGATGCAAATACTGGACGATTAGTTATTAATGGAAATGATGGTATTGATAAAATCAATAAATGTAATAATATATATAAAGTCGTATGTCATTGTGGATATAGTTACATCATGGAGACTAAATGTGCATTGAAAAAGAGAATTCAGGAGCATGAATTATTATATAATAAATTGTGTTATTCTGTAAATAGGTTTAAATCTGTTTTGCATAACATGTGACGATTCTGCTTTGATAGTGCTTTTGTTTTGCATGAGGAAAAATGATTTGGAGAAAAGAAAAATTAAGGAATCATATTTTATAAATAGTATAGATAATGTGTTGAATAAACAGTTAATTGTGTAGTATTCATAATTTACAGAAAGTTGGCCATTCACGTGGGAACGTTACTATTGTGTGAGTTTAATTAACTTTAAATATTAATGTATTGCAGCTCAAGTTGGTGGAATATGCCTTAAGCTGACTATAACAAAGGGAATTAATCTTTAATTTTATATAAGTATTTTTTAAATTTTGGTAGAATTATTCTGGTGGATTTTGTTTATTATAAATATATTGTAACCTAAGCAAACTGTACTGGAACAAATGTTAGACCAAAGGTTACACAAGCAGGCACCATAATACCTATGGATATTTCACAGAATATGAATCCTTTTTATAGAAAACACAATTTATTGTACTAAAATACAAGTTTCTTATATTAAATCAAATCTTATCTCAGGTTTTATTTTTACTTTCTTAAAATATCTATTCTTTTACAATTTTAAAATCTCATCTTATGTACTAAAATGTCTTTATTTAAGGTTTCACTTTCGAAATGCACATGGAACAATGATAATACTAATAGTATTATACTTTAAGCTTTTAAAGTGTGATAACTGTTATCCTATACATTATTATTTTTAAAGAAGCAGGAATGAAACTACACAATAATAGAGTATTCAAATATTTAAATATTACATGGCTAGCAAATTGAAACATTTCTAAATATTTTAAAGTTCTTCAAATATAATTTTTCATTTCTACCAACTATAAAATACATAAATTTCATATCTTCTGATGCACCGTTTAATTACCAATAGCATGAAATAATGCAATGGACAATAAGGGTTTATTTTATGTTACCAACTATATTACAAGTGCATTTAAAATAAAACAAATAACATAGTATTTACCTTCTGATAATGCAGGTAGAATAAATAATAAGCAACATAAATGAAAGAACTCTATGTGATCACTGAAGTTTATTCTTATAAAGTAATTAATAATAAAAACTTTAGTAAAACAGATTTTCTGAGTAAGAATGCTATAATGCAATAATGGCAGTGAAACAGAAACGTATGTAATTAATAATAAAAAATATTTATTTACACTATGGCATAATATTTATATAATAAAATATTTATTTACAATAAATAACTATTTTTTAATAAATTTGATATATTAGAATAATAAAATATTAAATTTTAGACATAAATGTCCCTTTCCATAAATCATTCCTAAAAAAATTTACAATATAGGCAAGTATTATCAGCCCAAAGTTCTCATCTTTATCTAATACTGCTTTTCTTTAAAATATTATATACACAGTGTAAAACAATACATCTATATGCCTATGCCTATATTCAGGCCACGAGTAAGATATATCCTTTACATAATTAAAACAGGTTTGATAATCAGTGTGGAGACACTTTTATCGGTTTTAGAAAAATAGCAAAAAAATCACCATTTAAGATAATTACACTGATATAACAATAATAATACTTATGTTGGGGGTGAGGAAATAAATATGTTCAGTACTTCCAATATATTTAAAGTTTTAATATGTAGCAGATCAAATAATAAATTATAGAAAAAAAATGCCTTTAGATATTATAACCTACTAAAATATGCATTATATTAAATTCCAGGTATTGTGGATAATGAGAAATATGAATAAGTAAAAATATGAATAGACATCCAGTAACTATGTGCCCATAGTGCTGACATATAAGTAAGCTATGCTCTCATTCATGGAGGAGCTAAATGCATATAACAAACAATATAATACCCATACATTGCCTAAACCGATATCTATTTCTATTTTGCATACAAATTATTAGCTACCCAATGCATAAATTTGATAATAATGATAAATAAATAACATCTCACATGCACATACAAAGGCACACATCCAATCAGTCTAACATTATGTGTATACTGACAAATCATCATTGCATGAAGTTAATAACATTCAATTTTATAAAATATCTAAATTCTCATCCACACCAACATTCATAACTCATTCATTTACTAATTTTTATATTAATCTTACTTTTTTTTTTCAATAAAATCAACCTAATAATGTAACAGGGCTACATTTTTGAACCTCAATCAGAGATTGGTAATGACCATACTAAAACACATTAGCAATTTATAAGTCTTTTGTGCTGGTAATATCAACACAACTGTAGTTTTTCCTGCTCATCATAATAATATATAAGGAGATTATGCTGTAAAGACCTGAGTTCACAGGACATTTTTATTTGTTTGGACTGAAATCATTAACCAATACCTATTACAATGTCAGAAGGATCCCTGGTTTAATCTTCATTCTTTAAATGGTTATCCCATTAATACTGAACAGTAGCTTGGGGTACAAGTAACTCAATTACAATATTGATTGGCTTAACTACTTAGTTTAACCTTCTGCTTAAATGATGAAATGTATGAATGAGAATTACACACAGGCCAAAATTTAAAATTCAACAACATTTATTCCACACAATAACAATAATGTAATGCATCAATACACTCCTTCAAATAATAGACTGCCAAAATGGAGAGCATACTCATTGATAAGGCATTTAAAATCATTCCTACACTAAAATGGTTTATAATAACTTTTATTACAATCTTTGTTCATTATCGTAAACTAAAATCACAACAATGTAGAACAGCAGGATGAACTCAACTTAAAGCAAACAAATAAAAAAAGTATCCTAATACATGAAAGGAATCAGCCCTCCTTAATTAACAGTAATCAGGATTACAAACACAACACATTGCATAACAATAGTCACAAAAACCAAAACAAAAATCAAAGGCCGTTGGAATCAAAACCAAAAGATTCCCACAATAATGAACCTAGGAATTTGCATGAAGGCCTAGGTTTCAGCTCAGTCACAGTGTCTGGTAATAGGGCTGGTGAAAACAATATAAACCAAGATCAAACCAAACCAAAAAAAAAGACGGAAATACCGAAACCTAACTCCACCCAAGGTAAATATAACATCTCACCAAGTTCTAGTGTCACACTGATAGCTGTGACTAATGAAAATATTACTCCTTACCAAACACCGGTAGATTCTGCCGCTTCCTGGTATGCAGATGAGATGGAGACATTCATCACTCCTAACACCAGTCATAAAAGAAAACCATGGGTTGTATCTAGTCCTAGCTCAGGAGAAGAAGAGATAGCATTCCCACTGAGGCAAAAGTCTAAACCCACAATATCAAATGCAACTAACAATAAGCATAAAGGAGCCACAGAAAAGAAATGCAAGATTAATCTTCCATCTGATTTGGTAAATAATCTTCCATCTGATTTGGTAACTAGTTATCCTACCAATGTGATTTTCCTGTGGATCTCCCCACTTCAGATTTAAACATCTCTCCAAACATCTGCAAGGAAATTAATAAAAAAAATGAGTCTGCTAATACTTCATTGAAACTGCCTGCGGTGGAATCTAGCGGGCCATCTTGCAATGGATAACAATAAATGTTTAATCTCTGCTGTCAATGTCTGAGGTATAAATTCCCTCAGTCGTATTAATGCCATCAGGAATTCCCTTAAGCAAAACTCACCACATATGTTGTTCTTAGACGAAATGAAATATCACCTAAACTCGAACTACTTCATAAAATCAGAACTTACTAAAATAGGATTCACCCAATTATCTACAGGTCATGCTGCTAGGGGAGGAGTTGGGGTAATAATAAATAATCTTCTGGCTCCAACCTCCTTAATTTATCTCGATCAGAACCTAATTGCCATGGAGTTTACCTTCTCCTTGAATACTTTCAATGTGATTTATGTATACAGCCCCAATGTTCATGCAACACTGCTGAAAATAGTCCACACAATTAATCTAATTACTAATAATAACAATGCACCTACCATTCTGCTCAGTGACTTTAACATCTCCTATGAGTCCTTCACAAAGACATATTTACCCCTACTCAACAAAGTATTTCTCAATGGGAAGGGTTTCTTTCTATCTGATGCATTTTCATTCTATACAAAAAACAGTCGCACACTCATTGATCTAATATTCTACTCGGCTGAATTGCACTATGGGATAGAGGCTAGACTGCAACTGACAGCCTTTTCGGATCATTTTGCGATTATGGCATCCCTAGAGCTGAACAACTTTCAACAAATTAAAGTCAACCAGAGTCTCAGAATGTTCACTAAAACCAACACCACTGAGGCATTTTTCTCAGAGGCCTACATTCTTTTTCACAAGGTAAACCTCATAAACCTACACCCAGTCGAGGTCTGGACTATATTTATAGGCATTATTCAGTCACTGATTACTCAATACACCTTCAAGCTTAAGGGAACAACCACACTGATGCATGAATTGGACAGCCTGAATTGGAAAATTAAACACTTCGATGGTCAGGATCACAATATTGACTACTTACTTGATCTAAAAGCTTCATACAGATTGAAACAGTCAGCAGTAGCAGAGATAATAGCTACAAAAATGCAAATAATTACCTGCCAGCTCAACATTGCTGGACCCGGGGCTATCTCAGGTGGGCTCTGGGGGCCAGAAAGAAATAGGAAGTTCCTACTTCATTGCTCATCAGTGGTGGCAGCCTTACTGGTGCGAATATGATTTTACACATAGAGAACCACTTTCAAAACCTGCTATTAGGTCACCGCACAAACCCTGCCTTGGAGTGGGTGGGCACAACCAGAGAGGCAGATCATGGTATTACACTCCAGGTCATCACTAGAAGGTTGCAGAGTCTCCCTGACAGTGTTCATCCTGGGATTCATTCCATCCCGAAGTTTGTGTTCACTCACTTAAATTTTTTTACTGCAAGGATTATATTAAACATGGTAAACTTCCTCGCCATTGAAAGGAGAGTAATTTCTAACCTATATCCAATTGCCATGGTCCTATTCATTAAAAAGAACCGGGATCCTACCTCTCTTAGCAGTATCAGGCTGATATCGATGACACCAATTTTGTTCAAAGTCATGGAGGGTATAATAAAAGAAAAAATTCAGGATGCCATTCTACAGGATATATTGGCCTCTCAATATGCAATGAAGGGATCATCAGCGCTGACTGCAATTGGTGAAGTGAAAATTATGCTTGATCACATTAGATCTAACAGAAAATCCCAGCCTGTGGCAGTTCAGCTGGATGTGTCCAATGCTTTTGATACAGTAGATGTCAACATTCTTCTTGAATTGCTATCTCAGTTGGACATATCAAAACAGATAATTCAGATATTGGACAATCTCCTGAATAATAGGCATATTCATATTTCCATAAATGGACATTACTCAGACGGATTTGCTCCTTCAAGATCCATACCACAAGGATCACCATTGAGTGGTCTATTGTTCATAAAGTACATTGACCCTCTGATTAAAGATCTAGATCAGCTTCCAGAGATATATGTGCCTCGGCTTAAGAAAAACATCAAGGTTTTCGCATACATGGATGACATACTTGTGATTCTTCCATCCCGTAAACATCTGAAGACACTTCATTCCATAATTACCAATTATACTAAAGATTATAAATTATCCATCAATCCTCACAAGTCATCATCCTGGTGCATCAACACTGGTAGGAAAATACTATCCAATTTTTTAGCGGAACCTCAGTGTTTTCTGGGGTTTCCTATCTTCAAGTCACAGACTGCTATGTCTGTCTGCCTACAAAAATCCATCATAAGCAATGCTACTAAGGTGGTTCAGTCGCTGTCAAGGACATACCTGTCCCTACAAGGGAAGATTGCTCTGATTAATATGAAGATTATGGTGAGCATAAATTACTATCTGCCAATAATGACAGTTACCAAATCATTCAGCTTACAAATTCAGAGGCTCTGTGGTCAGCTCTTATGGAGAGGTTGGACCACTGCAATTAGCATCCGCAGACTTCAGTTTCACAGGAGACAGAACGGTATGGGTCTCCATTCAATTCAGACAATCAATTTCCAAAAAGGGCATTCACTTTTAGTAAACCTGGGAAAAAAATACCCTCTATCAGATATTATAGAGACTGTAATACCTACTGACAGACCTCCCCCCAGTAAACACACATGGCTTGACACCATTATTAAACAACAATCTCTATACATCGGGCACTCAACAACAGAGTTTAATGATAAAATCAACATCTGGCAGGCACATCGCCTGCTGAATCCTGAAAATACAGTTATTTATGCTCACCTAGGGTGCAGCAATCATAAAATCACCACAATATTTAAATATCTGCTACTGGAGCCCAAACTTTTGGATTATCTGATCAAGGTGAATATGGGCTCCATGCCAACTAATACATTCTTATACTACAAGTGGTTTCTAAATAAAATAGACCCAATTTGTCATGCCTGTTCTAGAGGAGAGGAGACCTTTAATCATCTGTTAAATATATGTCCAGGCTATAACAGTATTCAAAGTGTCATCTCTCAACACTGCATTATAGCAGTGGATAAGATCCTGGACATCAGGGGTTGTCTCTTCTCTGGAGACTTTACAGTTATCAGGTTATCTATCTTCCTGACATACGCTTTTTGGTACACAAGGTGCAGGACAAAGTTCACACAACCAACACCGGACCCCAATGCTATATTTTGCGATAGGTTCAAAGCTCTTCAAAACAAGGACAAGATACTATCCTCTAGATTTTTATTTAATAATACATGGAGCCTACTAGTATGGCCCATGGACTCTACATGAATTTTGGACCTGATATATCCACATTGTAGTGTATCATGGAAGAAGTAGTCTACGTTGCAACATGTTGGATTCTACTAGAGAGGCATTGATTTCACACTACATGTATCCCAGCTGATAAGTTAGCATTATTGGATCAACGTCAGAAGGGGTGGGCAATACCAACAAAATAGTACATATTTACTCATATATCAACCTGCTAGTCAGAGAATGGTTCTGGCATACATCTACCAGACCAACGTCAGCCATGGATGAGCCAACATTAACTAAGTGTATTTATTATTCATCTGTACAATTTTATTATATCAATAAATATATTTTTAAATAATAAAATATTTCCTTCATCTTTCATACCTGATTGAAGTTTTAATGATACACATAAAAAAAAATCATAGTATTATCCTGAACAGATAGATATGTAATACTTTTTCAAAAGAAGTGAGATTAGTATTAAATATAATACTAAGAAAAAAAATTAAATAAGAATATTCATGAACATATGATATTAACAAATCATGTGACTTATATACAAAACCATCTTACTTATCATCCAGACTATTGATAAACATGTTTATTTTAAGTTTCTTTATTTCAGCTGGAAAACGAATAAATAGTTGATTTATTTATCTTTGATTTTTCTTATTGTTGTCAGCCAAACAAAAAGAAAAAAATATTTTTAGTAATCTTTGATTTTTTTTTCTTATTTTGGCTGATTAGCATAGGGGATTTTTTTTCCTTTTATAATTTATTAATAACAGCTATAATTTTAGAGATTTTAATCTATGGACAAAATGAATTCATTTCTTTAAATGACAGTGAGAGTCATTTTCTTTTCAAGTTAGGGCTGGATCTTCAACTTTCTCATCTATCAAGCTGCATGCTGGGATAGAGGTGCACACCTGCTTGGGGAAAATGTAGCCACCCATTTTTAAGGCATGAGCTACAGTTGTATTGGGAATTTAATAAATTTTTAATAATAATGAAAATATTACTTTCACTAGTAAGTATATCTTGCTATATGGACTTCACTATCACCTAAAGGAAGATGTGCATGATTTTTTTAAGTCTGGAAATATTGGCAATTTATGCACACGTATTTTCATGTTAAATAATAGTGATGGAATTATCTATCAATATTATAAACTTTTAAGTACTATATCAGGAGAGAAAACAACTTCCCAATAATTGATATCAAAATTAGTCACTACTACAATTAAGCAACACTTTAAAAGAATATCTGATGGATACAAGTAAATTAACTTATGGATATATCATCACCCTTTCACAATCTTATAATTTTTGTATTCAGTGGAAATAATGATATATTTTTCTGTGACTACCATCTAACAAATCCTCTGTTTATTTTTTGCAGTTTCAGTGTTACAGTATGTAATCAATAAACGGACATTTTCTCATTGCAACTATCTTTTATAAGAATTTCTGGTGGGATTTTTAAACTTATTCTGTCACTCCCAACATTTTGCTGTGCATAAGATGAATTTGAGTATATAGAGTCATCTATCATCTGCAGGTAAAAAATTCTGAATAAATCTTTTTCATTTGATGGGGGTATGTTTTAAGTATGCTGTGCCAATGCTGAGCCATTTGCTATCAATGTTAAGATGACTTGGTTGTTTTTCTAAACTTACCTCCTCCTGTATTTCTTGCTAATCACGTTTATCTACAACTTCAATAACATGAATATTGCTGCTAGTTTCCATTATTTGGGGTTTGCAAATTGCAAAAAGTAATTACAAAATATACATTTTAACTTTTACAAAGTAGTTTTATTTTTATGACAAAAATGAATTGAAGCATCATCAATTATTTCTCCTTCCTTTTAACGTCTGCATTATCTAAAGCTTACAAACAACAATCAGATAAGTGACATTGCTATTAACAATCAAAATAATTTTCATGAGCACTTTTATATTGCTTTTTTAAGACTATAGCATAAATATTTTATTGAAAATATAAATAATATTAATTTACAGATGTATTCAATGTTATAATTAGATCACTATTTAATTATTTTGAAATTTATATTTTGTTGTTTTTGCATTGTGAAATACATGAATATGTGAGATTTTTTTTTATGTCTAAGCAATGGCAGAATTATAAAACCAATTAATTGTAAGCTGTGCTATTCTATTGTTGTATATAATATCAAATGCAGGTCAAGCTAAAGATATGGCTGAAGAGATAAAGGAACAACAGCACGTGCAGAACTGACCAGCTTTGAATCAATACAATCTGAAGAGTCTGAAGGCAGATTAGATAAAATTGGTCAATTAAAAGAAGCTAACATGTTCAGTGATACTGGACTAAATGAGATCGGTTCAACTCAAATGGGCTAAATGACACAAGTTGCAAGTTTCAAAAGGAAAAATCAGAATGGTTCTGGCTTGCAAACTGATGAGCATAGCGTTGAGGGCTCAAACATTGAGCTGTGTGGTGAGAAAGAGGAGAAAACTGAGGGTCTCTTGAGGAGAAAGAGAAAAAGGAAAGATGGAAGAAGCTGGCTCAACACGAGTCAGGGGATGAGATGGAAACTGAATCAGAAGGTCAGATAGTCAATGACCCAGAGGTAATGGAACATGATATTTTAGCTCATCCCATGATCTTCAAATGTATTGTTGAATCTAAAGGTATGTGTCTTTTTTATAAGGGGCATGCATGTATGTAGTGAAAGTGAAGTAGGCAGGTAATCTCAGAAGAGGCAGATAATCCAGAGGAAGAAATCGATAACATTGAAGAGCAATGGAGCGATAAGGCTTGTAGTGACAGATCCAGAAGCAGCTAATGTGAAGTACTGCAGGGTATCTCAGAAGGTATGATAATCCAGCGGAAGAACTTGATAATGGAGAAGAGCAATAGAGCGATGAGGCTCATAGTGACAGTTCTGGAAGTGAGGAAGTAGATGGCTGTCCAAAGGAAATGCAGAAACAAATTAATACTAGCCCTGTGTGTACTGATGAAATGGAAGAAACCATAAATGATGAAGAAATAAGCTCACAAGAGGAAAATTTTGAAGAAGACTTGGAACAGGAAAGTGATGGATATTCAGAAATGGTTTAAAGTATGAATTCCATAGATGTGGTTTATGCAAAGATATGACAACATGGATAAAGTTCTAAGGATCTGTGAATTAAAGAACTTGGCAATTCAAAGACTCTTATGAATCAATGGAGAAGACTAGGGTTATTGACTGTTGTATGATCTCAAGATTTCTTTAAACAAATGGGTGATCAGTCACTTGCATTTTTTTCCTTAATAAAAAAAAAAGAAAAAAGTAATATTAATCTAATTTTTACACAAGACATTTTTATTGAATTAAACACTTGTAGTACATTTGTAATAGAAGTTCCTATAAGCAATTCTGTGAGATGAAATTGTGTGCAATTTTCACAAGAGATGTAACCGTAATTATATTGCATAAATTATTTCGAAGATATTTTAAAAAAGCATGAAATTGATTGCTTTCATGGTCAACACATGTATGAGAATAAAATGCAATGGAAAGTTACTATTTGCATAAGTGTTGATGTATATCACAAAGGAAAATTTTTTGAAGTTAACGCGTGGTTCAAGATGTCAACTAAACAGGCAAAAGATTCAATATACGACATAGGCATACGTATTTGTTAATTCTTATAATAATCACAAAACTCAGCTTTTTATTTTTTTGTGGCTAGAATGATCATCTATACCCATCTGAAAATGACTGCAGATGATTATATTTTTTGTTTGCCACAAAAGTTTAAACCGAATTATCTGTTTACTTTTACATTTTACAAATCATTAGTTTCCAATTATTTATGTTGAGATTTATCGTAGAAGAAACTGAATAATCAATGTATGGTCGTAATTTTATTTGAAATTGTAAGGATTGGCTTTTTTTTAATACTTCTTTTATTAAAAATGATTAAATTACTTGAAACAATGTTGCTAATGATAAAATATTTGCTATTGATCTTCAATTTTTATTATCCACACACATACTTTATTAATTCTATACAATATATAAAAGTATCCATTGAACATCACTTTTGGAAAATAACGTGGGAGAATTATTTTAATAAAACGACTAGAAATCTGGTCGATCTACATAATGAAGATATCATCTTCTACTTGTAGAATTGTTAGTGTTAAAATGAGTTGTCAGTTAAAGTAGCCCGTCCAATTCGTAACTGTCAGGACAAGGTGATGGGGTCACTAGTAGGCTATTTTTCAAACAGAAGCAAGTTTACTGCTATTTGTTGTAGTTCATTTCGTTGCTGCCGGCATTCCAGCTGTTTACCAGTAAAAAATTTCAAAGCTTTCTTCTATGCTTCCTTTCAAGAACAGAATAATACGAATTGCGTTTATTCTTTTGAAAATTGCTTTTTAACTACATATTAATAATTATTTGTGATTGATTCTTTTAATGTCAACCTTATTGAATAATTTATAAAATTAATTTAAGATATAAAAATCCAATTAACAAATATAATTTTAAAAATGTTTTACGTCTATTTCTTTTTTTATTTACACACGTACATGCGCACACAATATTAAAACGTGATTATACTCTATAAATACTTGTATATAGTTTGCATTGGCAAACTGCTACTCTTAACAATTATTGTTATTTTTTTTTTGTTTTTGCTTTTGAATTCGTTATAATTACTTTCCTGCAGTCCAACTGGGAACAACGTATTTTTACATATCACATTTTTTCTTCTATAAATATTTAATGGCAGTCTTTTATTCCAAACTTTTATTTTATTTGGTATTTTTATAATCATTATTATATACGTAAGCATATAATCAATAATTTAAATTAGAACTTACAAATAGGTTTCAAGTGTTAGGAGATTTTGAACATGATTCAGATTTGAATGAAATTAATATGAAAATAACTGATACACTTTTAAAAACTGCAACCAACATAGCTGGTAGAAAAAAGCAGCAATTGACTAATAAAATTTCTACTGAGACTAGAGAATTTATGAAGAAAAGAAGGAATATGAAGATATACAAAAATGATATATTAAAAAGAATTGAATATCTCGAATTTTGTAAAATGGTACGGAAAAGAGTTGAAAATGATATAAGAAAGTATAACTATGAAATAGCAAGGAAAGCTGTAAAAGAAAATAAAAGTCTCAAAAATGTTAAACAACATTTTGGTATTGGTAGGAAATTTATATCTGCAATAAGAAAAAAAGATGGAATTTATTACTAAAAAGAGAGATGACATCATGAAATTGGTAGAAGATTTTTATCAAGAATTATATAGTAATAAAGAACAAGTACCTCCTATATCTATTACATCTTCCGAATTGCCCAGAATTTTAAATGAAGAAGTGAGACATGCAATTAAGTGTATGAAGAAAGGAAAGGCTCCAGGAAATGATGGAATTCTAATTGATATATTAAAAGAAGCAGGTGAAGAAATAGAAACAATTCTGGCAAATTTATATACCGAATGTCTAAATGATAAAGATATACCGGAAGATTGGCAGAATGCAGTAATAATATTAATATTTAAAAAAGGTGATAAAGAAAATATTAGAAATTACAGACCTATCAGCCTTTTATCAGTTTTATATAAAATTTTTACCAAGATAATTACAACTCATCTACAGAGAACTTTGGATTTCCACCAACCAAGAGAACAAGCTGGATTTAAAAGTGGTTTTAGTACAATAGATCATATCCAGATATTGAGAGAAGTCATAGAAAGGACAAACGAATATGCGTTGTCATTATGTTTTGGATTTGTAGATTATGAAAAGGCATTCGATTCTATACACATTTCTTCAGTGATTAAAGCATTGGATCATCAAGGTATAGATCCAGGATATTGTCATATTTTAAAGAATATTTATAAAAATGCAACAGCAACAATTAGATTACATAATGATACTGGAAAAATCAACATTGAGAAAGGTGTAAGACAAGGTGACTCCATATCTCCAAAACTCTTTACAGCAGTGCTGCAAGAAGTATTTTGTGGATTAAAATGGGAAACTAAAGGAGTGAAGGTAAATGGAGAGTATTTAAGTCATTTAGATTTTGCAGATGATGTAGTTGTTTTTGCAAATAATGCTTCAGAGCTGCAGGAAATGTTGCAGGAGTTAGCAGATGAAAGTAGAAAAGTAGGACTAAAGATAAATGTTAAAAAGACTAAAGTAATGTTTAATCAATTTGCTCAAAATATGAAAATAAAGATTGATTATGAAGAATTAGAAGAAGTTAACAGTTACAAATACCTTGGTCAGATTATTAATACAGATGGAAACATAATGGAGGAAATTAATCATAGAATTAAACTTGGTTGGAGTGCTTTTGGAAGAAATAACTTGATACTAAAAGGAAATATGCCTATGTGTTTGAAAAGGATGGTTTTTAACAAATGTGTTTTACCAGTTCTTACTTATGGATCTGAGACTTGGACACTTAATAGAAGAGCAATATAGAGACTTCAGACCACTCAAAGGAGTATGGAGAGATGTATGTTGGGAGTAACAAGAAGAGATCGAAAACGCAATGTATGGGTAAGACAACAAACAGGTGTTACTGACCTTATTGAAAAAATTAAAAGATTGAAATGGAGTTGGGCTGGACATATTGCTAGAAGAGATGATACTAGATGGACAATTGAAATTTTAAACTGGATTCCAAGAGATTGTAAAAGACCCAGAAAGAGACCACATGTGAGATGGATGGATGAATAAGAAAATGTGCAGGGGTGTTGTGGAGAAGAGAAGCTAAAGATCAGAGAAGATGGATTAAACTTGGAGATACCTTCATCCTGCAGTGGATTGATAATGATTGATGATGATGATGATAATCAATAATTATTCTAGTCCTCAATTATACAATGTTATATCACTAAATAAATATACATATCACCATCATTTTCAACTTGTATTGATATACTGCAACATGGTTTCTCCAAATATACTCCAGATTTTTTTTTTGTATAGCTTCTTTTCTCCACATCACATCAGTAAACTTTCTAATTTTGTTTATCAATCTCACATGCAGTTTTTTTCTTGGTCTTTTACAACATATTGGAATCCAATTCAAAACTTCAATTGTCCATGTTTTATCTATCCTTCTAGAAATATGGCCAGCCCTGCTTCAATTTTGTATCTTATTTTTTTTTCAGTGATATCAGAGATATTTCTTTGTTTATTTGATATTTTTTTTTGATTCTAATATATATCTGTCCATATTTCATTAAATGGACAGAAGTCTCTGTATTGTCTTTTTTTAAAAAAGTGTCTGAATCATGAATCCATAAACGAGAACTGATAAAACACATTAAAAAATCTTCCTTTTTTTTAAGCACATAGGCATATTTTCTTTTAATATTTAGCTATTTCTAATAATGGCCATTCATCTAAGTTCAATTCTCTAAAGTAAATTTATAAATTATGTATCCATCCATATTAATAATTTGACCAACATCTTTGTATGTATTAACCTTTTTTAACTATGATTATCATTTTCAGTCTACTTACTTTCATTTGATATTTGATAACACACTTGTAACATTTATTACAACTATGAAGCATTATTTGCAAAAACAATCACCTCTTGTGCAGAATAATCTTCATTTATTTTTACTTTTTTGGCTCTTCCTTGAAATAATTCTAAAGCTGTTCGATAAAGTTTTTGGAAATATGAAATCACCTGCTGCATGCCTTTCTCATTATTAATCTATTTAGTATTCCTGCAGTTCCATTTTGATAAATATTTTTCAGAATATAGCAATATTCCAGGTGTTTGTCTTGATAATCCAAAATTTTATTTTCCATAGATATGCTTATAGAATCATATGCTTTTTCATAGTCTATAAATGCATAATGACAACTCAAATTCATTTGTCATTTCTATGATTTCTTTCAATACTTAGATAAGATCCACTATGTTAAAACTACTTTTAAACACCTTTTATTCTTTTGGTTGATTAAAATCCAAAGTTTGCTGCAGAAGAATTGTAAATATTTTAGTACAACATTTGTATAGTGCTGGTAGATGACTGATAGGACTGTAATTTTTTTTATATGTTTTTATCATTTCTTTTAAATGTCATTATTAGTATTACATTTTGTCAATTATCTGATGCATCTTTATCATTTAGACCATTGGTATATAACTTTCCCAACACTTTTATTTTTTCAGTTTTGTCCAAAATGTCCATAATAATCCTATCCATTCCTGAAGCTTTTTTCTCACAATGGCAAAACTCTTGATACAATAGCCCTACTCAGTGCATGCCAGAGTAATCAATGAATACAAGAGGGTTTATGCATAAAACTCCTGTGTTGTGGCTGCTGGAGGGTTGCATTAGATACTAAGATCTAGGTTGAGTGCTTTTAGATTCAAGACTTTTCACTGATGAAAGTCATGTGCTAGAAACTAGTCTGGGGATATTGGGTGAGTAGGCACTACGTAAGGATTTTATGCACAAACCTTCTTGCATCCATTGATTACTCTCACTTGTACTAACTGGTACTACTGTATAGACAGTTTTGCTTATTTTAACAGAAACATAAATGTTGTTCATGTGATGTTTAGTAGTTTAATGCCAATTCTGCCTAATAGGATAATGGTAGCTATGATTATTAAAGAACCAAAGACACCAAAATGTATTGGTACTGAACTAAGTTCAGACTTATATGACTATATAAGCTAATGAGATTGGATTGAAAATATTAATGTTTTTAAATTTTAGACTCATACTTTTATAGTTAGGTAGAGATATGAGGTGGCTGCTGAAAGATTGCATTGGATCCCAAGATCTAGATGCAGTGCTCTCAGATCCAAGTCTCCTTACTGATGAAAGCCACAAGCTAGAAACTAGTCTGGGGATATTGGATGAGTAGACACTAGGTAGGGATTTTATGCACAAATCTTCTTGCATCCATTGATTACTCTGGCTTGCACTGAGTGACACTAGAGTATGGATAATTTTTCCTGAGATAAATATATATTGCATATCATTATAATTTAATTTTGTCAAAAGTGTTTGTTAATTTATTTTATTAAGTTTATTAAAAAAATAGGATATATTATTCATTATAAATTTGATTTCAGTATTTTTTTTCTTTCTCTAATTTAGAGATAAATTGATTAGTGCTGTACTTTTAAAGTTTAAACAATGTTTTGTATTCCATTTTCTATAAGAATGGTTGTTAGGGGAGACAAAACTTTGTTGAATCTTTTTTCACTTAAGTGCTGCTGACCAAAAGAATGGTGGGTTAAGCAGATAAACATGGGAACCCTAGAGTTACCTCCACTCCAGCTGAAATTTGACATTTCAATCAGACAATTTTAAGGCAAGAAGTACAATAATGTCAAACATCACAAGCAATGTCCATTTTGTTTATCAGAGATCAGACCACTCCCAAGTTTTCTTGGCATCAATGGACTCAGTACAGTCTTCAAATCCTTGGATCCATGATGAAGAAGGATCTACTAAAGAATTTTTGCTTTCATCTACTTTAAAAAAAAATAAAGAAAAATAAGAAGTTATATCTGTATACACATCATTTCTAACAGCATGTTTGAAAAAAAAAAAAGAATAGAAAAGATTAAACTTTTAATTCGATTATATATATAATTTGGTATGAACAATATTGATAAAGAAAATAATTTTATAAGCTGATTGAAAATTTATTTATTATTGTTGTCAAGTTGTAATGGGGATGGGAGATGAATTTCATTTATATGCCGTGACAATATGATGGGGGATTAAGATCACAAACTGCCTTTTGCTTTTGTGAGATTAAAGTTTTGTTTGATAAATAATTTCCAAGATTGATCAAATTAACATAGATGATTCTTTTAAGATTTAATAGCATTAAAGAATATAATTGAAGTGATATGTTAGTAACTATGTTTTAGGTTATCAACTGAATATTTTATTATCTTAACATAAGAATATAGAAATTTTTCATATTAATAAGAGATATAAATAACACTTAATTTTTTGGATATATATATATATTGTAACCGTTCGATTGTTGTCCCAACTACATAATATCACCAAAACATAAGTGCGCTAAGAATTGTAACCTCGATCACCGATCAATTCCCGCTGCACATTGTCAGCTATTAAGAGCTGTAACCAAAAGCATATCATGCCATCTATATTATGCACCAAAGACCACAACCAACATCTGGAGCAACTTACCACAGACCAAACCAATGATATAACATAAACTTTTTATGATTTAATTTGATCGCAGCCAGGGTGTACCGCGAAGACCTATCATAGTAGTATGATAAAATACATTAAACAAATTATAAGTATGTAATGTTATTATCTTTCAAACCTTAATTTGCGATTTTCATTGTATGAGACCCGATGGCCGACCATGTACAAGATGGCATAATTTGTGGAACTACATAAGATTATGAAATTTTAAACCATCTATATGATTTTTAATACAAATGCTAGTCCAGGTAAAGCTTTGCAATAAATAAACATAAATACTTGGGTTCTTTTTTTATAGTTTACTATATCACTGAGACTCTTATTATACTGACAAATGACAATTTAAAAACGTTAAGTAAATATATTCAATCATGTCATTATCTTGTAAATCTGTTTACAGGTTTAATAATCAATTTATATTGTATACTAGAATCAACTACGCAAAGCTAAAATGATGGAAAAGGTAAATGGGATTTTATTGTACCTTACACATCATAAACTACCAAAGACGAAAAGCATCCAAATGTTTTCTCAAAATATCACTAAACTCTTATATCATGTTGACGATAGTATGTACTTCAATGTATGCTCTATCCAAGGTTTATGATTTCTGATTTTACGAATGACAAATAGCAACGGCACAGTAAGTTTAATTATAAATCAACGTTTATTTACAAATTTATGAATAATAAGTAATTAATTCTAATGTTATAATTAAAGACATAAATAAACAAATAAAATAAATAAATTATAATTCCATCGACTTTCTTCAATAACATATCATAGGTACGGTTTTAAAAACCTAATCATACCTTATATTTCAATTTGATATAATGAATGTATTGAGGAAATTATACTAAATTCAACATCAACTCATGAAACATCTAATGTCATTTCCAGATTCAATAAATCTATACCGTAAACTTATAATAATATAATAAATAATATTATATCTGTAGGATTTAGCTATAATGCAATCATTAAATAAAGTGAAAATTTAAACTTACATTCAGGTAAATAATAATCAACCAACAGTTAATTATTATGAGGTAACTTGAATAGAATGTCCTGCTACAATTTAATGATCTAACTTATAAATTATACTTACAAATGGAAGAAGATGATTTAGCAGAATAACTAAAATACTTTGCCCAACTTATATCTATGAAGTAAAACCATATTCCTGTGGATGCATTCATCTACACATAGGAATTAAATAACACTAAATGCTTTGTGGATTTATACACCATCATAAAGTAATAAGTATAATTACACAATTCCGCGGATTAACCACCAGCACAGGAATGAGTGTAAAATACAAAAAAATGGCAATTAAGAGATCGGAAGTGCACACTGGCACAGATTAATGCCTTTTAACATTATAAAACAACATTACTATTTACTTCACATTAAAGTGCAAAATCATCCTCCTCAGTTATTCTGACCATTCAGAAAACACTAACATTTTAGCAAATGTGGGTTCTTGCATAATAAAATGTTACACTAATCAGGACAACTAATGTACTAACTTATCTTGCTTAAAATAAAACATATGTAATATAATATAAGTAATATTAGTATAGGAATAGAAATCTGGAAAGACTCACAAAATACTTCATGAAAAATTGATACATCTCATAAATTCATTTAGTACTTTTCAAGCTTTTTCACAAGCGCTATTCTCTTGAATAAGTATTTTATTCAACCCCTATTAATTTAAACTTAATAAAATATAACTTATGAACTTCACATGCAAGTTCATATAACGATAAAATTAAAGTAATGCATTATTCATCAAATACATAAAATCTAACAGGTGTGTGTGTGATATAAATTAAATGTATAGCATATTATAGTTCAATACGTGAATTCTAGCAGGTGTGTGTATCACAAATTAAATTGTATAGCATTTTATAACTACAAATATGATCCGTGAAATCCATGTACGATGTGTCGAACAATAAATATACGAAGTAATAGCTACAATTATAGTTGAATTCCATACATGTAATTTTATCCATTTGTATTAATTATTATAAGCACTATTAGATTAACGATTTTACGTGGCTCCATAAACATGAAACAATTCCAAAACATGACACGCAGAGTTTAAATGAAAATGTTTTTTCATAAGTTATTAATTTCTACATTTCTCTATTAAAACCATTCCAAGTTTATCACATCCATGCTAATATTTATTTATCCATGCTTAAATCTAGGAATACTAATTATAGCAATTAATTTAATCATTCCAAACTGACGATAAAATTAGAAAATAGCTTTGATTAATTATTTGAAGACTGTTTTTATTATCCAAATGGTAAACAAATTAACTAGCAAATATATTACTGGCATTGCAAAGTTAAATATCAATCAATACTATATTTTTTTATTAAAATTATAAACGGAAATATTAAACTATGTTAATAACTTTAACATTTTACTTTAATTTAAACTTCTTCTTTTTTAAAAAGCAAATTTTCATATTTATAAAACTTCTGTAATTAAAATACTTATTTAATTTTTCCAAATTGTAGAATAATAAATATTTTAAAACATACCAAAATCTTGCAATTAATTCTGCTTTTAAACTGGAAAGCTCCGACATATTTCAAATGTAATATTGGAAAATTATTACTAGCGATTTGATCCACCTGGCTAGCCGACTTGAACAGACTTTTAAATTTAGCAATTCATCTTATTATTAAATACCACTATGTTATTTTTACGTTTATAGAAAACTTTGTGGTAATCCGTTTACTTGTTAACTATTTTAAAATAAGCTTATCATATTTACACCATTTGCCTTTTACTATTTTCTTTTCTTTCTCCCCCCAAAAGCAACACTATCAGACGATCTTTTTTTTTTAATTCGCGCTCCTTTCTTTTTTACATTGAAATGCATACGTAATTACTGTATTTATTTTAATTATTAAATTTAGTTGAACAAATGGTTTTTTTAATTCAATGGAAATAATTTTTAAGACCATTTTAAACAAATAAAAATTATTATTATTTTTAATAATATTTTACCAAATTTAATGTGTTGTCAAAATTTTTAAAAAGTTAAACATTTTGATATGAATTAGTATATGGAAAGAAGCAATTTAAATTTATTAAAATAATATAGACAACAAGTAAGGCAAAATATTACCCATTCTCTCTAATAAATTATTTTGAATATAAGAGAGTAATCTGTTCAAAGTGCAAATCAAGCCAATCAAATCACCAAAAGAAGACAAAGAAATTTTTATACCAGTTACATCAATTATTATATTTTATACTAAAATATATGGATTACAATATATATATATATATATATATGTGTGTGTGTGTTTAGCTTGAGGATATTTTTATAACAGATCATCACTGGAGTTTCAATATTAATTAAGTGGGCTATTGCTAAAATTAAATACTTTTGCAAAGAAAATTTAAGATAAAAAAGTATTGATTTGATCAACATATGAAAACATACAAATAAAAAAGTTGACTTTCTTATAAACTATCAATATAAATGACAATAATGATTTATGCCTAATCTTATCAATTTCACAATATTTGAGTATGAGTAATAATTTCAAGCCATTATATCTATATATATGAATATCTTGATAGTTTAATTATTTGGTCACTTAAATGTTAGTCACCTATCTCTTTATCCAGAATATCCCGAGACATAAATGTTAGATTATAATTTCATATAATAATAATATAATTTATCTGTAGCACAATAACATACTTTTTGGTTCCAGAATAAATTCATAAAATTGATATTGTCATCACCATCTTAGAATACATATAATGTTCATGCTCTGGAATTTAATTATTATTTAAGCATATAGCTTATATAAGCAATGATCTGCAAACTGATCATCTGACTTAAATGAGACATTATCTTTCCTATGTAAAGGTATATGATATTTTAATATTGGAGTTGGATGATCCAAGATGAACTACATATTATAACATTTTTCGTATTACTCGGCCCTATACGCCTCAAATTTATATTTGAGCGTGAGTTGATCAAGCTGTATCAAAAGAAAGTTGTATTTCTATTCTAAAAACATAGCTATATTTCCTGATCAACTTCGGCCTAGAACTATTACCGAGTACAATCGTGAGCAGAACCAGTTTTTAATTTCTACTTGAGGGCGCCAGAGTCGTTAGACCCACTGAGACTGCGTCAAACATATTGTAACTCGTAAACTAAACAAAAAAAAATGCTTTTAAACTAATCGGTACTGCATCATACCGTAACGAGAACTATTTTCTTCTTTTTGATTATTATTCCTGGGCTTGTTTAAATATATTGGCAAGGTAAATTCCGTTTTAAATCCCACTAAACTAATAATAAATTTAATACTAAAAAAAAACAACTATTATTAATAACGCACAATGAAAAGGTTAATAAAAGTATAATCTCTTTTATTCTAACAAACTAAAATATTTATAAGTTAAATTACGAATTAACTAAACTGGAAAGTACACACATGCTAATCCAGATAATGAATAGATTAACAAAAACAGTTAGATTAAATAATGAACGCAATTTAATAATGTTCCAAGATCTTGTATAAAATTTTTTATAAGAAAGTCCCTTGAATGTGAAAGTAAAGTCTATATCAGGATGGTAGTCTAAGCTTAGATAAATAATTGTTTGCAAACTTTTAAGTCACTATCAGGAAAATTTACTCTTAACTTACCGGTAAGTTCATGTAGGTTTATGGGATCCCAGATCATGAGAATTTCCATTGGTCTCTCCTGCCGGCATCTTCCATTATTGTTCCGTTCTATAGCTGGAGAAAAGGCACGGTTGTAGTGACCCTTTTATTGCAAAAAGCGGTCTTCACAAGTCCCGTTTCCATGCTTGCGTGACGGCTTGGTACAGCAAGGGGCATACCTGTGTAGAAGTATATTTCTTGCTGCAGGTTATGCTCGTGGAAACCTCCAACTTTCAGAGACGTAACTAGAAGTTAAAGAGAAGACCCAGATTGAAGTTGTCATCTCCTTTTTATATTGCGCTCCATTTTTGGAACTTCTGCGCACTCTTTTGTCTTTTTATCAGCGTATAAGATAATAATCTTATACACTCTCTCTTAAATTTAAGTTACAAAGTTCTCTTTTTTTTAAGCATTATTCTTCCATCTTTAATTAGCTAAAATATTTTTCTTTTAGCTTATACTTTTGGAATTCTTTTAATTTATCTGGATTAGTAATCTGTATGTTATTTATTCTTTCCAATTAGATAAAAAAAAATAAGAATGACAATTTTAACCTTCATTGCACGTTTTAACAAAAATTATACTAATCAAAAAAAAATCTAAATTTACTTTTTTAGCTTTTACCAAATGCCAATATATTTGTAACGTATATAAATAAACGTTACAATATATTGTTGTGTAAGTTGATATGTGCATAAAACCATGCATATGTCTTGTTTTCTAAACAATTCAGTAAACATTTATTGTTGCATAGTTTGACCAAGTGAGCTACTGGGACATATTTCTTTAAGAAACACATTAAATAATTTGGCTTCATGTCCAAGCTCTCATTCACACCTTTAGCATTATATAATTTGGTGCCCAATGTGGGGCCTAAATAAGGAGAAATTAACTGAGATAAGGGTCATTTATGTTTTAATGTGTAGAATTATTTTAGTTTACTAGATTATCAGTGATAGTTTATGTTGATTGACCTAGCAAGTGGTTATGAAAATGCATATTTATTTTTAATCGTCTGATAGAGTACTTGAATCCCTCCAGATAATGCCATGAGCTTATACATATGTGATGTTATAGTGAATAACTAAGCATTAGAGATAAGTGGATGCTATTTTGTCTTTGTTGCTAAATTTTTGTTGACAGCAGTGGATGGTATAACAGGTTCCAGATTATCAATTGCATTATTGTCAAATAAATTTATTTAAACATTTAAATTCCATTAAATTTATTGTGTAATAATCTTATTAGTGAGTATTGTGATTCAGGTTAATGATATATTAGGTGGGCCTAGCCCTGGTAGCTTGTTGATTGTAAGATATTAAACAAATTTGAGGCTCTTAAAATCAAAATGGATGCAAATTTAAAATAGATATGCAAAAATGGATGTAAATTTAGGAGATGAATGCAAAAATGGATGTTAATTCAAATAATGTAATGGCTGATTTGATAACCAAATTAAATGATAAAATTGATAACAAATTTGAATAGGCCAAAATTAAAATCCAGACATTAAAAGGAGAATTAACAGTAATTTAAAGGATCTAGATTTGAAATTCATAATAGGTTAGATAAGTAAGAAAAATGTAATCAAGAATTCCAGCATAAATTGAAAGTTAGGTTTAGTCAGTTTCAACACGAGTTTTTGGAATTTTGTAGTGAATTGAAGACTGAATTTAGGGAGTATAGAAAAGTGTAAACTAAAACTGAAAGTGATTTTAAAATGGTAGAGGCTGAATATAAAGAATTATTTTTAGAATGTCAAAGTTTTCAGAAACCAATTGTTGAGTGAGCATAAAACCCTATGTAGTTGCATATTTTAAACAACAGATAGGAGATTCACATCAAACTTTTAAACTGGAAGTCAGACAAGAAATGGAAGTGATGAATTACAAACAAAAGAAAGTTGTGAAAAATTTGGAAAAATAATATAAACATGTTATTGATAAATTTAAATCTGACAACAGTAAATTATAGAAAGAATTTCAAGATTATCTCAAAACATGTGCTAATACTCCTAAACGGATAGATGAAATTGAAACAAAGATCAAATGTGATAGTACTGAAGATAGAGGAAAATATAAGGTTAAAGAGATAAGGATAAAATCATGAATGTTTTAATACTGAAGAATTTGGACAGGTTATGAGATTGGTAGGAGGTGACTAAACAAGAATTGTTGGCCAGTTAATGATAATTTGGCTAAAGTAAATGGAAACTGTTGTTTAGGAGGTGATCAAAATATATCAACTATAAGTAGTCAATTTATGGGATTCCAGATGATAATTGGTAGTAAAGATGAACAAATATGGTTAGAATGTAATTTTAGAGAACTACAAATCATTCAGGTAAAACAGAATCCAAATAAAGAAGGTAGATATAAAATTTGTGGAGAGTAAAATTTATTGATAAAATAAAAGATATGAATGTTAAAGAGAATCAATCATATAAGCCATTTTAGTTGAGGATATGCCACCACTTATCGGAAATAATATAGAAAGATTAGATGAAGCAGCAGGTTCAAATATTTTTCCATTTACACATATAAAGGTTTTTAGGGATGGATTTAGTTAGAATCCAATGGAATATATAAATGATTTAGAAATGTTATTTAAAATAAATAGTTTAGATGAGAAAGAAAAATTAGCCGTTGCAAGTAATCATTTATGTTCTTCATTAAAGGTTTGGTGGCAATCATTGTGGGATAAGCCCAGAATGTACAGAGATTATAAGGAGGCAATAATGTCTAGTTTTGGAGTGAAGACAAAATGATTACCAAATCACACAAAATAAAAACAGTTTGATCAAAGGAGTTATGCTCAGTTTTTCAGAAATCAAGTGACCAAATTAAAAATGTTCACAAAATTCCCACTACTGAAACTCAAATTATATGCATTATTGGAAGAAACATGCCATGACATATTGAGTAACTGTTTATAGCATCAGATGAGCATACTGTAGAAGAAATGACTTAAATTTTGGGTGCATTGGAAGTTAGTAACAGTTTTCTAGGAGATACGTATAAATCCAGTAGAAGAGCATTCAGTTATAATGTAGCAAATTCTACTTTTTTTAGAAACAGTTCCCATAAATATACAGAACACTTAGGTAACAAATCATTATTTTAAAAGATGGCCAACCTACCATAATAATATAGATGGTGATAGAAACATGATTCAGCATGACAGGAACATACTAAGGCATGCAAATAGATATGGATACAACCTTAAATCTTTATGATAAAGGGATAATATTATTTGATGAGAAATGATGCATTTTTAGATATATTATAGAATGAATGTGTTAGTAGAACTTTAAGCCACTTGTTTTTAGTTTATTAATATGTGTGTATTTCAAATTTTAAGGGTTATTTATAAAATTTATGACTTTAAGGATTCCTATTAAGTAGCTTATTTTTATAAGTCATTTGGTTTGGTTATTGTTTATTACAAATTTGGAATAATTAATTATTAAATTAGCAAATTAGCTAGTAATTTAGTTCATGTATTGAAACTCAATTGAATCCCATGTTAGCAATCCACAGGATAACATATAAAAAGTTTTATAACATTTATGAAGGCCCCTTTCTAATTTTCAATAAAATAGGGGAAATGCTTTTATGGTAGATGCTCCTGTTGAGCCAAAAACATATACAGTGCCTGCAGTTTGCAACCAGTGCATCTGACAAGGTAACTGCAATAGTACAAATCATTCTCTTTCCAAAAAAAACAACAGCTTGTGTTTTGTGACAAATTGTTGTGATAAGTATGATTTAAATTCGTATATGTTAATTACCTTGAGTAGCTAAAATAAATTTGTTATTGAGTTTGTTGAAGGGCTTTTTATTGGATTATTAAAAAGGGAATTATATTGTAAGTGGTCATATATATATATATATATGTGTGTGTGTGTGTGTGTGTGTGAAAGAGAGAGAGAGAAAATTTGATTGTTGCTTCTCCCCTGATCATGTCATCTAAAAGCCATGAGATCATTAAGAGTTTGATTGTAGAATTGAAATTAGTTGGCTCTATATTTTTTGATAAATAAATACTTTGTTTAAATAATGTTTTCTATTATTAATATTTTTCTAATAGTACTAAATAATGTCAAGATGATAAAATGTGTTGTAGATCGAATAAATAATATTGAGGGTCGATTAAATAAAAATAATTAAGAAAGAAAAAGGTGGAATAAGTAAATAAATATTTCTAAAGACTTAAATATTTACTGCATATCCTTATATTTTAATTTTGTCAAAAATATTTGTTAATTTATTGTATTAATGAAAAAAAAAGTATTTTAAAGAGATACATAATATTATTCATTGTAAATTTGATATCAGTATTTTTTCTTCTTTCTATACTTGAGAGATAAACTGGTCAGTGTTGCATTTTTAAAGTTTAAACAATGTTTTGTATTCCACATTCTGTTAGAGTAGTTGTTAAAGAAGACAGAAAAATATATTTTTTTTTTGGATAGCTACAAGACTAAAATTAGCGGTTCACTTTTTTTCCTCTTCAAAAACAATAATAGAAATTTCACTTAAGTTGCTGCTAATCAAGAGTATGTCAGGTTAGAAATATAAACCTGGTGACTCGAGGGTTATTTCCCCTCCAACTGCAATTATCTATTTCATCTAGGCAAATCTCAGGCAATGAAAACAAGAACTAAGGTCAAATGTCACACGCAATGGTCATTTTTTTCATTGGGGATAAGACTACTTCCAAGTTTCCCTTGCATGAATTGACTCAGTACAGTCTTCAAAATTTTTGGATCCATAATGAAAGAAGGATCTACTAAGGATTTCTGTTTTCAACTACTTAAAGGAGAAAAAAGAGAAAAGCAAAAAAGCATGTTCAAAAGAAAAAGAATAGAAGAGATCAAATTTGTGATTTGATTACAATCATATATAGAGTTTGTGTGTACAACACTGATAAAAATAAAAGATCTCATAAGGTGACTGGCATTATATTTATAAGGGTGTCAGATATTTTTTATACGAATTGAAAATGAAGTATGAGTTTGTTTAGGTGCATTGACAATACAATTGGGGAGAGAGGGTGTTAAAGAATCATTAACTTTTGTTTGCATTTATGAAATTAAAGTTTTGTTTGATAAATATTTTCCAAGGCTGATCAAATTAATGTTAGTTATTCTTTTAATCCATTTTGTGTTAAATACAGTTAGATCTCACCCCATTTTAGTTCTCATTTGTGATTATTATAGTTCCTGGATGTTGTTTGCACCATCTCTTGATTAATTTTGGTTGCATTTTTTTTATTTTAGGCTTATTTTGTAGGAAATTCTATATTTAAAATTTTAGTTACTAAAAAAGGTTTGCATATGGCGATATATTTTTTAAAAAAAATCAATTTTCATTGCTATGTATTGGTGTGTAGGCTGGTCTCTTTTCTCTGATTGAATGGCTGCCAACTTTGGAAATGATACTGCAGGCATCTAAATGACAAAGTCAGAAATCAAAACAAAATGTTTTACACATTCATAATTAATTTTGAGTGTAAATAACTATATTTATCATAATTTTTTTCATTCATAATTAAGATTTTGCATCACTTTATCGAAATATAAAGTTTGATTTGAAAAATTTTAAATTTTACAAGAAAAATAAGTGTGGGAAAGTGACCATTCAAGACAAGTGTATAAGGTTGACCACTACTGACTGTAATTTGCATATTAGGGATTTCTAAATGACAAAGTCAGAAATCAAAACAAAATGTTTTACATGTTTGTAATTGATTTTGAATATAAGTAAATATAATTATTGTAATCTTTTACATTCATTATTAAAATTTTACATTACTTTATTGAAATATAAAGGTTGATTCGAACAATTTTAAATTATACAAGAAAAATAAGCATGGGAAAGTGACCGCTCTTCAAGAAAAATGAATAACATTGACCACTACTGACTGTAATTTGCTTATCAAAGACATTCATTGATAAGAACAAAACACAATTATATTTCATAAATTATTATGGAATTTATAATTAAACATCACATGATAATACATCATCTGATCATCCACACCACTTGATGGCACTGTTTCTATGCAAAAGCAGAGAAATATGCTGTTTACAAGGCCATTTAATAGATCTTATGGCCTGTAAACTGTTCAAACACTTGATGTTGATGAAGATAACACTTTCCTACCATCACTAGTGTATAAACATTATCAGCAACATCTTGTCACATTTTATATAGATGTTAGTAATGAATAGTTAACAGCATATCATATGAGAGTGTGTGTATTTGTAATCAGAAAAAGTGTATCAGTATGCAGTAATTTTTTTTCCTTTTAAATGGATGTAATTTTAATGAGTAACTACAAATTACAAGTATTTTGAAAATGTTTCTAATTTCCTTGTCAGGTGGCACAATTTAATAAATGAGGAGTGTAAGTCGCAATTTGGCAAAGTTCATGCGGAAGTCACACAATTTGTGAGAAGTTTGTGAGATAAACAAAGTGAAATGGCAGAACAACATTTGGTGGTGTTATAGTTCTTTGATTTACCTGTTACAGAAGCAGACACAGTGGCCTTCCTTCAGAGAAGAATATTTTTCCCATAGAAAAGAACTGTGTTTGTGGTAGTGTTATGAAATTACGATAATGTAAAATTTCAGAAATGGAATGTGAATCAAGTCAATGCCATCGAAACATGTGAATCTAAAAAAATATACCAAATATTCTATGTATTTGTTTATGAATAAAAGTTAATATTTTTGAACCCCCAGAAAATAAAACAAAAAAAAAATGTTTTTAAAAAAATATTTAAAAATTTTTGAATGTTTTAAAAAGAAAAAAAGGCAGAAGGTTTTTTTTTTTAAAAAAAGATGGTATGTAAAAAAAAAAAAAGACCGAAGGTTTTAAAACCAAAAGTTATATTTGTTTTTAAATTTTTTTATTAAACCCATTATCAAAAAAAAAAAAAAATCCATAAATATATATATATAAAACACATTTATAAAAAAAAACCTTAAAGAAATATATTTTTAAAAAGCCTGGTAACCTTATATTTATTTATTTTTCAATAGCAACAGCACCATCAAGCGGTGTGGATGATCAGACTATGTATTATCATTACTTTTTACAGAATATTGATTAGTAATGAGTGTAGATTTAGATTTTTATTTAAAATATTTAATTTTAGACCAAGAAAATACAACAGAACCACTAAACATCACACGATCACAACAGAACTGAATGAGGCATCATAATTTATAACCAGTATTCACATAGAATGGTTGAAATAGAAACTGACTGGAAATGAAATTGATGAATAATAGTTCTCAGATTTTTAAATAATGGACCAATACAAAAATTAGACAAAGGTTTTACAAGTTGATGTTGGCATCTAAGGGGTTAAGATTTAACAGCATTAAGAATATAATTGAAGTGATGTGTTAATAACCATCTCTTATGTTTACAGACAGATTATTTTATTTATATTCTTAACATAAGAATATGCAAGTCCATCATAATAAGAAAAGTCATAAATAATTATATATATATATATATATATATATATATATATATATATATATATATATATATATATATATATATATGTCTACTTAGCTTGAGGATAATCATCATTGGAAATTTGTTATAAATAAAGCAGGCCATTGGTAAAGTTAAATACTTACATTATATATATATATATATATATATATATATATATATATATATATATATAATATATATATATATATATATATCGATTTGATCAATCATATAGAAGCATATATATATATATATGAATATTGATTAGTTTATAAATTATTAATATAATTGATAATAATGGTTTATGCCTAATCTTATTAAATTCCCAGTATTTAAGTATCTGTAATAATTTCATAAATCATTGGATCTATACACCTTAATATTTTAAGTAAAAAGGAACGTCTTTATTAATAAATAATATATATGTTTTTTAAGCATGTTTAATTTTTTTTTTCTTAATTCAAATGAGTTTTTTATTTTGATTTTTTTAAAAATTGGACTTAATATTTTCCATTTGAATACAAGAGTACACTTGCTACTTCAATATATTTAGTCTCTTAAATGTTAGTCACCTGTTTTTATCTAGAATACCATGAGGTATAAAATGTTAATATTATAGTTTTACATAATAATAATAATTGATCTGTAGCACAATAAAATACCTTTTGGATCGTGAATAAATTTATAAAATTGATATTGGCATCACAATCTTAGAATTCATATAATGTTCATGATCTTAAATTTGATTAATAATTAAATATGTAGTTTGTATAAACAATAATCTATAAAAATATCACTCTGATTCAAACAACATAATTAAGAGTTATCTCCTATATGAATATATATGATGTTTTATCATTGGGATTAAATGATCAGAGTTGTTAATTATATCTATTGATGTCCAAGTTGGTGTGTGTATTGAAGTATACCTTTGGTTTGTCTTGTATGCCAACCAACAAACATTTATGGTCGTAGAGTTTGACCAATTCAAATTCTAGGATATATTTCTTTAAGAAACATATTATTGAATAATTTGGCTTCATGACAAAGCTATCATACACACCTTTGCTGTTGTATAATACACCTGCCAAATTTGTGGGACACTCAATGAGTTCTTCCCAGAATTACTATTATATAATTTGGTGATCTAATTTATGGACCATGTTAGTACAATGGACATCATACTCCCAGTTAACATTATAATATGTGTGTGGGTGTGATTATGTGTGTTAAAATGTACTGTATACTTGCTATTGAATAAACTACCTATTGTATTTTAATTATTGTTTATCAAAACATGAGAACCATTATAGTATATACATGTTGAACAGGAGGAGAGTTTGGAACAAAACATACTGTAGCTTACAGGTTCACTGTAATGTATTTTTGATTTTCATAGGGAACTTTTTCATTGTAACAATTCAACATTGAAATCCCTTAGAAATACAACTTAAAATATTTTTATAAGTATGTTTTAATTGATTTGTTGGTATCCACAAAACATTATCAATCTGTAAATATGTCACACATATAATATTGTTGAGCCCCCCTACTTTTATATGTTGATTATTTTTATTTATTGTAAGAGATCTTACTTGTTCTTCTATCCATTCATTAAAAAACTTATATGAAACCATTTATAAAGGATCATATAATATATCATGAATTAATAATTATTTTGTAAGGCACTAATTGATTGGATTTGATAAAGTTTGAGAGATATTATGATAAATTATATTAAAATTCTTTTAAACTAATGATGATCATGCACAACATTTGCTTTGTGACAAAACAGTCCCAATATCAATAACAACTGGTTTTTAATATATATATATATATATATATATATATATATAATTAAAAACCAGTCAACACCTAACAGTCCCAATATCAATAACAACCAATAATTTCAAACTGTTGTCAAGGCAATCTCCTTTTAATAAGAAGGGTGGAATACCAACTTTATTAATGGTCTAATATGTTTATATAGACACTAAAGATTGCAACTTGACCACAGATGTTGAAATTGTTTATACAAAGAAGTTAAAATAAACATCATTAAACAGGTAAATATAACCTGTTATGAATACAGACTAATAAATAGTCAATCATAATGTTATAAACTGCAATCACAATTTTCAAATTGCAACCAAAGTATTACTTAAATAATAAGTGTAATAATAATCAAGGCTAAATGGATTTGTAAGTAATCATTAAAAAACAGTCGACACTTAGACAATTCCAATTTATATATATAAAATAAAAAAATCAAGTCAAATACCACATGACCTTTTTTGGCTTGTATTACAGATATATAATATAGGGAGCATACTAACAAGCTTTTTATCATAAGCGCCACAAGAGAAAACATTTAAAAATATCTATGTAGAATTAATCCTATGGTTTAGAAATAGTAATAATTCTAGTTAGAGATTTTTAAATGCTTTCTCTTGTGTCACAATAAAAAGCATGTTAGAGATATTAGTACACTCCCTATATTACATATCTCTAATACTAGCTTAAAACAAGTCACATGATATATGACTTTATTTTTTGATGATTATAATTTTGCTCTTGAGGCTTTGGCAATGTTTGATTACTGAGGCTATTAATATATAGTGAGGGTGAAGTGTTTTTAGACACATATAGCTATTTAAGTTAGCTACCTTGGACTTGAAGACTAAATGTCTGAAAAATTTAGATTTTCTACTTAATTGTTAAGTATTAAGTAAGTGCTGGCCTTGAGTTGGTAATTGTCTAGATATTTAATATTTAATGATAGATGATGGAAATAGTCCAATGTATTGCCACATCTAAAATACCATCATCACAAATCTTCAGGCAAAACTAACAATAATTTTTTGTTTTATTTATTTATTTGAGAATTAAGATTGTTTTAAAATTGATTAGAATGTTAATTAATGTATTTAAAGGGTTTTTTATGCAGAAAAAGCTTTAAGATAATATAATTATTTTATAATACTATTATTAAAAGGGAAAGAACTAAAAATAAATTGTTTAAAGCAAAAATTTTTGAGAAATAAATTATTTCATATTAAAGACAAAAAATGTTTTAATGAAATTTATATCCTACAATTATTTTATTATTTTGGTTTGATTGATTAAAGACAAAAACTCTTTAATACTTATTTTTACTAATCAATAAAAATACAGGTTAATCCCTAAAGATAATGAAATTTAAATAAAGATGGAGCTTGATAAAAGAATATAAATAAGGTATTTTACATAAGCAAAAAGTTTGTGAAATTTTAGTGTGAATGAAGATAACATTCTATTGTCTTTCCAAATTATTCTACCCAGGAGAATAGAGTAAATGTTTGATTTTTCTGAATTTTCTGTCCACATTGGTGCAGATTCTAAATGCCAACAAATCTATGAAATGAAGAAATAAAGTCAACTTTCCACCAATGGACTCTGTATATAAATATAACTTCCAGAAAATGACTAATTTCTATACTTTGGTATTATTCTTGCTATGATGTATTACTCTAGTGATGTTTGCATCCGATAATATTTATTCAAAGTTTTTGTTGATGATGTCATGGCAACCAAGAATCATGGCATGACTAATCTATTTCAAGTAAATTTACCCTTTTCTTTTCATTTTAGAAGATATTAAATATTTCAGTTTCCCATAGTACTTCTCTCCTCCACAATATAATACATCTTTTGTACATTTGTAAGTAATATGGGTTTATATTTAAAAATTTATTTACAGTTAAAACTTTATGTATTTGTGGGGCTTTGATGACATGAAGAGTCGTATTAAAAAGGTATAACTCACAAGGATCTATTTATTTAGTATTGTAGTGCCTTTTTTTTTCTTTTTTTCATAATGAATATATGTGTCCATTATTTTTTTTAGAATTGAACTTTCATATCACACGTTGTATAATATTATTATATTATTATTATATTATAATATATTATTATAATATATTATTCTAAGTTTGCAATATGTTTAAAATAATGTCTCCATAGGATCTGTGGATAAATTTGATCGATTAAGTTTGTCTGCACATTTCTTGGAGGCATTATTTCAAACATATTAAAAACTTACAGTAATATATTACTAGAATAATATACCATTGCAGGAATAATACCAAAGTACCCTACTTTCTTATAATGACTGCAATAAAACATGAAAAGTGAATTTGATTTATTCTTATGTAACATGAAGCTTTGACCCTACTCAAAATGGAAACTAAACTAGCATGGAGGAAAATTTGCTAGCAGATTAACTATATGCTTATATATTTGTATGGGCCCAAAGATATAAAGTTAAGGAATTTATATGAACTTTGAACTACGAAACTCTCTAAAAGAATTATCATTTTGAAAGTCAATCATGCAAATATTGATAATTTAAAATTATATTTCCCAGGAATAAATCGTTTATATATATGCAAATATTTATATATAAATACTTTTATATTTTATGTTATAATTTATTTTTTATTATTATTTGTTTATATATAATTTTAGAAAAGGCAAAAAGAAAATATGTTAGAATAAAAGAAATAGTTTACTTTTTTTTCTCCACGAAAATAATTAATTATAAGAAAAGTTAATCATCCTCTTTTAATATTAAAAGAAAAGAGAGAGGAAACCAATGAGATTTCTTTTAAATTAGAAGTTAGAATGTTTTATGTTTAGATGTTAAGAAATGATTTAAAGTTTTAAAAGAAAAGTAAAAATTTATTATTTCCAAATTGAAGGTTATACAAACATCCATTGAATAAATCTGTGTATATACGAAAAAATCCTGTGCAAGCCAATATTTAAAGACAAATGTTGAACATTATTTAAAATAACTCGGACAAATTAATTTCTTTGCGTTAATAATGGGACTGGAATAGTTTTTTTTTTTTTTTTTCATATGTCAGAGTGTTGACCGGGAAGCGAACCCGGGCCAGCTGCTTGGAAGGCAGCTATGCTAACCGTTAGGCCACCAACGCTTGACTGGGACTGGAATAATTAAAGTGTAAATGAGAGATAATTTGTGTTTTATTCATACACGAAGACACAAACTATATATGTATATATCTTTAAATGTGTTATTCATTCTGATAATAGAGATTGATTATAAATTTTTTTTTTTTTCGTTTTTTTTTTTTCATGCGTCATAACATCGGCCGGGAAGCGAACCCGCTAACCCGGGACAACTGCTTGTAAGGCAGTTGTTATGAGGTTTGTATGAATAAAATGTCATTATTTAAGAAGTATTGACATTTGATATTTAAGTTGTGAAAAAAAAATATTTGTACGATAGTTATACTTCTGAGTTAAGAAGTTTTTCCAGGTAAATAATAAAGATAATTATGGTGAATCAATGACGGTTTTGATATAAAGTTAGTGGGAATGTATATATATGAAATAGTATTACAAGTTGTGTATAAAATAATGAATAGTGGTTTAAGTTAAATAATAATGAAGATACAACAATAGTTTTTAAGTTATGTGTTTCTGAATCGATCTTCTCTCTGCAGTGAAATATTTGTTCAAACACGAGTGTTTTTAATATAAAATTAGAAAGTAAAGTATTCACATATTTGACAAAATGAACTGTTGAGATTTAGCTATATCATTGTGGTGTATCACACTATGATCATCCTAATATATGCTTTTTCTATTTAAGCAGAATGAATTAGTCATAACTATAAAGATCATAAAAGTTTTTATCCTTGCCTATGATAGAATGTCTTAATGTTTAAAATGCTTAATGAGATATCTTTAATACGGTTTGGCGCAGGATAGTTAAAATGAATAAATATTGAGATATGTCATGTTCTGTTAGCACACATTCCACTTTGTGATACATTCGAGATTATAAAGAGCGAGTTCAAACACTAAGTCCATTAAAATATTGAAGAGACAGGCAAAAAAGGAAACTATATTTAAATTCATAAATCTTATTCAACTGAGAATAGATTATAAATGGACCTAGTTACAATTAAATGCATCTATTCAACACTAATCTAGTAATAAATTATATAATCATATTTAAGATGTTTTGTTTGGAGTTTATTTTTTTCCAAAGAAATCTATGATATAGATTAAAGCATCTACAAAGTCAAACAAGAAACTAATCCCAGGCTGATATACAAAGTACGATATTGTGTGGACATTCATACTAACTTAATTGTTGTTTTGCATAAAATGGACCCCATAGCTAGAACATTACATATTATATTGGCAACTGATCCACATATAACATTGCTTTAGTTTCACAATGGCTACTGATTGCATACAATCTTCAAATTTGAAATTTTCAATAGTGATTTAGTTCCAGTTGTTATCCACTTCTAAGCTGCAGATAAGTCATGGTAAGTGTGAGTAATATATTCTGAATAAAAATCACAGTATTCAAATTTATATTATTTGACATTATAATTCTAATAATTGTATTTCTATATAAGGAAATGGAGGTCTGATAAAGTTGTCCTATTTTACGATAAATAGATTGACATTGTGTTTAAGAAAAATGGGTATTACAAATTAATTTAAATGATTCTTTGTGAATGTAGCATTGTGAATTATTATAGTAACATTTTTGGACTTAGTTGTTCTGTGAGTTGGAAGTGATAATTGTATGTAAGAAATCGCTTAATTTATTATGCTATTATAAAATATTGACAAAGGTGTCAAAAATGTACACTTTTTTAAATGTACATTTTGAATTGTTTTATTAAATAATAAATAAAATGAATGACTGAAGGGAGCTTGATAGTCTGGGTTCAAATCCCCTTTAATTACATCTGGCTTAAGTATATATACTATTCTTGTATTTAAATATTAAATAATATTATGTAAAAATAAGAAAAGAAACATTTTAAACATTTTTTTTTAATATAAGAATTAAAAAAATGCAATGTTTTTAATTCAAAATGGAGTTTCATCTTCTGATTTAGCTCTACAAATGTTTATATTAAATTAATGAAATGCATTGGAATTTTAAATCTGCAGTCTTTCATCATTTGTCATGTTTGTGTTTATAAACAAGTTGTTTTTTGGTGTTTTTTTTTTAAATCTAGTATATATGGCATGATTATAATTGTTGTTTTTTGATTAAATTTATTTTTATAAATTGTTTAAGTCTGATAATAACTTTTCATAGCTAGTTTTATATGATTTTGCCATTAGACATGATTTCTCTGTTGTTATTTTTTTTAGTTTCTGAATTTTAATCTCTATTTCTAGCATAATATGTCAGGAATTTATTTAATTATCTCACATGCTGTGCCATTTACTATATAGAATATGATTGTGTTATACATTAAACATTACTCACTAGAATATTACGGAGTTACAATGTATAGCAATACATAAACCTTGTTTAGTGTAAATCATCTTTATTTCAATCAAAACTAATATTTCAGCTAAATATCTTAGAGATTATCTTGATTAAGTAAACTTAATTGATATGGATTTGTTATTAATCTTTACTTAGAGCTATAGCCATTATTAGTTTGTGGTGTTGGTCTCCATTGCTTATATTATTACCATGCAATTTGGGTTTATGTTGTGTGCTTTTTATTGGTATTCTTATTTTGCTTAGATTATTTGCTTGGTTTTCAATTGCCTTTTCAATTTGTGTGTGGATTATTTTGGTGTCTGCATTTATGTTTTTTGCTTGTATGTTCCCAAGTTGTGACTGTTGTTTGGTCTTGATGCTTGCATTCAATTCTTGATCATTTTGATTCAGATTACTTGTTTGTTCATGAGAGGGCTGTGTATTTTCATGATTTACTGTTTGATTATGTGTGTCTTGATTGGTGTTGCATTGTATTGCCAGGTGTCCACATTGTTTGCATGGGTAACATTGCAGTCTCAGACCTTTTATATATAGATTAAGCATGGCTTCCTGATTGATGACTTGTATCGGTCTGTCTTCCGGATTTATATTGGGATTAATTTTTATTTTGAATTCAAAGCTGTTCCTGTACATGGGTATTAGCGTATCTGTAAGATATATATGTTTAAAATTTGTGACTTCTCCAAATGGTTTCATTCATCTGCTGGAACTCTTTTATATCATAGCCAAAATATGCATTCTTTAATATTCCCATGATGTAGCTTTGTGCATCTCTGTTGACCACTAGTAGTGTGTAATTCTTTAATATTTTTATTTCAGTTTGAAAACGATCTCTTTGGTGTTCACTGAAAAACTCAGCAGCTATATATCGCGAGTTGGGATGTTCTCCTATTGTCTGCATCATATACCACATTCCATTTGCTGTTATGGCCTTATATAGCAGGGCTCTTGGAAACTTGTATAGATCAAGATCGTTATCAGTAGCTGATAATACTATCTATCTTTGTGAAAAAAATTTTTTAAACGAGTTAAATAATTTTCTGGGGATTGTTTTATTAAAATCATTATTTACTTTCTGTATTTCTCTCTCACTTCAGTCTGTAGTAGAAGAATTCTTGTTTTCCAATGTCTGATATTAAAATTGTTAATATCTTTTTGGTTAACTTTTCTAAATCTTTGTATTTGCACTAGACTTGCATTATTGTCTTTGCTGGTTCTTGTCAGGTTGCAGGTTTTTGACATCATGCTAACTGCTTTGGTGCCAATCAACTTGTTATCTATTTACTTGGTTGCCATGTTTTTGATTTCGTTGTAATTTCTTTTTAATGAATTATTCCTTCCTTGTTGCACTTTTTGTATCAATTCTCACTTTTTTATTCCTGCGGATCTGATCTGCAATTGCTAACAAGTTTATGCTCAGATGTCCAGTTTTAAAATGGAAAAAAAAACTAAAAAATATTGCTAAAACACATCAGAAGTGACAGAAAATAAAAAAGCTTTATTATTATTATTATTATTATTATTATTATTATTATTATTATTATTATTATTATTATTATTATTATTATTATTATTATTATTATTATTATTATTATTATTATTATTATTATTATTATTATTATTATTATTATTATTATTATTATTATTATTATTATTATTATTATTATTATTATTATTATTATTATTATTATTATTATTATTATTATTATTATTATTATTATTATTATTATTATTATTATTATTATTATTATTATTATTATTATTATTATTATTATTATTATTATTATTATTATTATTATTATTATTATTATTATTATTATTATTATTATTATTATTATTATTATTATTATTATTATTATTATTATTATTATTATTATTATTATTATTATTATTATTATTATTATTATTATTATTATTATTATTATTATTATTATTATTATTATTATTATTATTATTATTATTATTATTATTATTATTATTATTATTATTATTATTATTATTATTATTATTATTATTATTATTATTATTATTATAAAATTATTGTAAAATTAATCAGAGAAATGTATTAAAATCTTTGGATGGCTCATCAGATGTTTTAAAAAAACTTAATGTTGAAATTAAGTCTGATATTAGAAAGTTGAAGTTTAGATATTATCAAGAATTTCTTAGTGATAAAAATGTTTCTTTGAAATGGAGAACAATAAATTCTTTGATTAAAAAATCTTCTCCTGATCGTATTAAATGTATTAAATATAATGAACGTTTAAGTGAGTTCCAGAATAATGAAAAATATGTAGCTGATCGGTTTAATGAGTATTTTGTAAATTTATCGATGCGTGATGTGCCTGAGCAGATTTTGTCTTCTTATTCAAGTTTGAATTCTTTTTTATATTCTGATGTTTCTGAATCTCAGTTGTCTGTAGCAATTGATAGTTTAAAAAATGTCACTTCTTTTGGACTAGATGGTATAACACCTAAGATGCTTAAAGAAAATAAGGTTGCATTTTTGCCTATTTTAGTTCATTTATTTAATTTATCTTTGCATTCTGGATCATTTCCAGAATGTCTGAAAGTTAATGTTATTACTCCTGTTTATAAAAAGGGTGATTCTACTCTTATGGTCAATTATAGGCCAATTGCTATTATTTCTGTTTTTTCTAAATTATTGGAAATGATTGTTAGGGATCAAATGTTGTCATTTCTGTTTAAAAATAAAATTTTATCTGACTATCAATATGGTTTTCTTCCTGGCAGAAGTACATTAGATGCTTTAAAACATCATGTTCAGTATTTAACATCTTCATTGGATCAGGAACTTAAAACATTGGCTATTTATCTTGATTTATCTAAAGCATTTGATTCTGTTAATCATAATATTTTGATTAAGCATTGCTACTTGTATGGTTTTTGTGGATCTATTGGTAGTTGGTTGGAGAGTTATTTAAATGATAGGAAACAGTTTACTAATATTTATGGTACTATCAGTGATGTTGTCTTGATTAATTCTGGAGTTCCGCAAGGTTCAGTACTTGGTCCTCTATTGTTTTTAATTTATATTAATGATTTATTTTCATTGAAGTTACATTCTAAGATTTTTGGTTTTGCTGATGATATTGCTTTATCTTGCAATGCTGTTTCTTATAATCTTCTTGAAAAATTAGTGAATGAGGATTTGGACTCAATTGGTAAATGGTTGGCATATAATTCATTGTTGGTCAATTTAGATAAAACAAAAGCTATTCTTTTTTCTTACAAGCGTACTTTTTTTTCTCTTAAGATTAAAATTTGCTGTAAGTATATTTTGCATTATAATAGTATATGTACTTGTGAGAATATTCCTTTGGTAGATAATTATTGTTATTTGGGAATATATATTGACTCCAGATTGTCCTGGACAAATCACATTACCTATCTTTGTCAACGGTTACGTAATTTAAACTATATGTTTTATTATTTAGTTAAATTTCTTCCTAGGTCTGCTCTCATTTTTATTTACATTGCCTGTTATCAGAGTATTTTATCTTACAATATCATTATTTGGGGTAATGCTTCTCCACATATTTTATCTTCTTTGCGTGTTTTGCAAAATTATACTTTACGCATTATTTTTGGTAGATCTCGTTCCTCTTCTGTTCGAGATATTTATATTGCATTTGGTTTATTTGATGTAAATCACTTATATCAATATAGAGTTATTTTTGATATTTTTTGTGCTAAACCTTTTCTGAATTCTAGAGTTTATGTTCTAAATACTCGTCTTTCTAATAAATTTCAATTACCTTTACCAAAATTTTTTAAGGAATCTAGTAGAAGACAATATGTTTATTCTGGGTCAAAGTTGTTTAATAAATTTGTATATGAATGTTCAATTGATCTGAATAATATTTCTTATATATCATTCAAAAAATATTTGTGTCAATGGTTGTGTAGTATGTATTAATTTTGGCATTTATTTTATTTATTTAATTAATTTTATTTATTTCCTAAACTGTTCTTTTGAGTTTTTGATTGTATTTTTATTTAATTTATTTTTATATGTAAATTCCACACACAAGATTTTTCTTGTTTGGAGTTTTTAAATATTTGTGATGTACTTTGTTTTATTTCATAGAATAAATTGAATTGAATTGAATTGAATTGAAATTGAATTGAATTATTATTATTATTATTATTATTATTATTATTATTATTATTATTATTATTATTATTATTATTATTATTATTATTATTATTATTATTATTATTATTATTATTATTATTATTATTATTATTATTATTATTATTATTATTATTATTATTATTATTATTATTATTATTATTATTATTATTATTATTATTATTATTATTATTATTATTATTATTATTATTATTATTATTATTATTATTATTATTATTATTATTATTATTATTATTATTATTATTATTATTATTATTATTATTATTATTATTATTATTATTATTATTATTATTATTATTATTATTATTATTATTATTATTATTACTGCTGCTGCTGCTGCTTTTGTAATTTAGGTAGACATTATCTTATGGATAAGAGTATGTTAATACTATGATTCCAGTCATTGCCTAATATTCATTAAATGAAAAAAGTACATTTTAGTGTTATAAAATTTTAATTAAAGAGTCTGAGATTTCAGTTGACAGAAATGACTATTGACAAAATTGTTTTGCAAAAGAAAATTAATTTTAAGAGATGAGGCAAAATATAAGAAAACAGATTGATCTTTTTTAAAATAGATAAATCTTGATCTGATTGTGGTAATGAGATGCTGATGATGGTTATTACAAGTGCTGTAGTGGGAAGACTTGTTAGAAAGAAGATGATTTAATACAACCTAACTATTGTATGGTGTATGCTTTTAATTTTAAGAGCCTCCCTATAATTTGTGAGAGGGAATTTAATGTTCTCTTAATATTTACTCAATGTTCCATATAATATTTACAATGTTTATATATTGCTATTATTATCATCCTAGTGGCTTCTTTTTAATGTAACATATGGCATTTTGTAACCCTCTGAACTTAGCCCAGAGTGTTATTATTTTGGCATTATATCTAATAATTTGTCTGTGTTGTTGATGATTGATAGTTGATGATCGATTGATCACCTATATTTTTAGGTTATAATTTTGGCAATCACCATGGGACCATCAATTAGTTGAAGGGTCTCAACTAAATGGACCATCAATTAGTTAGAGGGTCCCAATTATGTGATTTTAATTGACTTGTAGAAAAGATATATTTTAATTACTATAGTCTGTCAAAGTATCTTATTGTCATGTGATTATATTTAAACACAATGATTAAATTTTGATGCCATGATAAAATAATCTTTATTCATTTCAATATTTTGTATTTATTGCAGCCATTTGATCAAGTTTTTAAATGATCTTTGACAAAGTGGCATGTACTCTTTACATAATACAAAATATTTTAATTATTTGGGAATCAATCATTAATAATATTATGAAATATTTCTGGTGATGATGATGTTGCTTAAATTTTAAATTTATGTATGGTAATTAAAATTTGAAGTAGTTGATAAATCCTTTTTAAAAGGGAATATATTGTAATATTCCTTAAAATTTTGGATATGTTAATACATCATGGTTTGTTGCTATGTGTATTTGGGATGTTTTTAGTGGATGGATATATTATGGTAGTACTTTTGTAAAAATTTTATTTTAGAGCAAAATTATTTATTTAAGATTATTAAGATAAAATTATAATGAGTAATCTGAAACAAGGCTTAGATGATTTTGGTGAACCCAAGATTTATTGTCATCAGACACTCAAAATATTGAGCAGAAGGAAAAACAAATTTTGTAACCACTAAGCCACAATTTCTGATTCAGGGGGGACACAAAGTGAATCATCTCCTAATTTTAAATATCAATGATGCAAGTACTTCGGCGATAAAATAATCTCAAGAAGAATTCAAGTCTTCTCAGAAATCCATGGAACATAGATTTAAATTACCTATAGACTCGATAGAAAGTCAATATCAATCATCTCAAAAATCTTTAAAAGAATCCTTACAAAGTCAATATCAGACATTTGAAATCACTGGAAGTAATATTTACTATGCGAGTAAAAATGCGATATTAGGGACCTCTACAGATCTTAACCAGACAAATTTGAAACAATTTTAATATTGTTATGAAATAAATTAGTTGGTAAAATATCAAAATCACAGGAGCAGCTTAAAAATGATATCAAAAAAGAATTCAAATGTGTTAGTAAATGATTGAGAGCAAACAAAGACAGTTATTAATGAGCATTTTGAAACAATGTAGCTGAGCTATCAATAATTAAGCAAGATTTTGATAAAAAAATAAAAGGTATTAGGGAGTATTTAATTCAGTGTCAGAATGAATCAGATTTTAAATTAAGTAGTTTTGAATTAAATATTGAAGAAACCAATGAAAAGTTATGTGAGCACATGTTAGGGATGGACAATAAAATGAGAAGCATTGAAGTGCAATCAAACCAAATAGTAGAGCAATTTAAGCTTGAATTAGATTCTAGTTTTAAACAGATGAGAAACAAATTGATTTGAGTATGGAGGTAGAAAAATATAAAGAAAGTATACAGGCTGAGTTATTAGAAATTGACATAGTATTAAATCTCAGACCAGTATTAATTTACAATTAGTAAAACAAGAATGAGTAGAATTGGTGCAAGAGTCTAGAGTAGATGTCCATGAGTTGAAAAACTTCATTTTTTATTTGGGCAAAGATGTTAAGCAGGTCCAGAAAGATTTGGTTAATATTCGTCAGAAATTAGATAATTTGCCTGAAAGGGAAATAGAACAAAGTAGTAAATTAGCTAAGCAAATCAGTATTTTTAAAGTAGAACAAAAATAATTTGTTGAAGATTTAATTGAGAATATGAAAATTGATGCTAAATTTGATAATGATAATAAAAAGATTCAAGAATTACAAGTGATTAAGGAGCAGGACATTAATTTGATTAGAAATAACCATAGCTTTTTGAATGAGCCAATCATAGAGTGTAAAATAAAATAAACATATGTTTTAAAGATAGTCTTATTATAAATTCAACAAATGTGAGAAATTCACAATTGAAAAATTGAAAAAAAAAATGTTTGGAATAACCCAGTCTGTTTGATGCACTTTAAAAATGGGTCCAGTAAGGTATTAATGCTTGTAATATAAATTATGATGTAGTTAGATATAGTTATTTATTTCTAAAAATAAATTTAAAGTTTGTTTATTTTATTTTTCAGTTGTGAATTTGGCAGTTTTTTTTAATTGGTTGTGAATTTGATATGTGACAGCATTATAAACAAACATACATACATTCTTTTGGATTTTATGTGACTTTATTCAAAAAGTTGTAAAGTGTTTTTTTTATAAAAATATATGTTGATTGACTAAAGATTTATGATGATGACATTTAAAACAGGCAAAACTCACTATACATATTGCCACACACAGCAAGCTAGAGTAATCAATGGATGCCAGAAGGCTTGTGCATAAAATCCCCATCTAGTGCCTACTCATCCAATATCCCCAGACTAGTTTCTGGCTTGTGGCCTTCGTCAGTGAGGAGCATAAGAAGTGGTGGTCATGTGATTATGGCATTTACTTGTAGTTATATATTGCATTACTCTTATCATGTATTTGAATTGTCAAATATTTTTAGAATAGTAAATTTTATTTGTCAATTTCCAAATGTATCTAATTATTAATAGTAATGTACATTTTGCTATAAAGAACATAATTACACCTGAACTATCCCCCCATGTCATGTACAAGATGACTTGCCCCTACTGAGGGTGCCAAGCAATATACTATGGTGAAACTAAAGCAAATATTGCCTTTAGAGTATCACAATATCACTACATATACACAGAATGCAAGATAAGACAGAAGGCAGCTCAATATTTGTTGAGCATGAAAGAGTCACTGGCCACACCTACCAAACAGCTTCAGCTGAGACAATGTGCACAGAGCACAATGACATGAAACGCACTGTAAAGGAAGCTTGTTTTATCACAGATGATCCCATAGCAATCAACTGAACAGATGCCTGCTTTACTATCTCTAAAAAATGGGTCATTTAAACATTATTGAATAAATTTGCACACATTACTGTGTCATTCACTAACTACTAGTGGAAAGAGCTATGACTATGGGAACATAGAATTCCCGAAAGCATTTAGCTTATCAGTTGTTGTGTATAGCTTCATTAATTGTGTATAAAATGCAAGCTTATTATTATAAAGCACAATGTTTTAAATGGTGTTTTTCTTCTCTTTTCTTCAGTTGTTGCTGGCCTAATAATTAATAGCTAACACAGGAATTGAACACACTACCTTTAGATTTGTGAATAGCCTAGATATGTAGTGAGCCTTCCTAAAATTTAGTATTTAAACTAGTTTGTTAGAGCATTTTCTTAAACTGTCATGAATGTAAAGGTTATTGATGCCCTTTTCATGCTAGTTGTTCCTGTCTCCTTAGCAACATGTGAAGATGAAAGGAAAATATTAGAAATATTGTTTCACATTGACCTGACATTATTACTAATAGCTGAAGATACTTTGAATGATATAAATAGTTTGAGTTTTTATATAAACATTTAGTCATTGAATTAGATTGATTGAAATAGCCCAGCATATAAGTACCAAAAAAATAGTTTATTAGATTTTCAATAAATGTATAATGTTGGCTATGTATAATATTATTTTGTTTTCCAAATTTTGAATTCATATGTATTATTTTAATGGTGAATATAGAGCAAAATAAGATGCTAATGATAAAAATGTTTGAATAAAATAAACCATCTATGTGCTTTTATTTCATTCTGAATGATAGTAAAGAAAATGTTTTTTTTTATTTTATAAATACAATATTAATAGAAGACTATCAAGAAAATGAAGTTCAAAAATTGACTATTTAAAATATATTATTATTCTTTGATAATATCATTTATCTTCTATAATATCAAAATGGATAAGAAAAATCATGAGATGGTTGATTTTGAGATATCATATTACTGTATTCTAACTAAAATTATCTGCTACAGAAGCATTTGAGCTTTAACATAATTAATACTTAATCTTTCATTCAGATATACTAATATCATCATATATCTTTACACTTACTAAAATTTTAAAATAGTTTCTTTTGATGTAAGTGAATCTAGAATCAATAGATAGCGTAATTAATATTATTCAGAATTTACTTAAAAGCAAAATGAATAAATACAAATTGAGCTTTTCTGTTGATCATCTAAACTGTTATATCTTTATGTAGCAAAATTCTATACCATGAAGATTGCTTGTTCAAAAATTGATCTATCTGTTAGTAGAGTTATTTGCAAATTCACTTTGGTGAGAAATAAAGATAAATTAATTCAGTCTTTTTTATTTTGCTTTTAGGAATTTTTATAGAAGATATGTGGATTTTCTATTTATCTATGAACCCTTGGACTTGATTTAATACATGATTGCATATCTAAAGAACGAATCCAATTTTAAATAAGCAATTAAATATAGATAAATAATTTAAATTTATTAAAGTTTTTGAATGAAAATAGACAGTCCATTTATAATGTGATAAAATCATTAATAATTGGAATTATATTCACTCTCATTCAGATGTTTTAGTTTTTTTCCCGAACCATGATTTTCTCAATATGATCCACAAAAAAAAATATACATAAAATTATAAGTTGAAGATCTATAAAAAGTAGAATCAAAAGAAATTTACTGTATAAGTTCTTTTTAGTATATTTAACAACATTGCCAAATATTATTTTATTGTAAAAATAAAGATCTATTTTGTCAAGCGTTGTTAGCTGAGAGGTCAGTGCAGTGACCTTGCAAGCAAGCAGTTTATTGCAGATGGTTGTAGCGAGTTTGCCTCCCGGCTGATGCTATGACATATGAAAAAAAAAGATCAATCTTTAATTTTCATACCACATTGTGTATGTCTCTCTTTTTTTTTTTTATATGTCAAAGCATTGGCCGGGATGTGAACCCACAACTGTTTGCAACCAACTACTTGCTTGCAAGGTGGCTGCGATGACTTCTCAGCTGACAACGCTTGTCTTTTCAGTGTGCAAATATATTAAAGATATATGCACATATTATTTTAATTTGGATATTTGATCATTTAATATTTTAAATAGACACAGTAATTTGATGGATAAATTATATATTAGAACATAAATAGTTTATGTCATTGATTATCACAAGGTATTTGCCTTTTCAATTTACTAAAGGGGAAAGAAGAGTGCATTTATAAATGAGAATTGTTCAAAACATATATCATTGTAGAAGATCAAAGACCAATTATTATAGATGATAAAAAATAAAAATAAAAGTGTAATAAAAATACCAATTCAGAATTAAAATAAAATTGCCAAACAACAGATAAGACCATTTAGCAGAGTTCCTACAGGAATTGTATTATATAATGTGATTTTAGGAGTGCCAAAACTTTTTTTCAGTTAACATAAGCCATAAATATTGTACTCTATAACAAATGCATATTAGGATTTTTAAAAAATAAAATTTCATTTTTAAATGATACAATCTTTAAGGTTTGTTTATTTTTGCATCTATATGTGTGTTCAGTTTAACAGTTTTACATATAAACAATGTTAGAAGACTCATACTTAGATAAAATAATTTATCTAATATATACTTAAGTATGTATAATTTTAATCAAAATGCTTACAAATCTAATTAGTTGCTCTTATTGATAACTATTTGATCACTCTATATTATTTTGTTCTGGAACAGTGACATCATTGGATGATGCATCAACATGGTGGTTAATATTTAAGGTAAAAGTCATGTGTGAAGACATCAAAAATTTAATTTTTATTGAGAATTAGCAGAAATCTCTTTTAGGAAAAAAGTTAGCATTGAATAACTACAAGATCCCAAGAACATTTTACAATTGCAGCTATTGTAAAATTTTATTTTTACATTTGTTATAAAATGAATTGCTGATTTGTAAATTTTAACTGAATCATCATCGCTATCTAGAAGTGAAATTTAGTAATGGAAGGATGGATATAAGTGTCAAACTCATTTCAATCACGAGTTATTGTATATATATATATTGTAATTCTCAAAGTATATACTATCTTCATACAATTATGTAAGTCTAACAAACTTGTATTGTTCAAGTTAATATGAAAAGGTAAAAATCAAACAAATATAAGTAAGTTTTAAATACATTGAACCATCTTTTGGCAGATAGGTGCTAGAGTCATAGTGCTGAATAGGAATACACAGTTAGAAATATGCCTTTATAGTATTAATGTAGTCCAATATGTAAATTATGTAATGGGTGTAATTTAAGTTACTGGATCCTTCATTTTTTAGATAATGGGATACCGGAATTTTTTATTGATGGAATGAGGTTTCCTGGTGATAGTTCAAAACTCTTTATATATTTTTTCCTATCATCCCTTTCTGCACAAATTGTTCTTACATTTATATTGTTATACATTTTGCTTTTCAAATTTTTCAGTTTTTTAACAATATCTATTTAAAAACAACAAATTAATATGAAAATTAAAATATAAATCACTTTGTTTTTTTCCCCCCATTATTGAGAAACTATAATCATTTTAAAGAAAAATATATAGGTAGTGAGTAACCATGGAAAATATAGAGATGTAATAATGAATGTATTATTACTGATATAATTACAATTTATTGATGGATTTGTGATAATATGTAATAGAGATATTTATTTTTAAATTTTAAATGGTACTAGTTTATTAAACATTTTTACTGGAAACTTTCTGCTGATTTAGCGATAATGAATGTGAAAGTGCCATGTGATGGAAAACGATTTCAGTTGGTCATGACCTGCGACTGTATTTGCCATAATGATACTTGCAAAATAGTATAGAATTTATATAATAAACTATTTAATGTCGGAGTAATTTTGTCCTAAATAAGAAAATATTTTTGGAATCGAAATTCTTTATATATTTTTTTTTTCACGTGTCATAGCATCGGCAGGGAAGCGAACCCGCTAAACCGGGACAACTGCTTAGTAAGGCAACTGTGCTGACCTCTCCACCCCAACGCTTGACAATTCTTTATATTTTTATTTTAAAATTGAGTTATTCTGCCGATCCATTTGCAAGGAAAAGATGCTTGTTTGATTCTGAAAGAAAAACAAATCATATATAAAGAGAAAACAATTTAATTTTTGTCCCGCTTAATTGATCTATTTTATTGACTTTGAAAATGACACTTTCTGGATTGATTATAAAATTTATATAATTGAATTTTTGTTTCATAATTAAACACTAATTATTTATATTATTCGCCGAAATATTTTTATATTGGCCAAGAAAAATAACATTGTCATAATCAAGTATCAAAAATGAAGTCAAAATGTTTATTTTTCTATGTAACTGCATTATTGTTTTTTTTTTTTTTTATAACTGCATTATTGTTGCTATAATAAATTTTGCTATAATAATTTTAGCACATGCAAACAAAATCATTTAAATAAATTGTCGCAGACCAAAATATACACGCCATAGGCTGCATGTAATTCACAGGCAGCCACTTTCAAACATTTGATATAGAACTTAAAAGTATCTTACAATGTACCTTCAATTTTTTTTTTGCAAGATAAAATTTGTTCTTAAGTCAATAGTCTAGAATATAAAGAGATATGAAAAAATGAAATTTAGCAAACATTTAGTACAAAATGATGTCATAAATAAAAAAAAACCCAATAACAGTATAAAATTTAGTAAAAATACAAATGTAATAATGTGATTGCAGAAAAAAGAAACAAGATTTGGAAGAGAAACTTTCTAACTGTAAAGATGGAGCTGCAAAGAAAGAAATTATTTTTAATACTATCAAAAGGGTACTAAAAATAAATCAAGTAGAGTTAATAACAATGAAATTGATAAGATCTTAATTTCAATTATATCAGTTAGTGAAAATATTTCAATATATTAACATTTAATTAGTAATAATTGAATTAATTTGTAGACTTTTGAAGACTTTGTAAAATTTGCATTTTCATTTATATATTTTTTTGTTTAATATGTTTTGAGATACTAAATAATAAATATATTTTTCATTTTAAAAAGATATAAACTATATTTTTATAATTAATAAGTGATTTCATGTAAAAAATGTGTTAATCTATGAAAAAATTAAAAGATTAAAACCAGAGATATATGTAAATAAGCACTAGGTATGAATGATTTAAATTTTTACATATGTATTCATTATTTACAATAATTTAATACCTTTGTATGGGAATGAAATGTGTTTTTGTATGTATTTACAAATTCTATGTCATTCTCATAATTTGTTAATTAATTAAATTATTTTTTAGAGAATAGTAGTTGTATTTATTCTTCTTTCAACCTGATTGAATAGCATTTGTTTACTTATACAAATGATTGTAGATTATTAAACCACTAAATGTCACATGATCCAAATTCTTTTTGCTTCCACAAGCTGTTTACACAGAGGCAAAACTCCATATAGTAGCACTGTTCAGTACAAGCCAGAGTATTCAATGGATGCAGGAAGATTTTTGCATAAAATCTCTATTTAGTGCCTACTCATCCAATATTCCCAGACTAGTTTCTAGCTTATGCATTTCTACAGTAAGGAACCTTGGATCTGAGAGCACTGCACTTTAAGTCTTAGGATCTAATACCACCCTCCAGCAACTACTTTTTACCTTATTAGTTAACTCTAAAGTATTGAGTCAAAAATGAAAACAATAGTATTTTCAAGTCAAGCTCATTACCTCATATAGATCTGAACTGAGTTTAACATCCATACTCACTGATGAAAGCCATGAGCTAGAAACTAGTCTAGGGATATTGGAGGAATAGACACTAACTAGGTATTTTATGCAAAAACCATTCTGCATTCATTAATTACTTTGGTTTGCACTAAGTTGTGCTACTATATGAGAGTTTTGCCTCTGTGTAAACAGCTCATGCAAGCAAAAAGAATGGTCGTCATGTGATGTTTAATACCAATCCTGCCCAATAGAATTATGGTGACTGTGATTATTAAAGAACCAAAGATGTCAAAAAGTATGAATGCTGAACTGAGTTCAGATCTATACGACTATACAAGCTGATGAGCTTGAAGTGAAAATGTACTGTGTTTTCATTTTGGACACAAAGCTTTACAGGTAGATAATAAGGTAAGGGTGGCTGCTGTAGGCTTGCACTAGATCCTAAGATCCTGGTGCAGTGCTCTCAGATCCATGGCTTTTCACTGATGGAAGCCACAAGCTAGAAACTAGTCTAAGTATATTGAATAAATATGCACTAGATAGAGGAATTTTATGCAAATTTTTTTGTATCCATTGATTACTTTGGCTGGAACTGAGTAGTGGTACTGTGTACAGAGTGTTTGCCTCTGTGATTGCATGTTGTCTGATATGCAGAAAGAAGTTCAAAATGCTCCCATATTGTGTTGGACTGTGCACATTTTAGTATATAATTAGTATTTATAAAGTAATAAATATTGTCAGTTCCTTTTTTAATCTAGTGATAACATTGAAGATTTTGTGTTTATCAATATTTTTATGATCAGTTCAAAGAAATAAGTAAGTGTGCTTATTGCTAGAAAAATGCAATCATTTTATTCATAATATTTCATTGAGATCATGCATTGTATAATTAAGCTATGTAAATCAGTGGTGATAAATAGTTTTAGCAATGATGTACTAATTTTTTTTATTTTGTTTAAGTTGTTATTAAATGTCAGCAGAGTATAATTAGTTTTTGACCGATTCATTTTTAGTTTAACTAAGCAATAAATAACTGTTTTGCATTGGTTAATATTTATCATTGCCATTGATTATTTAGAATGGAATTCAATTTATGTTCCATCTAGTACTGGATATATATATATTGTACCATCATGGATTAGATTTAAATAAGTACTATCATATATATATTATCAGGTTTATGTACGCATTATATTTAAAATTGGCAAGTAATGTTTTATCTTAATTTTGAAGTTATTATTCACACCCAAAATACAACATAATTCATGATTTTTTTAATTTTTTTATCTTTTAGAATATAACATGGTAATCTCAATATCTTATTATAAAACTATAAATCTAAAGAAAGTAATGTTTGTCTATTCTTATATTTTAAAGGCATTCCATTCTTATATATGTGCATGTATGGATTTTAAATTGCAAATATTTTAAAAATAATATTTGTTATTAAGATATATTATTAAACCACTAAATATCACAGGAATGGCACTACTATATGGAGAGTTTTCCCTGTTTTAAGATATAGTATTATAATACTTATTTGTAATAGTAGTTTGAACCAAATATATTTTATTTATTTTAAGGAAAAAAATGAAAGTCATTGATATTATTTCAAATGCTGATTTAATCAAATGAACTCTTGTAAAGGGCAAGAATAATTCTTTTAAAAGAAAAGAAAGAAAAGAGTTATATATTAATGACAGTATCTATGTTACTAACCTTATTAATACGTAAATTAACAAAGGATATAAATAGCGCATGTTTTAACTTTAACATTTTTTTTTTTATACTTTATTGTCTCTCTCTCTCCCTCTCCCTCTCTGTATATTGATTTCTTTAGTTAACACAGATTTTCACAGTAAATATTTTTTTTTTTTTACAAAAGTGATATATATATATATTACAATGTTTTATCAGTAATATAATGCAAACCTAGACAGGAAAATTGACATTTTTTCTAAAGACAACTTAGTCTTTGAGAGGAACAGGAAATAAATACAATGGGAATTGTTTATTGAGTATTCGGGAAATGCTGAGTTATTACATATATAATATTGTGCCAATGGATTAATCATTTGCCAAGGATAAAAAGTAAACTAATAATTATTTACCAAATGGAATAATTACAAGTTTTTAATAAAGGATGCTGGAAAGATTAATTTTCTACGTGGATTTATATGTTATACATATATATATATCTGTATGCCACCCAAGAAAATAATTTCACTAAGGATTATAACTTCAAAATGTGATAATTATGAATTGGAAATAACCACTAATCACTCTAAAAGGAGTAATATTTATTAATTAATGTTAACAGTGTGAAATCTTGCCAAGAATTTTTAATAATCAGATCGTTGAATAAAACCATGGATATTTTTAAAAGAGCCATTGAAATTTTTGTAGTTTAAAATATATTTTATTCCTCTTTGTATAACTGATTATTAATTTAATAATTATTAATACCATATTTCCATCCGATTGGTATATTAAATTCATTTTCTTCAGTATTAGCAAGGATAAGCTTTTATTTTTATATAATATGTGTAAAAGTATTGGACAAACAGTGAAAAATCTCAGAGCACATTCTTTATTAATATCTAGTTTCTGGATATTGAAGTTTTTATAGATTGAGAAATATAATGGTTTGGAGAAAATGTATATTTTTTATGTAGGAAAATAAGTACCATTAAAAATAAGAAACGCACTTAAGCAAATGCCTATAATTTTATTGCAATGAATGAAAAATATTCAATAAATTTATGGAAATTTAACTAAAATATGCATAATGATGCTTTGTTAGATAATTATTAATAATTTAAGACAGAATAAATTGAACATTAAATGTAATAGTTTCAAGTAACCTACTAAATACTTTTAAAAAGATACATTTTAAGTGCATTTTACATTATTGTCATACATAAAAACTATTAATAAATAACTAATTTGGAACATTTGTTTACTACCCAATATTTTATGGCTTTTTTTATAAAAGAAGCCAAAAATTTATTAGTATAAGTCTTATACTGTGAGAGTCTGTTAGCCAAGTTTAATATTCTCATTTTCTTAAAACATTATATAATGTATAAAAAATAATCTATTATTCTCTAATATCACCCTCCAGACCACACCTATTCCCTATTATTGTCATAAAAATTTAAAAAAACAAAAAAAAAAACTCCCTTTTCCATATAAATTACAATCTAAATTCTTATCCCAGTAATATATTCATTTAAAATCTAGCTTTTTGGGGTTGTTGATACATTTATTGCTTTTTCATGTGAAGAAGTACTATTAAAATATTTTGGATGTACATTAATAATATATCCATTAAATTAATTCAATTAAATTCACAATATATTTAGAGCAAGAACTAAATTGCCAATCGTAAATGTGTTTGAGACAATATTCTTTCATGGGAAAATTTAAACTACCATATACTGACCCTCCCCCCACAACGCACACATAAGCCATACGTATTCACTCATGATAAACCCACTAAACATGGAATTTTACTATCGTTTTGAAAGAGGTTAAAAGTAAGTTGTTTAAAAACCAATCACTTGAAAACAGAAAAATCCTACATAGAATAAACTAATGCAAAATAGTTATTCATTGTCTATTACTAAAAAAACTTTAAATAGATAATAAAAGTAAATCAGTAAGATAAAACAATTATAAGTGTCTTAGTTTATCCATGCATACCAGATATAGCATGCAAACTTTAAAAAAAAAATGCAAACAATATAATATCAGAAGAACTAATGCACTATGAAGAAATCTTAATCTTCTTAAACCCTGTAGTTGACTTGCAAAAACTTTATCTAGGAATACCATGTGAATGTTAATGAATGTGTATTGGTGAAACTTGCTGTTCCATTGAAAAATGATTAAAACAGCACAAAGTAATAATTAAAGAATTAAAATTCCCAATTATATGTGAACATGTATGTACTAGAAAACAATGTTCATTTGGAAATGCCAATAATATTGGAAGAATTTTAAAAATAACAAGGAAGAAAATTTAAAGAAACTTCTCACCTGACAGTGACAAATAACCCCATAAGTCAACCTAGTATAATAATTCATACTGTTTGGAAAGGACTTATTGATCTTATGCTTAAAATAATTGAGAAATCTGGACTCCTGAGTTAAGTATTCACGTACTATCATTTTTGACAGAATAACTGTTGGTGCATCACTTTAAATTCTGTATTCATGAATCTGAAGGTCCCTGGTTTTATTCTCATTCGACTTGGGCTGGCAATATCTGAAAAATAGTGGAGAGTAATGCCAAATGAAATATGCTATTTTGTAACCTGTATGCTATTACTTACAACTGAATATATTTGAAAATTTTAAATAAATTTGAATTTTTTTTAAATGTTTAAAACTAATGTGCAAATAGTTTTTTATGTCTTTAATATTTGTAATAATCATTTTATAACACTGTTTCATTATATTTCGCCATTGGTAAAGAAGACAATATTTATCATATTTTCTACCTTCCAGATGGTTATTCTATTAGCAGGTTTTGTTTTGTTAATCTTTAACTCATAGTATGCGTTTACACATTTTGTGTGGTTGTTTGGGCAAGATATTTGCATGTAAACAAAAGGCAAACTCTTATGTCTGTTACGAAGCTTTAAAAATTCCCAAGTATTACCCAGTTGGATTCAAACCCATGCCATTGGCATGGAAAGTGAATGCGCTGCTAACTATACCTCAGAATCCTCAAAAAATATTCTAACAACATATATTTTGCATATTTAATAATTTAATAGTTATCTGATTTAAATTTAACAATGTTTGTGATATCTCTCAGCAATCTTCCTGACTATATATTTTATTGAAATATATAAAAAAAATTGTAAATTAATTATATTGAAAAAATGAAGTAAAATGTCATAGCTAATGAAAATCCATTTTTATTAAACGTGGTATACGCACGTATATGTATATAAAAATACATATAGTCACAAGTGCGCACACACTGGTTATTAATATATTGTTTTTGCCTAATTCAGTTCACAGGAAGCTTGTCACTTTAATAAGCTATTATGGGAATGCAAATTTGGAATTGCAATGACTGTCCTTTTTATTGTAAGCTATTTTGAATTGAAATGACATTAAAAGAAGCTGGGCAATTATTTAGGTATGGACAATAATAGCCAGCTGAATAAGAGCAATACAGTCACTTCTCATAAGTAACTAGACTTTGTATAGCACGAAAAACCCGCAAGATCAGACCAGGAATTTTGAACTGGTACAGAGAATGAGATAGAGAGGGGAGTGAATTCTTTTCTTTTTGTTGGTAATAGAGAAGGGTGCCTTCTGAAAGTGTTGAGATATATTATGATTGTATGCAGTCAACCGGTTCAAGATCATTTCTTATTACTGTTTCTTTTTTTTCCTTCACTTTAAAAATAATAATTAATTTCGATTATAAAGAGCAGTGGTTACCTTGACTACATATCTCTTTAATCTAAAGATAACGATTTAAGAGTGTAATAGGATTATATATATATATCTTCAATTTCAATTAATATTTATACACATACTCTAAAAGACCTTGTCTGTTGTTTCTTGATATATACTTTTTTATGTTTTAAAAGTATTTCAATTAATTAATCATGGTAATTATAATTTAATAATTATAGTGCTAAGAGTCAGAGACAAATATGTATTAGGAAGTAAATAAAATTCGTTCATTTATTTAATTTCAGGACCTTTTATTAAGTGTATTATTTGTAAAACATATGTTATGTATGAAACTCATTTTTCAACTATTTTGAAATATTATGCAGTAATTTATAAGAAATAGATTAAGAGAAGTACCATATGATAATTTAAAATATGTTATTCAACTAGTTAAATTAGCCAACGTGGATAACTGACATTACTAAAATATATATTTATACCTTGTTTTCAGATCGATACATTCTATAATTTTAGGGTATATATTAGATGAAATTCCAGACGATGGTAATGCCTAATTTAGAGCTATTAATATTATTTCTATTGGCTGTCCTTGATATGCTTGTTGTCTACAATAAAAAAAACCTATAATTAAAATTACTGTCATCAGTGTATGTTCATTACTTTTTCAATATATAAAATTGTGGTACTGGTTTAATATGTGTTCTGCCATTTTTAAAACCTGGGGCAGTCCTAAAACCATTGCTAACCCAATCAAGTTAAACAATCTTAGGTAGTACATCGAAAGTTAATAACAATGTGTTTCAGATATTTTATTCAGTTTGTATAAAAAATTTCAATTTTCATTTAAAAAAAAAAAGAAATCAGAAATAAGTCATAAATCTGTTCCTGATTGATATTTTGGTAAAATAAATTATTAAGTCAAGATAAAAATTTGACCAAAAAAAAAATTACTAATGTTTACTAAAATCAGAACACTGGATATTATATTAAACAAAAAGTAATAAAAATTTTAAAACAATATTTAGTTTAGCAAATATTAATATTTGCCAAAAAAAATACTAACTAGCATCTAATAAAATGATAATTCACAAATATTAAAATTAAAACACTACAGATATTGTGAAGTTAAATGAAAAATAAAAATTTGAAAAACAATATATACAGTTTAGAAAATTATTTTAATTTTTTAATTAATAAGCATCACATTTTAAATTTCAACAAGTGTTCTGCTATGAGGAAATATTAAAGTCCTAAACTATAGGAACAACATTCTAAAATATGGCAACAGAATACAGGAAAAATTAATGAAAAATATGCTGAAATGAAAGTATTTTAATTATTTAATTAACAATATATTATATTTTAAATGGCATCAGATATTTAATTATGAGAAAAATATTAAAATCCTAAAATATGGCAACAGAATACAGAAAAATAATAAAAAATATTTGGTGAAATGAAAATATTTTCATTTTACTATAAACATTATAGCATTTAAATTGAAATTAATTTTATAAATAAATAAAACTATAAATTATTAAAGTAATATAAAAACATGTTCAAGTATTTAACTGACTTTATTTATTACTTGAAAGCAAGAAATATTCACTTCTTACTAGTTTCAACATGGTCTGAGAAAAGGAAATGAAAAAAAATGGCTGGCTTCACATTTCATATCCTAACATCACAGGGATAAAAGAAAGTTTAATAAAAGTTGTGTTGATGTGTCATAGGGGGCAGAGAAAAGTTACTTGAAAACAAAAGCTGTAAAAAACCCATCTAACTATCAATTAATAAATAAATATGAAAATAACATAAAATTTAAAAAATACTCAAACATGTAAACAGCGTTTATAGAATCTTTTCTGGAACAATGTGGATTGATGTATATCGGAGATAGATTGTTGCTGCATCAAGATAAATATATTACACTGTAAAAAAAGAATAAAACTTTAATATGTAAATAGTAAGAAAATCAGTATTTAATGCAAAAGTAATGTTTTTAAAAAAATATAAGATATGAAGTAAGAAAAAATAATAATGTTTGTGTCCAGACACTTGATGTCAGTATGTGAACTATAGAAAAATTAAGTTTTGTCTAAAAAACTAAAATTAAATGGGGGGGGGGATAAATATTCCCATTCATGACTATGAAAATGAGAATAAAATAATTTTTTTAAACTTATTCTAACATTTATTATTCAATTGATATTGATATACATGTATGCTTTTTCACTATACCACTGACAGAGTTTTGTCTCCAAATAATTGTCAGTGAATGTAAAGCACTAATAGAGCACAAACTTCTCAACAATGTGGACATCAAAATTTCTTGCACAAAATGAAGTTCACCTATGATCCAAATGAGAAGAAAGAATGCAAAGGGGGAGTGGTGCCATATCTGCACTTTCATGACTGTCATAGCACCCATTCTTTGAGTTTGCACCCATTTTTCCACCATACTGACATGAGTGGCATGTTGTTAGTTTATTAAGTCTGTGCAGAATTTAGAACTAGTATTTTTTATATAGATAGACATACCTGTGAAGACAGTAATAAAGTTGAGTGGCAAATCTTCTGCAACACTAGTTGATGAGATCAATTTTTGCAGGAGTTTGATTTGCAAGTCAAATTAGTTGATAATACAAAAATTGGGTATGAAGAAAGAATCAGTACAAATAGATAAAGTGTGAATTACTAGCCTTCAGAAAAATAATGATGGAAGAATTTTTCCAAATAACCAATCATCTGCTTCATAAAATGCCACAGTTGTGTCAGTTAACCAAAAATATATATACTGCTCTGATAGGTTAATTCTAATTGCCATCATTAAGAGAGAATGCATGGTTGGCTCTGTCATTCATTCTGCTGAGTGACCAGTCTATGCTGATCTTAATGCCAAGGAATATAGATATTTTACCATGAGCTGCTTTACATAGATGTGGTGAGGGGTGGTCACACCCAGGGCATAAAACCTTCCTGGGTTAAAGCTATGGTGAAAATATTAATGGGAGTGAGCAAGACTGGATGAACTACTACAATCACATTTGGACTTCATTTGTTGGAAAATATGGTGATATCAGAAAAGCAGCAAATGGGGATCTCTGTAAAGTTTATTCATGTCATTCACACTACTCACCAATAGTGAAATGATTAGTTTTTTTTTACCTTTTTTTAAAGTTATAACTTTTCAATTTTTTTTTTTTTTTGGAAATTTGACTTCTCCATTAAATATTTAATTTCTTATATTTGTAAATTAATGTTTTATTCGTTTTTAAAGAATAATGATCATGTGATGTTTGATGATATATTAATTATGATATGATTGCAATCAAACTCTGGTCAATCCAGTCATTCTAAGTTGTTCCAGATAAAATTCTGAAAATGATAGTTTAATTTTTAATTTGTTGTAACATTTTATTCATTTATAATAATGACCCCTCATTGTTATTTTGAAATTTGTTTATATGATTATTTATTAATCGATAGATAGATAATTAGATAGACGGATAGATTGGTTGTTTTAATATAGCTTTTCTTTTCAAGGTAACTTTTTAAATTCCCTCTGATGTCACAAGGTCAAATGTGATCCTGGATATACATTTTTTTTATTTCCTTTTTTCAGACCCACAGGAGAGTAATAAGATGTGGACATTCTTGATGTCAGAATAAAAATAAAAATTTATTAGCTTTTTTTGTCAGTGAAAGTTTGCTATGTACTTCTACACATCCTTTACATTAGTTTAGTAATTAATAGTTTATTTGTGAATTATAAAATTAGGTTCAATTTGAATTTTGATAATTTATAGTTGTAGTAAAAAAATAAGAACTATTTGTCACTGTGATAATGGTAAGATTTAAATACTTTTGTTGTAATACGTGTTTTTTTGTTTATTTGTACTTTGTTGTAATATTTTAGGGTTTTAATATTTTTCTTGTAATTGAACTTTTTTATTTTCATTAGTTTATATACTTTTTTTTTGTAATTTGCCATTATGTTAGTAGTAAAATTAAAATACTTTTGTTTACTACCATATTAGTAGTAGAATTAAAGTACTTTAATTTCATAACAGGTTTTTTATATAGGTTTTCTTTATTTTCTTTGCTTATATTAGAATTTTAATATTTCTCTTGTAATTGATTTTTTTTTTGCTTTCATTAGTTTTATGCACTTATCTCTGGTATGTTGCCCCCATGTTAATAGTAAAATTAAAGTGCTTTCAAAATTTTTTCTCTATTTTCATTGCCATATTTTAAGACGTCTTTTAAAATTGAACTTTCTATTTTTATTAATTCATGCACTTTTTTCTGTATTCTGCTGCTATTTATTAGGATTTTAATATTTCTCTCATAATTGAACATTTGAGGAAATTTAAAATGTGATATTTGTTAGCTAAAATACTTTGCTAAACTCCACATATTGTTTTTGAAATTTATATAAATTTCATTTAACATAATATCTGTAGTATTTTGATTTTAATATTTGTTAATTCCTATTTAAGCAGGGTTTTTTTTTTTTGGGGGGGGGTGTTAATATTTTCTAAACTCTAAACATTGTTTAAATGGGTTCACAATGACAGGCTGCCCCATTATTTAGTTTGGGTTATGGCTATCTTTATTAGAACTGGAACACGAAGGTCCAGACCCTTTTCATAAAGCCAATCCAAGTTCCTGAACTTATCTGTTCTTATATAAATAGCAGCAAATCATCACTCAGAGCAAACCGAGCATTTGATGCTGGAACTCCTGAATAATCATTCACTCACACTGCAAGCTTACTCTTTAATATTTTATAAAGCACCATAGCATATATATGTGATAACCATTCTGTTCCTCCTATTAATTAATTATTCAGCTTTAGACTGAAGTTTGAATCTGAGTTATCAGGTTGAATCTGCATGATATTGAGCTTATTTAGTTGCTCACTTTATTAATATATATAACAGCCACTTTAAACTGTCTGTACTCATCATCTCTACTAAGCTATCAGCTTATAACTAGCAAACCAAAACAATAGGATGGGAATATTATATAATTAGGCATGATTATGAACCACGTATACATGTATTTTAATCTATTAATATGAGACAGCTGTACTAATAACAGTCTCATTCATGAAAAAATGCCTGCCTGTGTTAAATGCACATATTTAAGGTTATGTAACCCTTGCCATTGTGTTACTTTAATTTATATCTTTGTTATTGTTTTAATAAACATTTTAAAATATAAATGGTTTCATATCTTTCTTGCTCAAGAGTTTATTTCAAGCTAATCCACAGTATCTTATTCAATCCACATTCCATTATCCCAATTTCTTAATGGTTTTATATGCTATATATATATATAACAAACTAACCAAAGGAAATACATATAAAAACAAAAAAATAAAGACTTATAAATCCAATAAATAATATAATATTTCAACCAGAGGACTGGTTTTCATCAGAAAGAAAAAAATACACAGTAAAATGGCGATAATCAAAAATTACAGATTTGGTAAAAGATTAAAAATTTAACAAAACCCCCCTGATTGGTCACAAAATCTAACACAGAATATCTACCCAATCAATGACAAAATTCAAACAAAAAAAAAAAACTACATTCCCTCCTAATCAAGCTTAAATTCTATTTAAATTAAAATAAATATAAAAAAAAAAAAAATCCAAAATTAAAAATTAAAATATACATATGTGCATACATAGAAAAATTAAACTATGCTCACACACAAAAAATAGCTGTGCTCACATTAATATTCATTAAAAACTAAAATACTTATACATTTTAAAAAATTATAGTTAGTGCAAAGTACAATAATTTATAACTAATTATTTATCTATAAACCAATTAAACACAGATATTAAACATCCATGTAACCAATCTTTACATAAAAAAACCTCATATAAGAAAATTTTCACATAAAAAACACACATATAGAAATCATTTAGGAGACCAGGTAACCCAGAGATGTAATAGTTCCAGTGTTCAAATTCAATCCATGCGGTTCTAAGGTCTTGAATTTAAAAATAAAAAAACTCTCCTTTTGTTTCCTCTCCCTTGTAGAAGAAAAAACCTTCCCTGAAGAATCACTACTTTTAAATCATCAATTGAATGATTCGAAGTAATGTTTTGAAATCTTCTTTACTAGGCAGAAGTAAAGTATTTATTATTTTTAAATTCAAGACCTTAGAACCGCATGGATTGAATTTGAACACTGGAACTATTACATCTCTGGGTTACCTGGTCTCCTAAATGATTTCTATATGTGTGGTTTTTATGTGAAAATTTTCTTATATGAGGTTTTTTTATGTAAAGATTGGTTACATGGATGTTTAATATCTGTGTTTAATTGGTTTATAGATAAATAATTAGTTATAAATTATTGTACTTTGCACTAACTATAATTTTTAAAATGTATAAGTATTTTAGTTTTTAATGAATATTAATGTGAGCACAGCTATTTTTTGTGTGTGAGCATAGTTTAATTTTTCTATGTATGCACATATGTAAGATTTTAATTTTTAATTTTGGATTTTTTTTATTTTTATATTTATTTTAATTTAAATAGAATTTAAGCTTGATTAGGAGGGAATGTAGTTTTTTTTTTTGTTTGAATTTTGTCATTGATTGGGTAGATATTCTGTGTTAGATTTTGTGACCAATCAGGGGGGTTTTGTTAAATTTTTAATCTTTTACCAAATCTGTAATTTTTGATTATCGCCATTTTACTGTGTATTTTTTTCTTTCTGATGAAAACCAGTCCTCTGGTTGAAATATTATATTATTTATTGGATTTATAAGTCTTTATTTTTTTGTTTATATATATATATATATATATATATATATATATATATATCTGTAGTTAAGATAAATAGGGTATTAAGGGCTCTATACCACCCATTTAATTAAGTCAGTAGTGAACTCCTGAGTCTCATGTTGCTCCCTGTCTTATGCCAGCTTGCAGTTAAATGAAGACTGAGTGTAACCTCAGAAATGTCATTCATAGGGTGTTAAATTATGGAGTATTTGCAGATGAGTTGAAGTTTGGTCGGATTAGAGGTCTCAACCACCTCACTCCAGTCAGGTTTGGTGTATTTTGCTTGGACTCTGGATTTTGTTGCATGAGCGTACAAATCTGACTGTTACACTGTCAGTCAGAAAAGTAATGTTGTGTATCAAATTTTTGTAGATATATGTTATCATATATAGGTGAATTGAGGTACTGTACTGAAAAAGATTAAAGGTGCATGAATTGTTATACAAACATGAGAAAAGTAAAAATAATAATGGTTTAATGAGTCCTTCAGTTTTCTTGAATCATGAAAGGACATGTAAATATAAATTTAAGTTTGATATTGAAAATGTTAAGATTCTTCATGAAGAGAGAAACCATAATAAAATAAAAATTAAGGAGATAATTTTAATAAATAGAAATAAAATGAATATAATTAATAGACAAGCTGCTAACATTAAAATTCAGGATTCATGGGATTTGATTTGATGACATTTGTTTCAGTTTGTTTTTTGAATTTAATATCAGTTGAGGAGGTTAAGAAATTAACTAAAAGTATTTTTATTGTTATTACATTAGTTTTTTAATTAATAGACATTTTATTTCTATTACATTTTTTTTAATATAGTAGATTTAAGTGACATTAAAAATGATGGATTGTTAAGGAGTGGTGGATGTATTCCCGAATTATTATAAGTAAAATTGAACAGCTGTATTAATTTAGAATTGAAATGTGTGGATAAATTGGAATGAATAATTTTAAATGATATAGTTGAGAAATGTAAAAAGAATTTTTTGATATTCAGTATTTGAAAGCAATTGAACATTTAATAATTTTATATGAATGGTGTGCTTGGTACAATATAAAATTGTTTGTGAAAATGGATTTAAATTATTTGAACTTAAATTATATAATAAATTTGAGAAGAAAATTGAATTTTTATTTAATAAGTGGCTTCCACAGACTTATAATGACATCAATTTTGTTAATTTGTCAAATAAAAAAGACATATTTGATTCACAAATTCTTTTTTTCATCATGGAGCTAAATATGTTGGCAGTACTTGATATGATTATCATTTGGAATTTATTGCAGCTATTCAAAATTCACTTGAAATGATTCCTGGTATTAGTCATATTGGTGATGAAATTATCAAGAAAATTAATTGTTGTAAATTTAATGTGATTCCATATGAAAATTCATGGAAACTGACCATTTCAGAATTTAAACAGAGGCTGAAGAATGATAATATGATTTGTTTGAAAGAAGATAAAGGACTGCTTAGATGTGTTTAATGATAAAATGTCAGTATATTGAAAAAGTTAAAGTGCAAATCGATAAACTTGATTTTTTTTTTGATTGAATAATATAATATGGATGGTCAGAGAATAAAATTTATTAACAGTATTTTTAAAAAAGCTAAAAATAAAGCCTTAAATAATAATGTGTACTATAAGATGTATTCTTCCTGCACTATATGCCCTCATATTTTTGCAAATATAAAGTTACATAAAGCAGGTAATCCTTTGTGAATTATGATTGATGTTGGTGGTTCATTTATGCATCAGACTTCTAAATATATTGGTATGGTATTACAAGAGCTTTTTTAAGATGTGGGGGGAATACTATTGCTTCATCTTTTGACTTTTTAGATAGAATTAAAAATATAGTGATTAATGATAATAATGTTATTGCTTCATTAGATGTGACAGAAATGTATGTTTCTATTGATGGAGTGGATTCAATAAAAATAAATGAACATTCATTAAAAAATAAAGGTGTTTATAAATATGTGATAAAATTTATTTTTGATTCTTTAAAAATTTTTGATGATAATATTGTTGCTTCTTTTGGAGGTGGATATTATAAAATAACTGAAGCTTGGCCCATGGGTTTGCCTGTTGTTGCAAAAGTTTGCAATTTTTTGTCTACATATAAGAGTAGTATTTAAATATGTGTTTATAAAGATATTAAAATTTATAAAAGGTATGTGGATGTTTTTGTTTGCAGAAATACCAATACTATAAATTTGCTTGTAGAGGAGTTAAATAATTTGAATGGCTTGAATTGGACTATTGAAAAAGAATGGGATAAAAGTATTAATTATTTGGATTTAATTATTACAACTGATAATAGTATGTTAAGTTATAAATTAATAATCAAACCATTGCAAAAACAGGGATATATAAATTGTAAATCAAAAGCACCAATTATGCATATGATGGCAAGTTGTAGTTTTTTTTGTTTCGTAATGAAAAATTATGTTGTTACCAGTGTGATAAATTAAAAAATATTGAGATATTTTTCAAGGAATTATTTGAAGTTGGTTATAAGATGGAGCAGATTAACAATATTTTATGCCAGTTTAAAAAGAGTTATAATGATTTAAAGAACTTAATGATTGATAGTAAAAAAAAAGGATATCTATTCCATATATTTCAAATGCTCAAGTGAAATTTTTTAAGGATATATATATAAGAATGTGTTTAGTGTGTCATTTTGTATTGCAAATAATGTTAATAAATTAGTGAATAATTTTAAATATGTCATATCTGTCAAGCAGAATAGTAATGTTGTGTATCAAATTTTTGTGGGTGCAATTTGTTTTCTGAATTTTACGGCAGTTGAAGAGGGTTAAGGAATTAACTAAAAGTACTTCTGTTGATTGAAAGAATGTATATAATAGTTAAATACCATTATATTTATTATTTTTATTGTTATTACATTATTTTTTTAATTAATGGAAATTTTATTTTGTATGTATATAATATTTAATGTTTTCATGGTTGTATGATGTGAACAAAAGATTTTGGGTTCAACCATGTGTTATTTTTGCTAACTACCCAACATTTTAACAAAATAGCATCCACCATTGTCAAGGTTAACTTTTCAAAGAAAAATCATTTGATCTCAAATAGTAATGAGATTGAGTCTGATGCAAAGAATGAATTTGAGTGTGAAGTAATTGAGTGTTAAGAATATGTGAATTAACAAAATGTTTATTTTCTTCACTTTCACCATTAATTGTTTTCATGTTTATATTAGAAGAAAGAGATAAAATAAGTGATCTCCATAAAGTTGGTATATTGTGTATGAAGCATAATGTATTCCAGCTTTATCGAGACCATTTATTTTATTTTATTCTTCTAATATAAACTTGAAAACAATTAATGGAGAAATGGAAGAAAATAAACATTTGTTAATTCACATATTCAGAATGCTCAACTACTTCATGTTCAATCTCATCCTTTATCTCACACTCAAGCTCGTTACTATTTGAGATCTAATAGGTTTTTTTAAGTTAACCATGACAATGGTGGATGCTATTTCTTGAAACAGTGGGTAATAAGCAAAAGTAGAACATGGTTTAATACAAAAACTGAATTGTGTGTATATATATATATATATATTGTACCCTCACTTCTCGATATATGATATAATTTAAAATATGACTAGCTCAATTAAATCATTATGCTTAGCTAAAAATATGTACAACTATCTTTAATATATTTTATAATATTATAACTTATCAGATTTATTACAAAACTTATCAAAATTTAATATAGTTCAATATTATGTACAAATTAAATAAATATTTACTAAAATCATGAGACTGTGAAGTGAAGTTACAATTGGTAATTGGATTTACATTGAGCCAATGTCTCTCCAAGACACTATCTCAATGGCATAAGAATACCATTACCTCTTTATTATCTCATTACTAACTCTACAGCATTCTTATGACTTTTATAAATGAACTATCTTTAATAATAATAGATAAATAAATCTCAATCTTTTGTTAAGGAAATATAATTAAACGATCTCAGGTTCTTCTAATTATCTTAAAGTAATAATAATTCATGTAGATAGAAATGATAAGGGATTTAATATCAAACCTAAATACACCTAACTTATTCTAATAACAATAACTAACAATAATAATCTTTAGTGTATAGCTTAATCTTATCTATTTTATTATACTATTAATCACTAAGAAAATAAGTGAATCATATACATGTCTTTCATTTCCATATAGTATCTTAATTTTAAAATAGACCAAAATCTTATAATTTAACAATCTGTGGCAATAAATAATATTATACTCTTATATTGTGCATTATAATTACTTTATGACCATCGTAATATTATATGTTAATGTCCATCAATTTCTATAAATTATATTAATAAAATATTGTGTTTCTTTCTCAAATAATAAAATAATAAATTCATATTGTGCAAATATTATGTACATTCAAATTATCTGTTGTCAAATGCTGTGGTGTAAAATAATGAATTCGACACACTTTTAAACAACTTAAACAAATTTATTTACATCAACTTTAACAAGTAACTTATTTACACTATTTTCATTACATATGGAACTAAAGAAAATAAAACAAAAATAAGAAAATAATAATACAAGATTTTTACACTGTTACTATTTCCATAATCATAAATAGATAATTTATACATTTCTTAAAATGTTCTATCAATAACATTTAATTAAGTTTATGACTTTAAATTTTAATAAACATCATTTGTCCTCAGTTAATACAAGAAAAGGTTTTATGTAAGATATCATTCATGTAGCATATATGTAAATAAACAAACTCTAATAAATAAAATGCTACTTCACTGAAGTCTTACTGCTATTTAGATTATAATGTACTAGTATGTATTACATTTACTATTAATATCACTCAAAGATCAATTAATGTATAAACTGATATAACTTTGTAATATAATAACAATTATTATATTATAACCATTTATTTCATTCTGATATAATGTTATATTACATGTCTTATCAAAATATGCAATACGTATATGTACTTTTAAAAATAATATTTTAAATTATTCAATAATTTCAACTTTTATAAAGTATAATGTTAAATAAAATTTTATGATTCTTTTCCATTTCAGTTATTACACTTTTACTTGTTATTCCTATTTCCTCCTAATAAACCTCTATCTACAAATATCATTTTAACCTTATTTAACTTTAGAAAAATAGATGACCCATTTTAAATAAAATAATAATATTTATCCAAAATCTCATATACCTCAACATCTATATACGTTAAGCCTTCAATCAAAATATAAATTTCTACATAAAATTAACCTACTTATCTAATAAACATAAAAAAATAAAATATAGATTTTATACCTCTTACTAACTTGAAAAGAAAAATAAATAACTTACACTAATAATAAATCTAATTCCTAATATTGTAACAGAAACATTAAAATTTATTCAAGAAAGAATCATATAATTATTTCTAGGTTCTCATATTATGTTGTACTAAATTTACATCATCAATTTAAAGTATGCATATTAAAATAAAACTGCTATTATTAATCTTATGCGTGTATATTATTTAAATATTAATACATTCATTCAATAATCATATAACATTTGGTTGATCTAAAGAAAACATAGTAAATACATCAAATTATTACCATTATTACACAATTTTTACCATAAATGATACTTCAATGTATAGTCCGTCACACGATGTCCTCCAAGATTTCAGTTTTACAAAATAATTTCACATTTACACTCAACAATTATTCTTTAAAATATTACGTGTTGTATAATTATAAAATAAACTTTATGCAATAAAAATTATATTAATATTTAGTTATTACTTTTAAAAAATGTAAATGTACCTTTCCTATCTTTCAATAAATTAATAATTAATTAAATATTTATGTTAGTTAATAAATAAAACATATTACATAACATCCAACGGTGTCTTCTTTCACTATATTGTTCTTTTTCCTAGGCACAAATTTTCACCAAACATTACTTCCTTTTCCGGTACATCACGTGTTTTTAAAAGTTTTTTATAAAAAAATGAAAACGTTCTTTTTTTTAAAAAAAATAAAATAAAAGTCAAAGTTAGTTCCACCATAAAAATAAGATAATAATTAATATAGTTTATGGAATCCAGATTCATTTCTTTTAAAGATGAAAAATATTATTTAAAAGTTATTATTTTTAGCATTAGTCTATAATTTATAAAGTTCTTATTTAATTATTTTAATTTTACTTGGATATCCACATGTAATTTATTTGCGCATTCCTTAACAAATATTTAGGTAAGATTACTTTTAGATTCTTCTATACGACCAGCAATCAGACTTTTTAATATAATAATTTTATTTATAGGTACGTCTTTACCCATTAAATTTCCAATTTATTTGCCTTTTAAAACTGTCAAAATGTAGTCTTTTAAACCATAAAGACTTAACAAGGCAAATATTTTTTATAATCATAATTATTTACCATCTTTACTAAGTTATATACTTAGATTTATAATTTACAAATACTTTCTTCATAAAGAAGTATTTTTCATTCTTTTAAATATCTGTTTTATAAAAATTAATTACCATCAGCTTTTAAATTTATATAAGGTCCAACATATTACTTTTATGCGTCTAGAAACTCTCCTAGTTAATCCAGCGTTTGTTAAATTTTTAGTATAAAGTCTCCAATACATTTTATCCTTATACGATGTTTCCATGACTATTTGATAGTAAATTGAGCTTTGATCAAGACGATAGGAAATTATAATTAAAATTAGCACTGCATATTTATCGGTAAACTTTTATAAATTATTTTAAAACTACTCTCTTATAATTTTTAAAACGATTTTGAGAGCGTCTATAATTACTTAGCTATTTCTAATAGCACCCTTTACTTTAAAAATTTCAATCACAATTCCCTCCGAACAATTGAACCTTGGTTTTATACCGGAAGAAAACTCCCACTTGATTGGTGAGTTAAACAATCAACTTGCTAGCTTATTTACATATTTTACCAACAAGACAGAATTAAAAATAAATAATGACTTTTTTAATATTTATTTTTTTATCACATTATTAAATTCTTAAATCAATCTTTATTATTTATTTAAATCCATTAAACATTTTTTTTAAAATATTCTTTCTTACTTTATTTCACTTTTAACTTTTATAAGATTATTTTTATAAACAAATTAAGTCTATTTTTATTCGTTATGTTTTTAAACAGTGTTTTAAAAATCAGATTTAATATTTCACATTAATTATCTTTATTTTTATTTCATGATAGCCAATATAATATTTATAAATTTTATAACAAAATTTTTAAAATAGCTTTGCAACTTTACTAAAAAACTCCCAAGCATGTGTATATGTGTCTAACTAACATCTGTTTTACAACAGAGCTACAGTCACTTGTAATAATCTAAAAATAAACTAACAATTCATTTTTTTAAAATAAATATTTTTAAAATAAATAATATCTTATAACAATTTTTTAAAATAATAATACTTCGATATTATTAAAATCAAATATTAATCTTCTATCATGTACTACTAATAATTAAAATATTTATATTCATTTATTAAATATTAATCTTTATCAACAATAAATATATGCATTTAATTTTAATTTGTCTTTTTAAAACTTTTAACTTTAAACATTTATTTATTAAATTTATTAATGCAGTATGGATTATAGCCAGTTTTCCCAACCATATACTATTATCATCCCCATTGAAACATCTCTCTCAAACATCAGCACAATTTTTACATATCAAATACTCATGAATTACTTTAATTACATTTTTAAAAAGATTGTTATAAACAAAATTAACATCATATAGTTAAATATATCTTAAATTTAAAATTTTTTAAATAGATTGATACAACAATTTATGGAGACCCATACAAAAGGGCACAATATATATATATATATATATATATATTGTGCCCTTGTCTGTAGGTCATAGGTAGGGTAGAAAGGTCAATTATTAAAAAATTTTAAATTTTAAGTTATATTTGTAAGATATATAAATAATAATAAAAGAATGAGATTTTATAGTACAATTTAAAGCTAAAAATACCTGGTAGGTAACAGTATAAAATTATTTTAAAAGAAAACAATTAAATAAAGCTTAATCATATCATTGCTTATGGTTGTGAAAGCTGGCCATACAAAATAATACAGCTATAGATAGTTAAAGGTATATCAATTATTTAGTATAATATTTAAAAAACTAATAAATTAAATAAATGAAATGTAATGTTATAATTGTATTTAATAATCCAATTTAATAGAGTATAATTTATTAATAAACTGTGGGATGGTGAGAATTATATTTAGTTCTACATTTTAAAATTATTTTCTAAATTTTTATAAAATATATCAGTTTTGGTAATTTAAACCAAGACGTAATAAAAATCATTTGATAAAAGTTAGTAAACACGTGACCGTATATTACATGCCTTCACACACACTCTTGGTAAAATAATAATAAACTGTGTGAATTTAAAACTAGATATAATTGCCATCGATCTTTAAAGTGAAAGTTAAAAAATATTAAATATTGTTTTAATAATTATTTTAAAGCTTAGATAATTTTTTATAAAAACTATAATTGAATTTAATAATATTAGTCTGGGAAATATTCCAGACATTACGTCATCAATTCTTAATTTTATAACATACATTCTGTTATCAAAATAAAATGAATAAATTGTTCGCGCTAAAATAAATATTAACCAATCAAAGGATGTAAAATTAAGAGACAAAAATCTAAGAATTATACAGAGCGGGAGAAGTAATATGAAAGTGGAAGGGGAAAGTAACAATTTTGGATAGCTGGTAACATCGTAGCTGAAAGTAATATAAATCTATAATTTCGTATTATTCTAAAAATTATTCGGTAACATATAATATATTTTTGACTGCAAAGACATGAATTTCTAATTTTATAAGTGATCTTACCAGGAAATTTTATTCAAATTTAACCAGAAAGCCTACAGTAACATGGAAATACAAGAAGAAATATTTAAAGTGATTGATGAAAGAAAAATAATGGGAAATCATCTCAATGCCACTTTAGTTGTGCTCAACCTGAAACTTAATCTTATAACTGAAAAGAATACAATTGGGACGATATGTGAAAATCTGAAAAAGAAGCTGCTGATCGTCAAGAACAATTTATGACGATAAATTTACAGAGCTATTTTAAAACTAAGTTATACTTCTCTATGAACAAAATTTTAAAATGCTTCTATTATCAAGAAAAATAACGGTGGAGAAAGAATATTTATTTTGTAAAGAAAACATTATTAAAAGATATATTTCCAGAATTGTGAAATAAAGGAAAGTAAAAAGATTAAAGTGCTATAAATATTTTATGGCAAGGTGCCTAAAACTTTAGCTTATTGGAAAAAATATTACTACAAAGAATTTAATGGAAAAAAATGTTTGATCAAAGAAATCTAAGATTAAATGACTAAATAAAATGGACCCATGGAAACCAAAATTTTATTGAAGATTTTAAAAGTCCGTACAAGATGCATCGGGGGAAACCAGACGCGCGGGAAAAAGCTAGCAGACTATGTTGGAGACATCAAGAATTAATAAGTGTATAAAATATTGAGAAAACTAAGGATCATCGTTGATGAAGATTATTAAACAGAGTTAAATTTTTATAGAACATTAAGTGACTGAAGAAAAAATAAAGTATATATATATTTTTTTAGCTTTACTATGAACAATTTGCAAGCAAGTTCGACAAAGCAGTATCGTAAATATAATTTAATATTTTATTTGATTGTATTTAAAATATAAAAGTTCTATATTAGCTTAGGGAAACATATAAACATGAATTTAAGAATAATGAGATTTTAAATATAATAGCTTAATAGAATGATAGAAATATTATTATAAAATAAAATGTATGTATGGAAGTTTTAAATATCTACAAGAAGTAATGGAATGGTGAAGCCTTCAAAATGCGATCAAGAGGATAGAGATCGTATTGGTAATTGTGATATTATTGATAATGCATAATGTATTATTTTTTAGGTCATCTATTAATGAAGAATGATGTATGAAAGTTTTTTAAATTATAAGTACACATTTAATCCAACATTAAAACATATATTTGAGATAGTAGTAATTTTAAATGTGCATGCAATAAGTTGTTTTAAAATATAATTAATAATAAGTATCATAATAATTATGTGATTCTTTTGAACTTTTATGTTTGCAAAATATTCAGATGATTTTAAAATAGTTGGTATATTATAAATATACGAGATATGTAGTAAAAGATTTTCTTAAGAATAGCTGTATAGTTTGAACTAAAAATGAATTTTATTATTATTAGCAATGTAGACAGAAAATTGTCGATGTACTGCATAGATAAATCTAGAGAAATAAAATCGGATAGTGACTTGGTAGTACTGGTGTAAAGGAAACCAAGATGATGTTTTTTTTTCCAAGAAATAATAAAATCAAATATTTGGATCATAGTATTTTGTGTGAATTCAGTATAGCTAACTAAGTCCTATCACTGAACACATATATTTTGGACAGTGTTTTTTTTTTACGTATCTTTGAAACTTTTTGATGTTATATAAAGCTGAAGGAATAGCTTTAGCATCACTCCTATAGTAGAGGTGGATAGACAGATAAAGGTCACTCCTCTATGGTGTTCTTTAAATTCACTGTGCCATCATTGTCAAGTTTTATAACGGATAATATTCTAGTTGTTTTGATCCTGCGCATCTATTTTCGCTATCCTTGTTTCACGAATATACATCGTCAGAAAGATATTTTATAGAAATGATACATAAAATAGAAATGAGGCTAGGTTGTCGTTATGTAAGAATAGTTATTTACTAGAATGAGTTAGAACTGTTATTTTAAAAGTGAAAGTATAAATGTCATAAAGAGATGAAGAATCATATGATATAGTTTTAAAAAGTAATTCTGAAATGAATATAAGATTTTAAAGGAAAAATCTAAACAAAGTTTTTAAAAGTAATAATACAATTTTAATATTTTATATGATATTTAAAAATAGAGATTGCATGTTGGTTGAAAAATGATTCAATAATGTGTAACAGATATATGTATTTGTGCATGGTATGTTAATGATTGTAGTTACCATACGAAGCAAAGGCTTGGATAAGTATTGGATTAATAATTATTGTATGGTCAATGATAAAACGGAACATCAAAACGTCAAGAAGGGTTTGAATCTTTAGGATTCCATACGAATAATAATATAAAATAGAATTTTATGATTTTGTATAATTTTACTACGAAGGTAAAATTTTTTGTAAAAATATAATTTTAAAATTAATTGAGATATAAAGTATTAATGATAATTATTGATAGATACATTTTTTGTAACAAGCTAAACTAAAAACAGATATCTAATAATAATAATACTGTATAAGAGTTAAAATAAAATAAGTAGAAATTTAATGTTAAGAGATAAACTAGTAAAGTAATTTTGTAACAGGAAAGTAGGGATATCCGATGTACATAATGTAAATATTGTTATTTGTATAATTATTAATAAACTATGTTGTAAATTTATTTGTAAGCTTCGTGTCTTAGTTATTATTTCTCCACATAGAATGCATGATATCGCAATACACATTTATAATTGCAACAAACATATAATTTTGCACAAAGTAGATAAACATAAAAGTGTTATAATAATTTTTGAAAATTTATTTGTATAATAAAATAAAGGATTATAATTATATCGTTTTATTGGTCATAAGTTGGTTGCCACAATATTAAAATAAATTATATGCTAATATTACAACACGTATTTTGATTGTCAGATTATTAAATACTACCACGAACGTAATATTTATTTATTTATTTCATTTAAGAAGAAATAGGATTACATTATACTATTATTATCATTATTCTTATTTATTATTGTTAGTTGTTACGTAGTGAATTTATGATATAAAATTCCCTTCTCATAGTTTACTACCGTAATTTAAATCAGTTTAAATATAATTTATGAACCTGAGATTTATTTGATTTGATTTTATTTCATTTATTTAATTAAATTATTTAATTGAGCTAGATTATTATTATTGAAAAGAGCTTGGAAAGTCATAAGAATACCATAAGTTGATTATTTAGTATAGTGTTCTTATGCCATTGGGATAGTATCATGTGGATATATCTCAATGTAGTCTGTCTCGCTCCCCGTGTCGTCGCTCCATGTCTCATGAAAATAATAAATTTTTAATAATATAACTGTATTTATATTTTAAAGTTTAGAGCTAGTAGTAATCATTTTTTTTGATAAATCAATTTCATTCATTCATTTTTGTTAAGACTGAGCTAGAGAGAGAGAACCCGGAATTTAGGTATATAGATTATTTTTGGAGAGAGGCGACGACGGGGGAGGAGGGTACAATATATATATATATATTATGTTAATTCAATTTTTGGGTGATATATTGAAAACTATTGACATAAAGATATCTCTCAGTGAACTCTTTATTAAAGCAATTATTATTAATATTTTACTATTACTTTACAGTTTCAACAGTAAGTGAACTTAATAGCATGAGATAATTCTGTGAGATCCATTACAAGGCTCATATAATTTTCAATTTTCATGATTTTTTTAGTAAAAACTATTCCAAAGCTACATTTAAAACAAATAATGGGATGGAACTGCTATACTCAACCTGCCACTGTAGGTACTCACACATCACATGACATTTCATGTAACTAATTAAATGATTATAAATATTGAGAAATTTTATATAGCAATACCCATATTCTAGAGTACAGTATGTTGTATGAGCAGAAAAACAATAAACCTATTTATTACGAAGTATGAATTAGTGCAACATTTAATGCAGTCTAGTGTTTTTGACATATAGTTTATGGCTTCAGCTTTGTCGCTTGTGATGTTTGAATTTTCATATACTCCTGAGGAATAAACCATTCAATTACTTCTGTTTATTTATCTATCTTTTTAATCTATTTATCTGACTATCCCTATTATTTTCTTTCTGTTTTTCTTCCATTTATCAAACTACTAATGATCATTTATGACTATCCAAATGTCTGTGTGATTATCTCTGTTTTTGTTTATTTTCTTATTCAATATTTATTAATTTATCAATCTTCCTATCCATTTACCTGACTCTTTTTGTTTGCACACTGTAGTTACTTGTCAATTTATTTTCATTTATTTTTTCTGATTGTCTTTTTGTCTGTCTTTCTTTGTATCTATTATATGTTTTTTTCTATCTCTATCTGTCTGTCTATCTTTTTATCTATATATCTACCTATCTCTTTGTTAGTCTATCTCTCTGTCTATCGATTTTTCTTTATCTTCTTGTCTAATCTATCTATCTATCTATCTATCTATCTATCTATCTATCTATCTATCTATCTATCTATCTATCTATCTATCTATCTATCTATCTATCTATCTATCTATCTATCTATCTATCTATCTATCTATCTATCTATCTATCTATCTATCCATCTATCCATCCATCCATCCATCCATCCATCCATCCATCCATCCATCCATCCATCCATTTATTCACATTTCTATTTATGATTCATTCTGACAACCGTATGCATACATTCAAGAAGATATCATATCAGAATTATATTGTTTGTGTAATCAAACAATTATAAGCATACGCAGGTTATATGGAATAAAATATAATACACCAAGTTATTATGGTGTTTCTTTAAGTTTTGTAAATGTATGTAATGACTTATAAATAATAACGAAAATGTTGTGGAAAAACAACTTGCATCCGTTCTCAAATACAGCTTGGGGTGCATTTCAACAATTGAAGTGCTTAACCAAGTAACTAAAATTATTTGAGCAATTATATATAAATTTATTGGTATTATCATAATTAGAATTGTTTTTATAAATAAAAAATAAAATTTTCTTTCTGTGAGTATTTCTGCGTTACATATTTGCTGTTTTTTAAACAGTTGAATTTTATTTTTAACATTTTACTTTTTTGTTTATTTTTAATTATATATGTGTGGACAATTTTGATTTAGCCGATTTTAGGAATGAAGCCAACATTATTTCAATTCTCAATTAAACTATGCTCTTTGCAAGTAAAGAGTTTTTACAAAAACAACAACTATTTTATAACATTTAAAGTGAACTATATTAAAAATCCCAAAAATATGGTCTATCTAGTTAAACTTTTTACAATTGCAAACTACATTGGTATAATGCTATTTTTATTAAACATTTTTTTCCCCGAGAAATTAATTGTTGTTTCTCTTATAATCGATACTTTTCGCGGGGACGGAGAAAGATGTTTAAATGTAGATAATTTAATTCACCTTTTTTAGAAATTTATTTATATAAAATATGTTGTTTTTTTCCTTTTATTATAAACTTTAGTGGCTATTATGTTTTTAATTTGTTAACTCATTTGTACTTTCGTAAAACTTATCCACATATTTGTTATAACTTTGGTATTCTTTAATCATCTATCAGATTTAATTTTTTTTTTTTTTTTAAAAAAAGCAAATTTTTATTTCTGATATTCTGTTAAAAAATGTTTTTACTAAAAACTTTAATCTATTCTTTACTGGATCTAACATTTCGTTTTATTGTATTTTATTCTGGCCATGAGTTTTGTAAACAAGGCTATATTTATATGTTATGATGTATACTGTTATTCTCTATCATCAACATCATTTTCAAGCATTGCGCTCCAAGTTTAATCTGTATCCTTTAATTTCTTGTCTCTCATTTCCTTATATATTGTAGCAGTCAGAATCGTGTGATCAGCCAACAAGATTCAGAGACCTAGCAAAAGTAATTCAAACCCAGCATGTTTGGGATATGATAGTCGCGGAACAATACTAGGCTTTAAGCTATTTGCCAGTGCTCCAAAATCTCCACTATCCAACCAACGCTCCTGATGCTACTAATGGTCATCATTTTTCTTCAGTCCTGGTGGTCAGGGTAATACAAGGACTCTATCAGTTCAAACTTAGCCTGTCATGCACTAGAATTAATAACCTAAGCTAAGATACTCACCAAATACTTTGATATAGCTCAGGGTATCATTTTAACTATTTCATAGGTTTTGGATATACACATATATGACTTAATTAAGTATGGATATAGTTGTGTAGATATGCTGAACCAGGGAATGGCATGACAACTATATAGATATATATATATGATTTATTAACACAATTCATTAGAAGGTAGAAATAAAAACAACAATGTTTGGATCTTATTATGATCCATGAAGGGGTTACATTTAAACCAGAAAACAACAAGTACAATATTTAGCTATCAGTTATTGATAATCATACAGTATTTAGATATCAATAGGAGAAATGTATGATTTTTACAAAGAATTACAATATTCAATTATCAGTTATTTATAAAGGTACAGTATTTAGATATCACTAGGATGAATGTATGATTTTTTTACAAAGAATTACAATATTCAACCATAAGTTATTTATAAAGATACAGCACTTAGATATCACTAGGTTAAATGTATGATTTTTACAATGACAACCAAGGTTATGAACTAAAAATAACAATTACAATAATGAACATCAATATTAGGTGTGTGTGAGCATTCCAATGAAGTTATATTATCAATAATGACAACAGAAGTTATGGACAAGAAATAATAATTTCAAAAGTATTTAAACATTAGTGTTAGATGTGTGTGTGTGTGCATTACAATGAAGTCATACTGGAATTCATGACAACAACAATTGTGAATCAAAAACAATAATTATAAATTAACCAGAAATAATAGTTACACACATAGTAAATATCAGTATTATACGTGTGTAAGCATAAAACAAATTTTTATATGTAAACATAAAACAAATTTTTATATTAAGAATGATAATATTTTATCATGAAATATGCCACTATAAAATTAATATGCCAATTGTCAAGAGTAAATACAATACCTGGTTATATTAAGTTAGAGGCCAGAAATATATATACAATAAATTTGTGTGTGTGTTCACATACATGGGGAAAGTTAAGTATATTTTTTTATTATTATAATTACTTTTAGTATTTCCCAGCAGGAGTTATGGACCAAAGCATAATTTTAGCTACCTTCATTATCAATAGTTATATGTTAAATATGGTTTATCTCTCCCACACTGCATTACCAACAGGCATGATCAAGAAATCTAATTACAGCGTTTAGTGGCATCTGGGTTCGAATCCTGTGCCAGCTATATTATTATTGGCAATGGCAAACATGGGCCAATCTCTGTAATCAAGCAATAAAATATATATAAGTTCCTATGATAACACATCCGCAATCAGCTTGGCATGTGTAGGAAATAATAGAGCTGGGCTTTGAATCTCTATCATCATAGAGTATACCCATTTATCGGCTCAAAAACATGGCTATCTCGTATCGCCAGGACCGGTAAAATATCCGTCTGGCAGTCGGCATAGCATTACTCAACATAAAAGCCATATAGGCACAGATCATTCTATTAAGAAACACTGATATATTTGCCCATAAAAAGCATTAATTTATATCTGTATAGATATTTTCCTAAGCCTGTGTTTCATAAGCAATGATGGGAAATTTTAAGATAACTATATCGTATAGGCTATAAAACACCCAAGTATTTCAAATATAAAGCTTAACCATAAAATGCTAAAGAGGTAAAAAAAAAACACTACTGCTGAAATATTACTCTTTCCCCAAATGCATGCATCACTAAATATATGTATAGTGAGATGAGCACATATCTTTGTAATAAGTAATAATGCCCATTTTACATTTAAGAAAAGAAGCACTATCATTATTAGTATTATTTTTTTTAACACATAAATAAACACACATACTTATTTCATTTTCAAATTGTCATAAAGAATCTTAATCTAAATCAAAATTAAATAGATAATGGTTTTAGCACTTATTTATATTCTTTATTTCTATTACCAAGGTATTGTATATAGAGGTAAATGGCAAATTTTAATCCAGATATTTGATTTTTTTCTCTCTCTTTTTTTTAAATAAATGACATTTTTAATTAACCCAGAATTAGACATGATTTAAGAAATTTAAGTTTGACTGTTTCTTATTTTACCATTATAAAAATCGTTACCCCCCTCCCACTTTAGATTCGGGATAAAGCAAACAAATTTATACATAAATTGGGTTAATAGTAAAATATCATTTGTCCCCATTGGCATAAATAAATTAATCAATAAAATATATATTATTATACTTAAAGAAAACATACTGGCATATGTCAAAATAAATATATAAAAGCTGTACCTACAAACTCTATAGTAATCTTTTGTTCCACTTAGAATTAGACATTACACTCTTTTTTTCTACCATTAATAAGTAATCTAGTCATAACACAAATTGACTTGTTAAAATTAACAAAAAAAAACTAAAACACTCATATATATATATATCACTGTCCTTTTGAAACACATTTTTTTTTAAGATAGAGTCTTTTACAAATTTTATAAATCTGAGGAAATTAAATATTCTAAAGTTTTTATAGAAGGCATTTTTAAGATATAAATATTTTTTAAAGATTGAAAGTTCATACTTGTGATGGATTACTGTGTCACTTTGATTAAGGCAGCTGTTTTTTTACTGGTGCACTTATTTCAGGATCAACCTTTGGCTTTACAGGACTCATGATAGACTGGCTTTGAAGTTGGTTCTCCATTTCTTTCAGGCAGCAGCATGGAATCAATTGCATTTCTTCTTTTTTAGATGCATTTTTCTGGAGATTTTCCCAGAGAAGGGAAAGGTAAACTTTATCTACTCACAGACCATGGCGATTATCTGCCTCAGTTTAAATATAGTCAATTGGTCTTAGAGAGTGATTTTTACTTTCACTTTTATTCTTCTTTTCTTCTCTTCTGATTTTACTTTTAACTATTAAAACTTTTTTTTGCTTTTAAAAAAAAAAATTTTTTTTTTCACTGCCAATAACTCTTGACTCTTTGACTGACTTTTCCTCTTTGGCCCCTTTGACTGCCTTGCTAGAAAAAATTAGCCCAGTATTTATATGAAAACTTTTACTCAGCAAAGTCTTCAGTTTAAACCTATATATTTTTTCTTCACCTATATTCTAACTGCGTTTGTCAGAAATGAAAACAGACTGCTTGATTGATCTTGGCAAAAATCCCATCCAAGGTATGAAAATTTTAATTGCATTTTTAATGGCCTTTAAAGATGAGAAAAGAACTAACACTTCCATGCAACTATGAATGTTTCCAAAAAAAAAACAGAACCATAAAAAGTGCTATTTGCAGAGAAATAATTTTCTTTTAGGAAAAATATATAAGACAAAGGAAATATATTTTTCTTTCTAAATATATATATATATATATAAAATGCATTTCAATAAAACAAGATATATATATAATAAATAAAATTTGATATCTGTATTCGTTTCACAATATATGTAATATACAAATCAATATATATATATATATATCAAAATACAGTACAATTTATATAAATTATATTCTTTTAGAAGTACTTTTGACTATACACTTTGTAGTCTTTATCAACTATATAATGTTGAATAATCAAAGGCCAGTCATCAAATGTTAAGATAACAGAATTGTGGGAAATGTGAATTGAACTATGGGTATTGTTAAAGGTTGTCCCGTTTTGATTATTCAACATTATATAGTTGATAAAGACTACAATGTGTATAGTCGAAAGTAATTCTAAAAGAATATAATTTATATAAATTGTACTGTATTGTGATATATATATTGATTTGTATATTACACACACACACACATATATATATATATATGAGCCCTCTCATTCATCAACACACACACGTGCATCTGTATATTACTTTTTTAACAACAAAAAATGAAAATTAGATATTTGATCTATAAAAATCTATAGATATATACTATTTCTAACAACTAACATGAAGCTCTGTGTGTGCATACACACTGATCGCTTCAATATCAGCAAACTTTATTTATTTTCTCCTTCCAGTTTGTTTTACAATCTAATGAGATTCAGTTAAAAAGTTTAACCGTTTATATTTAATCTAATTTAGCAATAGTCTATTTCTTTTTTAGTCTTTTAATTTGTTAAATGATGCCAGTAATAACTATTTATTTTTTCACTGAATATATTTTGTTTTCAATATTTTTTATTCTCTATACTTTATAAAATATATCTCTACTAATATAAACTTTACTTCTTATACAGGTGTTTTGAACCCAGACACGGCAGTTGTAAAATTATGTAGTATTTGGCTAGTTTGTAGGATAATTTGTAATTGACATTAATTATATATAATGACTCATTTCCTATATCTATTTTTTACCACATAAATGTGTACTTGAATAAATGTTTGTGTGCACTCATTCTTCAAATGCAAATGCTCTATTCACCATATGTGAAATTATTTTATTTTCAGTGTATAAACAATGAACTCAGTTTTTCTATAGAGTCACACAGAATGGCTAAAAGTTACAACCAGCCATCATTTTCAAGTTCTCTGTAAATACATTTGATGTAAAAATAAAACAATTTCTTACTGGAAAGAAATACTTATCCATACACTTTTCCTCCGCTTTGACATTGCTCTAAGGTATGTAAAAGAATGTTGCTATAACTATTGTTCATTTTCACATCTTATTAAAGTCCTGAAAGGAAAAGAACTCTTACATAATTTGTGCTTCATGGTGCAATGATGAACAGTGTTATATATGTCTAACATTTTCATGGCAAGTTGCTGAACTGTATTTATTTTGTGCAACAAAATATTTTCTCCCCAATTATCTTAAAACAATATATTTTCTGGGATATTTTCATTTGTATTTTGAAAACTCTCCCTCAATTGGAATTAAATTATACTTTAACATTAAACTATATGTTTAAAACAGTCACAAGTTTGCTGTCATAATGTGAAATTATGAGAAATTAAACTCCCATATATCAATGTAATTACCTTACTATAAGAAACAAATGTATTATAAATGCATTTTGGTTGAAACTGGATGTGGGTAGTGAAACAGTAAGATTCGTATTTGAATCTTAAGTTTCACCTTTTTCTATCGTCTCTCACTCACCGGTCTATCCCACCCAAATTTAAACTTTTTGGTATCAAATTGTGTGTGTGGCAATATTAAAAATGTATAGATATATGTAGAATTCACCATAAACACGCACACATTTCGATCTCAAATTTACGGCAATAAATAAAGATAAATAATATAATTTAGATTTCTTTTAGTTATAAAAAAATATATATTTTTAACCATTTATTTTAAATTGTAAAATCCATTATTTATTGCTTTGTTTAAATTTCATTTAATAATAATTTTAGAAATCTGATGTAATATTTAATTACAAGTAAAAAGAATCGTATGTTTCCCTTTTGTCTTTGAAATTTTAAAAGCATCGGTCGGTGAGAGATAATAGATTAATTAAAAAGAAAAATTCCCTAAAATCTAATTGCAAAAACTAAATGTAAAATCTAAACATAAAGAATAGAATGGCAGTTTTCTCTAATTAGAATTAACAAAAATGCATTGATTATTCTCAGGGCAGATTAAGTGGAATCTAAAAATACACTAACAAAAATGTAAAGATAAGATCTAAGAAGGAGGCCATCTTAGACTTGCTAGAAACAGACACTTTAACTTTAGCTTTGCTCTCAAGCAGTTGAGAGTCTCCAAGATATTAAATAAATTTTTCCTGTCATGGTATGATCGAGTAAAAGTGCCCAGACTATTCTTCGCCTGGGAGATGGCCTATCAGATGCCAAACCTTCCATTGCCCTGCATAAATTCAACCACAAAGATATGCTGCCTAAAATAATGAGAAAGCTGCTGCTGCTGTTAAATTAAATGAACCACCTAAACACAGGAAAGAACTGCTAATCATGAACAATTTGCTACTAACCAATGGAATCGGAAAACTTCTCATAAAACAGGTACCTGTGTCCAAATTCTCTAGAGTACTCTACTAATATGCTATAGCTCATTCTTCATACTACTTATATAACTTATAAAATGTAAAATTATCATTTGTAAAACTAAAATTTAATAATTAATTTATTGTGTAAATTTCTCTAATAATCTAGCTTACCTCACTCTATCTTTCTTGGGTACGTATTTCTAAAATCTACATTTATCATATAATTATCGCATGCTCATAATTTTCTAAGTTTAAATCTATGATCGCTTGAAACAGTGAATGCGTGTCAAATTTTCATTAATATTTACTTTCATAAATAACTTAATTTTCATATAAATCGACATGCATTCAATGCTTCATTTATTGTAATGCAGGGGTCTACTACTTTGCAAATGGCTGGCATATTAGTTGTAATAATCACCTAGTTTATATATGTTTTATATTTATTAAATCTTAATTAATAATTCCATAAAATTTGCATTTCTTTGAGAGTCGCCAATGTTCTTTATTAAATGTTGATAATGTAGGGCTGAGTTAGAGATATATTTAAGTCTTGACAGGATTGTCTGTACATTATACATGTGCTACGTTTAGAGACACGTGACCCATTACAAGTCATGAATATTCCTGATTCTATAGGGTTGAAATTAACCCCAGTCATCCTACACAAGCGGACATAATAAATGCTCCTGTAGGGCTTGATGACCGTCATGCAGCCAGCAGGCAATTTCAGCATGAACCGCTTGTCCCTAGTTATGCTTATATGACACCTTACTTCTTTGGGCCGATGGCAAACACCAGCCCGTCATTCTTATAAACTCATTCACAGCTTTGCAGTTTCAATATACTGCCATTCCATATCGCCTTTCTAGAGTACCACGTGTTTTTTTTAACTAATTTTATTATTCTATGTATCACTCCATCCCTGCATTATCTTCATAATTCACTCTCAGATAAATGTTTGCCCTTAGTTATAAATAAATATTTTAATTAAATAAATATATGTCCGCCGCTACTCTTATAAATTTTACTTTAGACTCTTGCATTGCAAAGGTATAAATCCCTCAAGGCATGCCTTAGAAATACTTGCTCAAGAATTTTAGGTAGCTAGGTTACACCTTCAAATAAATGTATTTCTTTTGTAAACATTACAGTATCGGAAATACCGCTACTGAGGTCTTAAATATAAAATATGTCTAAATAAATCAATGTATTCTTTAATACATAATAGTATCGCAAATCCCGCTACTGAAACTTTAAATCTATAAAATATTATTAGTAAATGATTTTTTTTATTAAAATGTTTCAATAAATAATTTTAAACTATACATCTGCAGTTACGTTTTATTTATTCGATACCCATTCTATATAATATTTCCTCGATTATGTAAATATGAAGGTTTAATTAATATTAGTGTGATTATTGGCTAACTCGAAAATAAAATCATGAATCTCTTGCATATGTGTTGATTCGTAGATTGTATTGTGGAACCGATAAACTATGTTCGAACTTATTACTACGGGTGGCTTCACTACCTAGATGGTGCTGCAGTTCTATGTGGTGGTCAAATTCTGCACTATGTTAACGAGTCACACGTTTTCTGACTGTTACATAGTATATATTTTTTTTTTAGCGTTTGGTGCCAACAAATGTGGAGGCTTCGATTATAAAACCCATATATACCCTGAGCAAAAATATAACACATATAAATTTCTTTTAGCGTTCGTTACCAAGTTAGCTAATTATTCTATATATATACGAGTTTGTTTCGATAAAAATAATGAAAAAAAAATAAATCGAGTGAAATAATGTGGGTCGAGTGAATGAAAGGACGGTAGACATAATAACAAATTTAAGGAAAGCAGGGATGTGTGTATAATTCAAGAAGGAACGAAAATACTCAGATATAATGAAATATTTTATATATATATATGTCAAAAAAAAAAGTAATCAGTTGCTAAATGAGAAAGCAAGTAGCAGTACATATTTTATTATAGTGCTATTATATATATAGACAGCAGTGGCTTATTATACGCGTTAGCAGTAGTTCGCTATAATATATATGTTAAACGCAGCAATATAGAAAATATAAATATAGGGCAATGTAGAGTAGGTGAGGGCAGTGAAAGAGTGTGATAGGACCAAAATACCGGTGGGGAATAGTCAAATGCTAGTAATATAAAATAAATAAATAATATTAAGAAAATGGAAGCAGAAAATATTGATATAGAGCAAGTAGATTTATCTGAAGCTTTGGAGTCGACACCAGAGCAAAGGGAAGCTCCGCAACAATATAGAGGATCAATGGAGTTAATTTCAAGTTCATTGAGGAAATACTCAGACAGAATATGGAAGAAATGAGGAAAATGTATAAGGAGGAAACGAGAAAAAGAAGAGATGAAGAATCAAAAAAGAGATAGGAAGAAGAAAAGATAAGAGTTAGAGAATATCAGGAATTTAAAGACACTATGTGGAGAGAGTTAGAAGCAATAAAGGAACAGTTTGGAATATCCAGAGTTAGTAAAAAGGAAGAAGACGTTAAAGACATGCAGAATGAAAGGAAGTTAGAAACCTCTGACGAACCTATGATAATAGAAGAACACAGAGGTAATGTAGTAAATATAAAAAGTATGATGAGCAAAGAGACCTCATTCCAACCGATGAAGGCCCACAAGAACCAGAGAAGGAAGTTAGCATTACAGAAAAGATGAAAATGGACATTGGACACCAAAGCTACTTAGCAAAGATGATCCACATCAAAATCTTTAGAGGGGAGATAAGAGAAAATCCTCAAGCCCACTTAGAGAGCTTACAAAAGTTCTTCCTATTTCATAAGACAGGATCAGATGAGCAGATAGCGATAGCCAGTTACCATCTACAGGGATCTGCCAAGGACTGGTGGAATATGGTGAGATGGAAGCCTAAAACCATAGAAAAATACAAAGATGCATTAATGAAACATTACTGGAGCAACGAGCGTCAAAGCGTTATCTACAATATGCTCTACCAGGAAAAATATGGGATGATACCCCAAGAGATGCACACACAGTTTTTCCTTCACCAAGCGAACCGGTTTAAATCCCTTACAACATTCACCTTTTCGGATTCACACATCATAGGGATCATCCAGCGTAGTATGCTGCTAACCATCCAACAATTAATGGCAAGCAGTCGAATAAAAGACATAGAAGAAATGATTGAATTTTTCACTACATTGGATTTTAACTATTGGGCCAAAGAACCACCTGATAGAAGGCAAAAATTAGAAAACCCAAGGCCGTAGTCATCGATGACAAGAGATCGATATTATCCACCTGACCCGGGGTTGTAAAATATTTTAGACTTTTAGGACAGTCATCCCGTGTATATAAGAATATTAAAACGAATTTGGTAAAATGAATTTGGTTGAATGGACTTTACATTGGTTAAATAAGGCTTTGGATAGAAATTTTGTTATATATATTATTGTTTTAATTACTATTACCCTTAAGAATTTTTTTTATATATTATGTTAACTAATTTTACTCTAAGAATTTTTTTATAATCAGTTTAAATAATATTACTATAATTTCTAACCGACATGGCCAAATTAGGCCATTTTAAATTAAACTATAAATTCTAGATCCGGGTATATAAATTATTCGTTGCTTCATGTAATCTCTGCTTTCTATATTTCTATATATCTGTAAAAAAAAAAAAAAAAAAAGATTTTTTTTCGTATTTAAATTATGTGATGTAGCAAAAATTTTTTCTCTTTCCTTGTCTCCTTTGTTCTTCCTTAATTGTTCACGGGAAGTACGGGGAAATGAAACAGTAAGATTTGTATTCGAATCTTAAGTTTCACCTTTTTCTATTGTCTCTCACTCACTGGTCTATCCCACCCAAATTTAAACTTTTTGGTATCGAATTGTGTGTGTGGCAATATTAAAAATGTATAGATATATGTAGAATTCACCATAAACACGCAAATTTCTGGTTAAGGAAACCCACCAAAGAACATTTTCAAAAAGATCAAATGTTTCAGAATGAATTTATAAATGGCCAGATTTTGATGAAAAATACATTTACAAAAAAAAAAAATACAAGCAATTTTCCATTTATTACAATAACTATATTTATATTAATAAATTTCATAAAAAAATAAATACAATTAAATAAAAATGTTTCTATTCAGATCATGATTCTTCTTCTCCAACATCTAATAAAGTGGCCAATTCACACAAAGACAAAAGCCGAGAAGTATCCATTTGCAAAATGATCAATTCTGCAAGCACTAATAGCAACACTGACAAAATTTGAAACAATCCATTAAAATCTCTCATAATTCATAGATAAAACTAAACCCATTTGCAGAGAAAATACTTATAAACAAAGTTATAATAATTTTTTACCTTCACATTGTATTTAGCACATAATTTTTCGCATAAAAAAACACCAAGGTGTAATTATGACCAGTCATATTTCCCTGGTGGCAAAGTAATAATAATAATGTAATTTTTCTTATTTGTGTAAATTTTTTATACAGTTAGAAATATATAAACTATTTACAGACAAATAATCTACATATAACAAATATATATATATATATTGTGCCCATTTCTATATGTCAGAAATAGCTAATTACAGTAAATTACTGAAAATTTTAAATTTTAGAATATGTTCTCTTGATGTGTTGATTATATTTTATCAATATTATCTTAAAAGTATGATTTGAAGCTAATGAAATTATGTAGTGCATAATATTATAATGAATCACTTAAGAACAGTTAAATAAAGTTACAAATATTATTTCATATGGTTGCAAAAGCTGGCCATAATAAATAACTCAGCTATAAATATTTAAAAATATGTTTAAAAGTTCAATTTTAATAGTTTGAAACTTATAGTTAAGTAAATGTTATATTTAAATTTATAAATTATATTTAATAATCATAATTAATATCATATATTTTAAAAAAGTAATCTTTATGGTAGTGAAAGTTGTATTTAATTCTATATTTTCCAAATTATTCTTCCAAATTTTATAATTGTATTATTTTATTTAATACAATAAGTGTAGCAATTTATTATTTCTAGACAGAAATCGGAAATAGTCTGTCTTGATTATTAATCATGTGACCTGTATAATAGTTACTCACACTTGCTTGCTAGAATTTAGATTAGTCAAGTTCAAAGTATTGTAAAATTGCATTATAAAATTGGATAGAATTATTACCTAGCATAAAGCAAATATTAATATTAAGTTAACTATCGTATAAAATGTTTTAAATAATGTAATATAGATGAATACAGTTAATAAAAAGGTTAAATATTTTGTTAAAATAAAATAGATAAATTAAATATTAAAAGAATGGATAAATTTATTAAATATTGTTTTTAAAAGTCATTTAAAGGTATTTAAGTAATTTAGTAAAGTAATAATTGATTTAAAAGTTATATTTTAAATAATATTTTTTAAGTTTTAATACGTCATAATTTTTATTTTGAAATTTAATTGTATAAGTTTGCAACATTATGCAAATTTGATATCAAATTAAAAGTAGGAATTAACCAATAGGATAAGGTATTCTTGCAGGGTATAAATACCATTGCAGTTGATTTATCATTGGGTGATTAATAATGTATTAAGGTAGCTGAATCATATCAGAAGCTATCAAGGTGATTGTAATTTTAATTTTATTATTTTAGTCAATTTTAGTGCTCTCTTCTAATTTTTTATTTGCAAAGCTAATTGATATTTTAAAAAAAGTATTTTGCAAAAGGAGAGTGTAAACTTAAAAAATATTTTAATAACTTCATTTAATATGTGTTGTTAAATTTAAAAGTTTTCTTACCAGGAGTATTTTGTCAAAAATCTAATATATAACTTCGCAATAATAAAATGGAAATACCAGAAAGCAAAATGCATTCAATTTATAATACTTTAAGAATGCATATAATATTTATTGATATAGTTTCAATAATATTGAACAAGAGAACTATTAAAATGAATAAATTAATTTTGTGGACATTGTACAAGAAATTTATTAGAAAAACTTTTTGCCGATTAAAAGTAAAAAAAAAACAAAGCATTATTTTATGATAGTAAGATAAGCTTGTCCAAAATTAAGAAGCAATAAGACAAGTATACTTTATGATAAATTTATGGAAATATCAAGTTATAAAGTAAATGTTATATTCTTTGTGAAGGAAACATTAAAAAATTCTACAAGAAATTATTTTAAGAAAAGACTCATGGAAAAAAATATTTTAGAAAAGCATATGTTATTGAAAACCTGAGGCATATAAAGGGTTAATACACGTATATAAAAGTGTGTAAAAGCTAATAATTTGAGATAAGAAAAAACCTCTGAATAAGTCTATTAAAGAAGAAACTTGTAAAGAAATGAATATGTTAATATATAAAAGGATAAAGTTATGGAAATAAATATTGCGCAAATAATTTATCCGGATAGATCAAGCTAAGCCAAATGGAACATAATGCATTAGTACGCCAATATGGAATATTCTAGGAAGCTTCATGGGATTATTTTTAGTATTATGATTTCAATAATCATCATTCTGGACTATAGAAGTTATAAACTATTATTGTATTAACTATTCCAGAATAGATTGATGATTATTTTATTTAATTTTTTAGATTTCAAGATGTTGTAATATTTTTTATTATTCTTTTTTTTTTTACCTGATTTTGTGTATACCGGAAATGTGGACAGCACTTACTACCGAAAATATATTGTCTTATTCATCATTATAGCAACAGATGAGGTATAGCAAAGTGCTTTTGAGGAGAACATTTAAAAAAAAAAAAACCTCTTGAGAAAATAATAAACATTTTTTTTAAACTTTATCAAGAACCTTCATCAATTGAAGAGTTAATTGAAGATATACATAATTATAGTCTTAATTTTTATTTATTTATTAACTTAGTTAAAGTATAAATTTTCTGTTTTATAAGATTAGGAACATGAACATTAATCTATTGATAACATTAAAATTCTATAATATAATAATTTAATAAGTTAAATAAGAACATTTTGAATAAAGGTATGGATGTATATTTTTTTATGTATGCAATGCTATATCTAGTGGATGGAAAGAAGACTGCAAAAAGTGATGACCAGATAATGTCACTTGGTAATAGTTAATGAATATTGATAATTTTATGATGTATATTTTGTTTTCTTTATAGATTGCCTATGAATAATAATGAATGAAGTATAAATGTTTTAATTATATGTAAACACATTTTGTACAACATTTTAAACATTATGAGATCAGGATTTATTTGGTAATATGCATACTATGATTTTATATTGTAATATAACCCAACATGATAATAAATATTTGTGTGATTTTTTTTAAAAAACTTTCATATTATTGGATATTCAAGTATTATCTGATTAGTTTGTATGTGGTTAAGCATATAGAATAATGAAGTAAGCAAACTTTTTTTGTGGATCAGTGAGATCGCTTTAATTATAAATAAAATTTATTTATTGTTTTGAATATGCAAGTTAGTTATTTTGTGAATGTAAGATGTGATAAATCTTTACGAAATAATGATAAGATAGTGGCTTGGTGGTACTATGGTGAACAGGAAACCAAGATGATGTTCTAATAGGATGTGAAGAGGGAATATGAATAATATTTTATAGTCTTTGTGCAGATGTACAGTACAGCTAACAGTGCCCTGTAACTGATATATATTTATTTTGGACAGTGTCTATATTTCTTTAAATATTGATGTTTTAATAAAGCTGAAGGAATTGGAGGACATTAGCCAGGAAAAGGTCATGCCTCTATTTTTTATTGATACACTGTGCTATGATATTTTGATATATGTTATGAGTTATACTCTAGTTTTCTTCCTTAAATCCTATACATCTGTTTCACTGTCTAGATTTCAATGTAACTGCATCATACAGTATGATATATTTGAAAAGAAATAATAGATAATTTAGAGTTTAAGATACACTATAATTTGAAGGAGATTAGTTCATTTACTTAGAAGAAGTTTAATTTGTATAAATTGGAATTGAAAATCCAATGAATCCTAAAGAAAAAAGAATCATAGGATATATTTTTGGATTTTAATTTTGGAAGTAAAATAAAATTTTAAGAATAAAGTATATAAAACAAAGTTGTTCTTTAAAATGTTAAATAACTTTTAAATACTTTAATTTGTTTTGAAAAATAAGTATTGCATATTTTAAAAATACAATGTTTATAAAGTAAAACAATATAAACAATAAGCATTGGTATAATTTTATATTTAGTAAATAATAAGGAATGTATCAGTAGTTACAATTATATAGTATTACAGTGGTATCAAGTGGGATATGTTATATTTGATAATCACAATGCAGTGAACTATAATATCCACATAATTAATAATAAATTAACAGTAAATATCTTATATAGTATTTTCTTTTATCATTGCGAAATGAAATTGTTTATTTTTAAAAGATCCACACTCACGATTAGTATTTTTATTTTGTTTTTAAAAGATAGATAAAATGGTATTATTTTATTGTTATTATTTTAAGTCAGATGAAGACTTAAATAAATTCTAGATTGTTTAATAACCAAGTAATATAAAATGTCAAATGAAGTGAGGATATCCGATGTAAATACTGTAAATAAATTTTGTTTTATTTTATTTGATTGTTATATTAAACTTTGTTAAATTTGTTTTTCAAAATTTGTGTGTCTGATTATTTATTTTTCCCATCATAGTGCATCAAAAACACAGAATAACAGAATCAAACATATAATTTTTGCACAAAGATAAATAAAGAATTATTTTAAGAATTCGAATGTTTTCTTGATATTCATTTAATTAAGTAATCATATTTTACATTATCTTATGGTCATAACTTGATTATTTAAAGAGTACATTGAATTATATGCTATCTGTTACCACAATTTGTCATATTATAAGTGCTACCACATATTTTTCTTACATATCATATGAAGATAAAAGATTGTATTATGGTATTATATTATTTTATTATAGAAATAAAATTATAGTGAAGAAAGAGATATACAGAATTAGTTCATACAATAAAGAATATTATTATTATTATTATTATTATTATTATTATTATTATTATTATTATTATTATTATTATTATTATTATTATTATTATTATTATTATTATTATTATTATTATTATTATTATTATTATTATTATTATTATTATTATTATTATTATTATTATTATTATTATTATTATTATTATTATTATTATTATTATTATTAGTAGTAGTAGTAGTAGTAGTAGTAGTAGTAGTAGTAGTAGAGATAGTAGTAGTAGGGGAGAGAGTAGTAGTAGTAGTTTAGGCATAGTAGAATATGACATAAAATCCCCTTTCCTGTTTTACTACTGTGATTTTAATTAACTTAGAATAGTTTTGTGAACCTGAGATTTTATTGAGCTAAATTATGATGAATAAGAGATTAAGATTTAATTATTAGTTTAATCTTAATGAGTAGGATTTATTAAAGTCATAAGAATACTATAAGTTTGTTATTTGAAATAGTAATAAGGGGGGGTAATATTCTTATGCCATTGAGGTAATATCCTGTGGGATATTGGCTCAATGTAATCTTTCTTGTCACTTCTATTTTCACTTCTAAGTCTCATGATATAATTAAATACTTATTTAATTTATTTTATAAACTGAACCTTATTCTTATTTTTGAATTTGAGCTAAGAGAATGTTTTAATATAATGCAGGATATTTTTATTTATTAATTATTTGCATCGAACCAAAACGTAATCATTAACTGAGCTAACCCATTTTTATTTAATATTATATTGTCCTGAAGTGAATGTACAAACGGTAGGTTAGAATATATATATAATATTAAAACATTGTTACAGAAAATAAAAATAAACTATAATTAAATAAACTAAGTAGTATTTACTAAGGCTATAACCTCAGGAACGATAGTAGGGACCTCTACAGATCTTAACCACAAGCTTTTTTTCCAAGGCATAAGCTTGTGGTTAAGACCTGTAGAGGTCCCTACTATCGCATTTTCACGAGCACATTCCTGAGGTTACAGCCTTAGTAAATATTACTTACGTAATCAATGTGCACTTAAATAAATTTATAATTAAATAAACTAAGTATACTTATAATCTATAAGCATCATAATCATAGTTATCAAACAAATAAAAAAAAACTAAAGTGATAGTATTATACTGATATAAAATTTATACAGTTAGCATTTTTGCTAATATAATTCTTATTATATTTAAAAATATAGCTTTGTCAATTGATAAAATATTTAATCCTAACATCATTATTAATATGAATGGAATGTTCTAAATACATTGATTTAGTAGTTATTTGTAGTTTATTATGATGAGTTTCTCATTATAGTAAATATTATTTGTTATACAATTTGCTAGATATAAGTTCCATATAATACTGTTAGAATAGGTATTAATAGTAATAAGGGCTTAGAATAATCACTGTTGTCAATTAAAAATCAAAGCACATTTGAATTGGTTAAAGAATTATTAGTCTAAAGACATTAAAAATTTAATTTAATATATATATATATAAGTGTGTGTTTGCATAGAAAATTGTTTAAATGAAAAAAAACTCAACAATTTTTTTTTCTTTTACTTCTTAGGTATTAAGATAGTTTAATTTGATAAAAATGTTAATTAATGCAATTAATGAAGTTTTTATGCAAATAATTTTTAAATAAAATAATTTTCTCATCACAAAAATATATAAATAAGATTTTTTTAAAATAATGTTTATATGTAAACAGAAGACTAAAAAGTAAAAAAAAATAACAAAGTACTCTGACTAAAAATTTCATAATAGGATCTAAGACCTTTTTGATTTTTATTGTCTCAAATGCTTTTGTGAAATGATATGTTTTTAGTTATATTACTTTATTATTTTTTGACATTTACTTAGCTTTTTAAAAGCCATTATTTTAAAAAACTTCTTTTTTTTACATTTTTTTTTTTACTTTTTAGTTATATTTACATATTATTTTTTAAAAATATTTAAAATTGTAAAAAAAAAAAAATCTGATGGGAATTATAATTTAATAATAAAATGTAAAAATAAAAAATATTCCCTCTGACAAATGAATTCTACATTTAAATATCATTTGATTATCTACTACATAAAAATATTTATGTATTGGCTTTTTAATTAAGTATGAGTTAAATCAATATTAACAAAATTTTATTCTACAATTGTAATGTTTACATTAGATTTTTTTTACTTTCATTAATTTAATTAAGTAAGAGTTAAATTAATAATAATAAAATTTTATTCTATAAATGTAGTATTTCTATTGGCTCAGTTGTTAAAGAGTTTTCCTGGTAAGCATAAAAATATAAGTTCAAATTCTAAATGAGAATGATTTTTTTTTCATTGCTAAATATTCAAAAATGTGGACATATGGACCAAATTTTTTTTTTTTTTTTAATATTACCATTTCTCAATATTTTTGCTATAGATTTGTAACACTTTTTTTTTTTTTGCATTTTTTTGTAGTGGGTATTGTATGAATTATTGCTATCAAAATTTATTCCAAGATCCTTATGAAATTCTTTTTATATATTTTTTTTTATCTGTATAGTAACATGTATAAAACATAGCAAAGTTTCTTATGTATGATACATTTTTTAATTTTTATTTACTTGCTATTAATAATACTCCAGTTTTCAAAACTATTTAAATCATCTTATAATTTAGTTATATCAAATTGTTCATTGATTACCATAAATATTTTGTAATCATCTGCATATGACAAAATTACCTAATGTTTTATTTTTTGTTCTATATCTGCAGAGAAAATATCCTTGAGGTATCCCCTGATTGATACTTATTAATTAACTATGTTCACTATTGAAATAAATGTAAATCTAATGATCTTTTGAGTAATTTTTACATGTGTGTATATTAAATTTAATCTATTTGATTATTAATAATTTATGAGAAAATAATAATAATAATAATAATAAAAATACTTAATTGTAAATATTAGAGAAAAAAGAATATAGATAATAATAAATTTGGCTGAACGTTTTCGAGGAACCGTGCCTCATACTCATAGCCTTAGTGAAAATGTACTTAATATATGTAAATGAGAATATTCAAATGAGTTACTGTTACGTAGCCCATTTTTTCGAGATGTCGAAGCACGTGTCTCTTCTGTTGATTGCATGGATGTCTCTGTTAATGTAGAATGCCTCCTTTATTTTTCTCCTGTAGTCATTTGGTTCTGAGCATAAAATAACAGGGTTAGCGGGTATGAAATTGTGCCCTGATTGTAAAGGAGGCATTCTACATTAACAGAGACATCCATGCAATCAACAGAAGAGACACGTGCTTCGACATCTCGAAAAAATGGGCTACGTAACAGTAACTCATTTGAATATTCTCATTTACATATATTAAGTACATTTTCACTAAGGCTATGAGTATGAGGCACGGTTCCTCGAAAACGTTCAGCCAAATTTATTATTATCTATATTCTTTTTTTCTCTAATATTTACAATTAAGTATTTTTATTATTACAAATAAGGAGAAATTAAAACCACACTTATAATAATAATAATAATAATAATAATAATAATAATAATAATAATAATAGAGGGCGCTCTGGATCTTCTATAGCACAGATCAGGATAAAATGTTCCACATTCAAACCATTGAAAAGTTAATAAAAACCATCAGAAATAAAGTAATATATATATAACATCAAAAATTATAATATTAAATTAATTAATATCAACTAACAGAAAAAATAAACAGAATTTAATTGATAATTTTTAAATTGAAACCAACTTCAAAAAATTAGCAATGCAAGCATGGAATCTCAAAGATCACATGACCTAATTAATGGCAGCAAAAATGCCAATGAAAGCTATAAAAAAGAAAAAAACCCAAATATTTGCAGACATGGTCAAAGGAAAATAAAAAATAAATTCATTTATTACAACAAAAAAACTCAAAGTCAATTTAATTCAGATATCAGCAAAGTGATAAAAAAAGCAATGTAACCACTTCTCAAAAATCAATCACAGATATAGAAAGCCAACCAATAGTGACATAACTAATTTAAAAATCGAAAAACAGGAAAGCCAAAATCCACCAGAAATTGACTGGAATGATTGAAAATTGAACCTCATAACTGAATTATTCAATAAATCCATACCAAAACATATCTTTGCAACATTGAAGAGATCCCCTTCCCCAAGTCCATGGTGTTATCAGCAACAGCCAACAACATTTCATTATATAATTTCCCAAAAGATTTGCTGTATGAGGCAATGACAGTAAATAGATTGTGGGATACAATACATCATATTGCAGAATATCCAAATGACCAGTACCTAATAGTTGAATTTTATAAAATCACACAAAGAGAAAGATTTCAAAGATGAGTCAAATTATTGGGTAACATCTCCCTGGTCACTATAGACCGAAACTATCACAATACCATTTCAGTAATAATTAAGAGCACACACCTGGCATACAAAAAACAAGACTTTCAAAGGATGGTGGAACCATTTGGCAGGGTCATTATGTTTAAAATAGTATATCGGAAAGAGACACCAATACCAATTGCTAGTAACGCTTATGAGTTCAGAATAAAACTGCATCTAGATACTAATCCAGATGATATACCAACAAAAATTCTGGATCATGAAGCATTGATCACTCTATATCTGGGACATGTTACTTGCACAATGTTCAAACCACTAGAATTTAACCAGAAATCAAAATGCACATTCACAAAAAGAACAAAATTTCAACACTAATATGCAAACAGAAGAAAAGATAGCCATTGCCAAGAATAGCATTGAAGAAACTACACAAAAAATAATAATGAAAAAACAAAGATATCAAGCTTAGACCTTATAGATTTTTTCACAGAAAAAACAACAAAACTCCAAACCAAGGAACTTGACTGAAGAGAAAGTGTAAGCCAAGCAAAAAATAACACAACTAAAGCAAATGTCTATATTACAGTATTTGACTGTGCAATGGATAAATTTGCAGAGCATACTATTACCAATAAGACAGCCATAGAAATTATACAGATACTCCTACCCCCAAGCAACCCTAGCACAACAATGCAACTAACAAACCCAATCCAAACAGAGATCAAGAGAAAGCCTGGGAGACCTATCAGAAAAAATCTAGCAAAAAAAGCAAAGACAGATGATGATAACTCTGACTCACCAATTATTGATTCTATAAATGAGGACTCATGTCCAATGGATATAATCACAAATTTATTTAAAAAACTAGTTAATAACTACAGAATCATCAACTGAAGAAGCACAAAACACACAAACACTTAATACAAAAAACAATCAGAAGAATGATATAAAATCCAACAAAACAGATCAAAAACAAATGGAAATGAAACCATTCAGTGAAAATACACAGTGTAAAGCTCCAAAATATCCACAACAAAAATGCAAACCAATCTTAGCTACACAGTTAATGAAAATTAAAATAGCAGCTCAAGAAATGGATTAGCATCCATGCAACCACAAATACTAGGATTACTAGAAACAAAAATGTATAATGGATTACAAATTAATCCAGTCACATACCTACACAACTAAGGTTTTTCCACATACTCCAGGTACACATCATCACTTTCAGCAGACACCAGGCATATTCATAGCCTCAAACTGCAATTTTTCAATTTTCAATTTTTCAATTTTCAAAATTATTTACATTGATTTACATCTTCTAATCACTACATTCTAGCATCAAATTACAACACCAACATTATTTTTGTGTATGTACCCTCAGTTCCCAGCATAATACCACATATAATTTTTGACAATAATCCCCCAACTCATAACTAGCCTCAACCCACAATATTAATGGGCGATTTCAACTTAAGCTATGGAAAATTCAATACAAAATGGTTACATCAATTTAACCTGCCACTCATGAGTTCTCAGGGCTTTGTTTCCACAAATTCAGTGACTATTTATAATCAATGGCACATCACACTTGTGCTACTACACACCAATGCTTCATCACTTAATCAACTTCCAATTCAATACCAGCCAGTTTTCAGACTATGTTGCACAACCCATTACAATAAATTTTTCAGAGCTCCAAACATTTATTTATATAAAAAACAATCAGACTCCTACTCCCCAAAACCACTACTGAATTCTTATTCTCAGAGATTTACATCATGCTAAATAAAATGAATGTTACATCACAAGATCCAACCCTCCTAATGAATGGTACTAGCAGATGATCTTCACAAGAGAATCACCATTGTCAGACCCATGCACAACACTCACCAATACATACAAAAATTAACAAAGCTATATTACGATACCTGTAAATAATTAAAAGAATACTTTGCCACAAAAAAAAACACAAAAATATGCTTCACCCAACAATACACATGGACACACCAATATATCTGCTGGACACTATGCTTTCCATCAATCAGAAAAGTGCCCATGGATATTGAGATAAGGGGCAATGTCTACGCAGAACATTACATGCTGGACCCCATATACCAACATTTCATGCAAAATCTCCAAACATATAAACAATATATACCAACCACTGATGAGTTTGAACACCTGAAACATATGTTTCAGATCCAACAATTTGCTGAAAAGCTTAAAAAATCCCAACAGTTGCTACCCTGGAACCAATGTCATACCAGTAATTGTCTTTTCACATTTGAGTCAATTTACCAGAGAGTACCTTTGCAACTTTGCTAACTTCCTATCACAAAATATATACAATACTAGAGGTCTATATCCAATAGCAACAAAAAAACAACAGTCATTTCAAATCTCAACAAACTTTGATACATCTCCATGGGTCCATTGGGAATTAAATTATTGGAAAAGATAGTGAAAGATAAAATAGACAAATACATTCTGCCTCTGATATCAAACATATAGTATGCAATCAAGGGATTCTCTATGATGTAGGCTGGACTTGTATTTAAAATGATACAAAGTGCCATGCAACAAGATAAACAGTATGCCCCAATTGCAATTCAACTGGATATACAGTTAGCTTTTGATTTTGTTGCAATAGACGTCTTAATGAACATGCTTGCAAATATAGCTATTCCAACAACCTACTATACAGCATTGCAAATATCTTACTCAACTGAGAGATATATCTCACACTTAGTGACAGAAACACAATAGCATTTATTCCCACACAATCAATTTTATGAAGGATCCTCACTTAATGCACTGCTGTTTATTCTATATATAAATCCATTCTTAAAACAGATTGAAAATGAATTACCAGGAATATTAATACCATGAGCTGAGAATTACCAGGAATATTAATACCATGAGCTGACCAATGTATTACATATATTGCATACATAGATGACATGACAATGTTTTTAACATCGTGTTAAGGAATGCCAGTATTAGAAAGATTACTACAAATTACACAGACACATAAAACTACAATTCAACATAAGCAACATATCAGTATTGTTAATCTATACTAACAAATACTATACACAGCTAAACCTGCTCCATTTTTTGGATTCCTCATTTTACCTGGGAATGCATGGAAGAAGACAAACATTTCAAAATAAGCTCAAACAGAAAGCAACAAACATAACCACATCTTTATCAAATGCACACTTATCTCTATATTAAAAAGTGCACCTATTTAACATACAACAAGAAGAATTGCATATTATTCACCTAATGTCAACTTTACAAAAAACTTTACAGTGGCCATATCATCACTCTGTAGCAAACTACTATGAGGTAGGAAAACTGTAGCCATTTCAATCAAACAACTCAGTTAACCAACTATATGGAATGGCCTGGGGTTACACATAATACATGTCTTCCACACCCAAAAAAACAGTAAACCTACTGGCAAAGATCACTGCATGGTTTCAGAAGCTACAAAGCTTCCTCAGCATAATCCCTACAGATTGTCCATTCCCCACATATGTATATCTGGTTTCATTAGCACACTTAGCACAAATAAATGTCAGAACTACAATAACTCACATTTGATAGCAAATACACATTCTGGCAGACATACAAGTTGATCAAACCAGCCACAAACAACTAGATCTTTAGCCCAATGCTGGGAATAAACAACAAGCAACTCCTTAAAAACTTCAGAAAATGGTCAATGGAACCAAAGTTCTTCAACTTTTTAATCAAGCTAAATCTATATGCACCACCAACATCTTATTTCTTACAATACCATCATTTTTATAGGTCATTTAATAGACTTATTCTGTTACCTATGCCATGCTGCTGAAAAAAAACATAACACATATTTTACAATCATACAGTGTTAAATACTATATGAAAAAATATGCTAAATCATTATAGAACAAGACAAACTATATAACAGGTAACAGATTTTACACACAAGCAGGAAACTCCTACTGCACAAACCACAGTTTTTGGACTTTATGCATTTTGGTGCACACAATGTATATTCAGCCTGGAAAATAATACCAGATGGCATCCAGCAACATTTTACAACAAATACAGAACAGAGATGCAAAGATTGCACATCCAGATATCTATGCAGCCACCTGTTCACCATTAAAATTACAAGCTAATTTATAAGAACATGCAAAACTAGTTGTTAAACATCCAGTCCATTCAAACAAAACCAACAATGAACAAGAAACTAAAAGGACAATATAAAATATGAATTCTCACACAGCCAAACAAATGAATAAAACTTTTCACCAATGAATAAAGACAGTAACAGAATATTAATGAGAGATGGAAGGATGGAGACTAACTAACAATAAGATCAGAAATGAACAGTAAAATTAAACAATGATAGCAATAACAAAAATATCATAATGTGGACAAATCTATCATGGAAACCCAGGGTTTCTAAAGTATTTTAATTGAATTGGTTAACTAATGTAGACCCCTATTCAACACACTCATACCTATGTAATTAGCAATGAAAATCTCAATCAAACTATCTGTAAAAATCATCATGTTACTGTAACTAAGGCATAACCATTGTTGACAATAAACTATATTATTGAAACATCATCATCATCATCATCATAATAATAACAATAATAATAATAATAATAATAATAATAATAATAATAATAATAATAATAATAATAATAATAATAATAATAATAATAATAATAATAATAATAATAATAATAATTCAATTCAATTCATTTATTTCCCGTACAAAACTACAGCATAAAGCCAATTACAGTATTGCACCATAACAAATATATAAATACATAAATAAGTTTAAATGACAAATTATTAATATAATTATGTGCCATATTTCAATAAAAGATAATTAACACATTTAAAAATCTAAAGTAAAATTAAATATCAGCATATAAACAATTATTATTAAGACATTAATAGTAACAAATAAATAAAAGGGATAAATATAAAGCACATAACAAAATAAAAAAAACAAAAAAACAATTTAATATATATATATATAAACAAAAACAAGTTAAACCAATCAAATCTGACATTTAAATTTAATAGCATTACAAAATTGATTATAATCTAAATTGAAGTAATTAATATTGCTACAAATCTGATTATATAAAGATGGTAGCCTAAACAAAGGAGAAAATCTAAGAACATTGGAATGACAAGTTTTAATGTAACAAACAGAAGCAGACCGAGTATCATGCACATGAGATCTAATTATAACAGTAGAAATTGTATTAGATAAAAGAACTATTTTATTAACAAGTTTATAAAGATATTTAGTATCTCTATATTGTCTTCTAGAAGAAAGATGAACAGTTTTATTTCCCAAAGAAACATATTTAGAAAACTTATTATACACTGATTGTAATAAATTACATCCCTGTTTAGAGCTAGGATTCCAAATGACTGAACAATATTCAATGATGGGAAGAACCAATGATAAAAATAATTTAAATTTTGTATCACCATTGAAATGGTAACCAAACCTTAGAATAGTACCTATAATTTTTAAAGCCTTACCAATAATCATTTCCAAATGAGCAAGAAAGGATCCATTACTAGAAAATATAACTCCCAAATCTTTTTGGGATTCAACAGAAATAATTTTGTGAGAATTAATAAAATAAGAAAAATGCAAAACCAGATTTTTTAGAATACGAGACTAAGGAACATTTACTGAAATTAACAGTCATATTATTTAGATCACACCAAGCACTAAAATTATCTATATCATTTTGAAGAAGAGTGCAATAAAACACAGATGTGATTCTTCTAAAGATTTTACAGTCATCTGCATAGCACAAAAGATAAGAAGATTTTAAGCAATCCTTAAGGTAATTCATATAAATGTTAAAAAGCATAGGTGCTAAAATACTACCCTGAGGAACCCCCAAATTACATTTAAAATTAGATGAAATAGTATTATTAAATTTAATGTATGCAGTACGACCATGAAGAAAGGATTGAAACCAATAAACAAGCTTAGTAGAAAAACCCATTTGATATAATTTGTGAAGAAGAATACTGTGGTTTACTTTATCAAAAGCTCTTGATAAATCAAAATAAACAACAACAACAACAACAACATAATAATAATAATAATAATAATAATAATAATAATAATAATAATAATAATAATAATAATAATAATAATAATAATAATAATAATAATAATAATAATAATAATAATAATAATAATAATAATAATAATAATAATAATAATAATAATAATAATAATAATAATAATAATAATAATAATAATAATAATAATAATAATCCACTCATTGGTAATGGTCTGGGCTTTCACAGTGCACAAATGTTTTCTATACAAAATCCATGAATTCAATTGCATCAATTCTTCAAATGTTTTAGCACTACAATCACTGTTAGAAGTGATCCCTACTGATAGATCTCCTTCTATATCCGCTACATTTCTAACCACATATTACCAATCATTCCTATCAGCATCCAATCGATCAACATTTTTTATGATTAATAAATGCACGTACTGACAAACATATGCTGTACTATATCCAGAGGCCAACAAAGATTTTTTTTCTCCCATGCTTGGTATCAATAACTGCCAGCTACTCCACTTCTTCAAAAGATGGTGCATGGCACCTAAATTTTTCGATTTTCTAATTCATCTTAACTTAAATGCATTGCCAACATCATATTTTCTCTGGTGTCACTGGCTATATAAAAATATAAATCCATTCTGCACCTTATGTAATGTGGCAGAAGAAACTCAACAACAACTCTTTCAGCAGTGTCAAGCCCTCAACCAAATCAGGAATATCATGCTAAATACATATAGATGACCCTAGTTATATCTATACAACAACATTCAATCCTATCACAAGATAACCCTCCCACAGCATGTGCAACAGATTTAACCTGTATGCATTCTGGTAGACTCACTGATTTTTATCATTGGCCACAAGACCAGAACACATTCAGTTACATTCATCAATAAGCTCCAACAAATCAAGGCATGGGACAACAAGACTGCACCCCCATATATTTTTGCTGTCACCTGATCATTGCTTAAACAACCATCCAAGCTATAATAGGTCATAATCCAACAATAACCTCATTGAATAGCATTCAGAGGTACTATTCAGTATTCTCAATTATTATTGACAGTAAAACTCACCTTCACTAACTGCCTTCAATTCCATCCACTGTTGGATTACAGAATTTGCTCCATGTCTATCACATTCTGCTGGATGTCACCATGTGGAATTCTACTCTGAATTAGCTTTGTTCTTTGTACAGCACCCATGGTTTGATTTTGTGCCACATAAATTACAAGTTGCCACCCTAATATACTTACTACATAATTAACAATTAAAATAACAATAATCAAGAATAATTTAGTGACTGTAAATAACTTTTAATATGACACCAGATTTGTACCTGTAACCCTTGCAATCAATGTTATGTAATGCCATGTAACCTAAAGGGTTAATAAAGATTATTGTTGAAACATAATAATAATAATAATAATAATAATAATAATAATAATAATAATAATAATAATAATAATAATAATTATGATGCTGATGATGATGATAATAACAATAATAATAATAATAATAATAATAATAATAATAATAATAATAATAATAATAAAGAATATTGATAATGAAAGTGATAATAATGAGTCATTTTATTTGTAAATAAACTGCTTTTGCCGGTCACAAGGATCTAAGAAGTTAGTATATAATCAGTAAAGTAATATTATTTAATATTCATTAACCATTTTAAAACAAATAATGTTTACATAAATAACTTTAGTATAGTATTACTTTTATTTTGTTTTTAAATTGCACAAATTCATTTTTTATTTTTTCTTCTTTCCATTCTTCTGCTCCTTCTTCTGCTTCTCCTCTTCCTTCTTTTTTTTCTGTCCTACTTCTCCTCTAAAACTTTTGATAAAATAGATTGTAAAATTCTACTAATGAAAATTGATAAAATTGCTTTATCAATGTGTCTTGTACAACTAAATTATTTTCTTATTAATAGGTAGAATTATTTATATATTAAAGAACCTTTTTTATAATTACTTATGAATATGAAATTCCCCACAAAAGTACCCGTTATAGCTTTAAAAAAATGTGTTTTATGTTATGCAGGTGATATTAAAAAAATTTTAAATTCTACCTTATAAAATAATAAAATATAAAATTATAATGTTTTAGAGATGATTTTTACCCGGCTTTCAAGCTTCTTTACGTCATCCACTCCATCTTATACAACTGATACACATGACTACATACATGTGAAAAAAGATAAATGATCTCCAATATATGTATTTTTTGCTGAACCAGCACTCATCGTTGGTCCAGATCATCATCTCCACCACACACATATTTAATCAGTGTTCGGTTTATATTAAGATAGCAAATCTTCAAATCTTTAAATCAATCTTCTCCACTCTCCAATTCTTCAGCTTAAAGTGTATATACTATATTTGTATTTAAATATTATTAATGTTCTTGGCAATTGGTGAGATGCTTACAACGTGCAAGTAAATGTAAAAAATGTAATCCAGCATTAAGAAAACTATGATTAGTACTGGTTAATATTTATAATAATGAGAATAAAATTACTAGATAATTTAATTAAAAAGATCTGGGGTTTAATTTCACTAGTAAATTTACATTTAATGTTCATATCTAAATAGTAATTAATAAGTTATAAAATTATGGTTACGATTTTAAGATCAAATATTCAATTTATCTTTGAAATAATCAGCTACTTTTTAGCATTTTAATTGCACCTTTTCTACATTACAGATTTCTTATTTGAAACTCATATAATCAATCAAATATAAAAAATTATAATAACTTCAGGATAAATATTTTATTAAATTTATAAAGATAAATGTTATATAAAGAAGTTGAGTGAGATGTGTAAAAAAAGAGAAAAATTTCAGAATTTCAAATTTTAATTTTAAATATCATGATCTATTTTATTTAATGAATACTGTGCTGAAGTTGTTAATGTAAATATTATTTATTTTAATATATTTGATGTATATTAAATAATATATATTATTTTACTAATTCTACTAATTTTGTAAATAACTGTTGCATCCGGAGCCAGTTTAATAATTATTATTATTATCATCACCATCATCATCATCATCATCTTTCAAAGATCTTTTATTCGTACTTCAAATAGATTTTACATGGAAAATACAATTCTTGTAAAGTTATTACAAATTTCAAATACTAAGTTTTACAGGAAGATAATATAAATACAATAAGTGATTAGAATTTGAACATTACGTTTTATAAACAGGTAACATGAAATGGATAAGCCATTACAATTTCAACATTAAATTTTACAGATAGGTAATCTCAAAGGATAAGCAATTATAATTTCATTATTAAATTTTACAGATAGATAAGATGAAAAGTATATTCACCAAATTATTTTTTATTTTTTTGATATATTAACTTTGATTCAGAGCTTTCATGTCTGAGTTATTTTTGAGATTAATTCTTCCTCACAATAGTTGTGTCATGCTACAGACTTGACTTGTTTTATTAATGACCATGTCTTAATATATTTTTTATAATCTGCCATCTTTTATTCCTTTGCCTTATTAATTCTAATTTATTTATAAATGTATTAGGATGTCTTCTGAGATTTCCATTGTATAAATAAGAACACATTGTTCACCATAGTGCATAAAGAATATATATAACTGCATGTAAGTTAGTAAAATGACCTATAGTAATATACACTTATGTTTTCAAGTTTTTCTTCTTTATAGCCTAAATTGCATAAGTCATCTATCTTTGAATGTGCTTTTTATATTTCATAAATTACTTTGTGGGTAATCTGTGATTCTACATTCAGTTTTAATAGAAAGTGAAGTATTTTGCTTCAAATGACCAATGTTTGAATTTTTTTACATGGTTGTTTGTTAGTTAATTTTAGTATAATTTTATCTTGTTGCAGTGGTAGTGGTGTTGGTGTTGGGGTTAGTGAATATCCCAGTATTGGAACTTGTCACATGGAGGAGAGAAGTTTAGCTTTTTTTTATTGATAACAATTGCTCTACAAACATCTTTAAAATTTCTCCACTGGAGTTAATTTATTCATGGGAGTAATAGTTGAAATTGTTTTTAGATAAGGTAACTTTATTGTACATGACAAAAACCTATGTTTAATGTTTTTTGTATTCTACATATATGTAAAGAATATAGACATAATCCATTCTGAAATAATAGATGTTTTAGCCTTTTTTGGGATATTGAACATGTTTCATATAGAGGGAGTAAATGTGATTATTAAAATTTTTGATAAATAAAGTGGTAGATCTATAATATGTAAATTTGGTTATTATTAGTGTAATAATTAGCAAATCTTTGGATTAAAGAGAGATCTATGTCTTTAGTACCATATTGAATAATATTTTTATCTTATTACTCAGACTGCTTTGTATTGCCATTCTCATTTGCATGTGGCTTAAGTAAAGTGGAAATCCAAGAAAAGAAGTGATTTTTTCTTTGAACCAATTATATTAACAATGTCAGGGTTAATATAAATTCAAGTAAGAAATAGTTAACAATATCATATTTATTCAATGTAGTCCATAATACCATCATGATGAATAACCATTACAAAAGTACTTTTAATTTTTTTGTCTAGATTCAAACCTGGTTATAATGATTACAAAAGTATTTTTCATTTTCTTGTTCAGATTCCATTTAAAGTTAATCTTTTAGTCATCAAAATAAGAAGGTTACTTTGGATATTTTATTGTCACTGATCATTATCATTTTAAGGTAATTTTATTATGCCTGCCCTGTCTCTCAGTGTGTAAATGAAGGCTTCAGTTTGGGATGAGTTTGAAAAGCTAAAGTTAGCTAAATTGATTAGTTAAAAGAACAATTTATTTACAATAAAGAAAAATATGAAATCATGACTTATACACAATTGCTACGATAAAACACACAAAATAATGAAAAGAAAAAAATAAGCTTTCACAAGCAATCAAACATGTACACACAATTTAATATGTCTAGATGTATACATATGCAAAAAATTGAACTTTAAATTATTACCATTAAGTTTAATTGAAATTATATTTATCACTAAATATATAAGCTCCGGATTTCTTTCTTTCTAACCAATTTCATATTCCTCTCTACTTTTTTATCTGCCTGATTTTGACAAACAGATCAAAACTGCCCAAGAAGTTTCTATTTCAATATACATACATATGATAAAATGTTATCATTGGGGAGATCAATAAAAATAATTAACAAAAGAGTAATATATCTATGAAAAAGACTAGAATAATAATAAGTTGATCAAAAAAAAAAAGTGTATATTGTCCTCTACTCAAATTTAAGTGATTTCATATGTGAAAGTATTCCCTCTGAAAAAAATTAAGTAATTTGTAGAGACTTAATACTTTTTGATACTGTGTTAATTTTTTTTTTTGTTATTCTTTGTCAGAATATTCTAAACACAATTCTTTTGTTAATAACAGAACAATTTACTGTTTACATCTTCCTCTTTTGAATTTAACGCTTCTTTAGTCTGCACTAAAAAACAAATACTTATGTTCTATGAATGTAAATTTAGAAGCTTAAGAACACATCAAGAATAAAATGTTATTTGTTGGAAACGTCAAGGATAAATGAATGTAATATAATTGAGAAAATATAGTCATTGCCTTAAAAAAATTAGAACAGGATTTTAACACTCTTTCAAAAGTTCTTATATATGTTTACAAATTTTAACTTTGAGATTTATATTTTAATGTCATATTTTTGTAGATAGATTCATTACATTCCTCTTGAAACTCTTAACAAATGATAAATAATATGGCTTACCTGAGATCATACTTTATGATATACTGAAGACTTCCATTTCTACTAGGGAGTCTCATTATTTCTTATTTGTAGTAGTCCTCTGTCAGAAATATGTTTCTTTCTAATAAATAAGATTGATATTTAAATGTCACATGATCACCATTTCCTATGCTTGCTTATAACTGTTATTAAAACAGGCAAAACTTTATACGTATTGCCATTCGGTGCTCTATAAGCTAATGAATTTAGATTGAAAATATTACAATGTTTTCAATTTAAGACTCATAGTTTTGTAGTTAAATAGAGATAAAAGGTGGCTGCTGGAGGTTTGCATTAAATCTTAAAATCTAGGTGCAGTGCTCTCAGATCCAAGGCTCCTCACTGAAGAAGGCCACAAGACAGAAACTAGTCTGGGGATATTGGATGAGTAAGCACTAGATGGGGATTTTATGCACAAGCCTTCTGGCATCCATTGATTTCTCTGGCTTACACTGAGTGGCGATATGTATAGACAGTTTTGCCTGTTTTGATAATTAAATGTCAGAAATATGTTTCTTTGTAATAAATAAGGTTGATATTTAACAATTATCATTGTAAAACAAATATTATGCAAAGAAAACTGCATTAACTTGTAATTTATCAAAAAATAAAATTTATTTTAAAACAATAAAAAAAATAATAATAACAACCCTTAATATAAAACCGCAAAATAAAATAAAAAGTGACAGGATGAAAGTCTAAAAACATTTTTCAGGATGTAATAATGTGAATTGCCATAATACTGATGCTCGTTCTAATCTGTTCTATCATTCACTGTGTGGAAACACTTATAGTGTACTGGTTAGATGGTTTATTACAAGAAAATTTAGATGTTATTATAATAAAATAAATTTGATTTTATTATAGCGTTACTCATAAAATAATATAATATTACTGACAAAATAATAATGTAATATTTATATATAATAGTAGATAGAAAAATAACCTAAATGAAGAAATATATTGCTTATGTTTAGCCTATAATATTATGAGATACAGCTAACACACAAAATAGATCAATATCAAATATTATTATGATTTTTTTAATATAATTTTGTAAGAAAAAAAATAAAGATTGTATACTTCATAGATGTTAGGAAACTGTGGCTTTCGAGTCACATATATATAGTGACATCAAGTTTATAATTCATTTTGCAGTGAAATAAATCCACTCTCCCCCCATGAGTTGTAAAAAAGTAATTAAAAAGGTTTTTTTTAGAAGAAAAAAAATCCTAAAAAAATTCAAATTTTATTACAAAATTAATTTTGCATTAAAATAAATTATGATTATGTGTTTAAAAATGAAGTTTTTTTAATTCATGCATTTTGCCAGCTCTAAGTCATGGATTTGAAACTTGGACACTTAACAGAAGTGCAAAGAAACTTTAAATCACTCAGCAAAGTATGAGAAATGTATTTTAGAAATAATAAAGGGAAATTGATAGTGAAATACATAGATGAGAGAACGTATAGGTGTCATTGATCTTATTGGAAAAATTAAGTGGCTAAAATAGAAATGCATTGGACATCTTACTAGAAGAGATGGGAATAGATGGATAGTCGACCTTTTTAAATTAGAACCCCTCGACATTATAGAAAGACCTAGAAAAGGATCGGATGTGAAATGGATGAATGGAATAAAAAAGTTTGCAGATTTGATGTGAAGAAAAGAGGCTATGGAACAGAGAAATTGAACTAATCATAGACAGACCTTCCTTAAATCAATAATGTTTGAAAATGATGATGATGATGATTCAATTTGAAAATTATTTTGATTAATTTGGAGGAAATTATTTGCATCATTAGCGTGTACAGGAAGAACATAGTGCTCAATCTATCAGTTTAGAAAGAAATAAGTTCATAAATCATATTTGATTTTATTAATTTAATAAATGAATTCGTTCTTTTGTCAAGCTTTGTGCTGTTTAAGTAGTATAGAAACTTTTATACTTTTCGTCATAACATTAAAATATTTATAATTAAAATACTTATTTTCCATATATGTTTTAACAATTTTTGTTATAGTTTGTATACATACGTATACCCTCAAAATAGTAATGTTACCGATCTTTCTTTTTTTTTTTTTTAAATGAGATAAAATTTCTAGCTTGTAGCAGATAAAGTGACAAAGAATTAATTATTATTATTATTTAAATGACTGAACTTAAAACAGGGTCGATTTAAAAGATATGCTAACCCCTGCTAGTTTGAGTTAGTTTAAAGATCTTTGGAGTTGGGATCTTATTTCTTCGATATGTCTGCTCAATTTGACAACCATTACCCGTAAAATTTTTAACAACCAATTCTGGTGAAATTTTCATAAAGAGTCCTTTATGAATTTTGAGATTTTCTAGTCTGGTATATACATTGCCTCTTGTATCCCATTTCAGTCAAACGAATTCCCTGAAAGGGGGGAAAAATAGACGGAGGGAGGAGAAAATCATTTGATAGGCATTTAGTAAAATGATTTTTTACTCCTGAGTTAAAAACGCTATTTGTCTATTTTGTCTCACACTCAACACAGATCTTATAAATTTATCATTAAATAAGAATCTTTTTTTAAAGCCGAATTTGTTTTTAAAATAATGTTCTTGAAATGTAATGAATAAGTATTAATTTTATTATTGTTTCTATATTTTTTCTTTCTTAATAAAAACTTCATAGTAAAGAATTTAAAGTCTTATATATACTATTTGTAATAATAATAGGAATTTATTGAAAAATATTCAATGTGGGGATATTTACGCGTCTTTATATTAATATGATTAAATATTATTTTTAAAAATTACTGTATATAAATAACGTGGATAGCCAGTGTAAAAAGGTTATGGAAGTGTTCGTATATAATACATAAATACGCATTCTCACGGTGTGTATACATATTTTTATAAAAGGTTTCAGTAGTGGACAATAGGTGATTAATTGACTGCTCGATACAATTATTGATATAAGAATAGTTAAATCATGTGTTAGACTGTTATCGTAAAACAGTGAATTTAATAAAAGTATGGAAAGAGAAAACATTTAATGACCACTACTTGTAAATAATGTATTACATTTAAAATTATTTAACATATACATAAATAGATAATATATAGGGTATATGAGCATAGACTTTCACACGACCCATCACTCTCCACACCATCTCATAATACTGATACGCTTAAACACATACATGTTGAAAAGATAAATAATCACCAATATACGTATTTCATGCTAAACCAGCAATCATCAGTTGGTCCAGATTACCATCTCCACACATATATGCTATAAGTGTTCAGATATATATTAAGATAGCCAAACCTCAGGGTGGCCTTTGAGCATTTCATCATCAGATTTTCAATTGGATAGGCGGTTGAAGAGTTGGAGTGTGGAGTAGATTGAAGCCTGTCCATTAAAGTATAAGGTTTGGCAATCCTAATATATATCTGAGCACTTATAGCATATATGTGTGGAGATGGTAATCTGGACCAACTAATGATTGCTGGTTTAGCATGAAATGCGTATATTGATGATTATTTATCTTTTCAACATGTATGTGTTCAAGGGTATCAGTATTATGAGATGGTGTGGAGAGTGGTGGGTCGTCTGAAAGTCGGTGCTAATATACCCTATATATATATAGACACAGGTATATAATAAGCTTGTGTGTTTCTGTTATAAAGAGATAATGTAAGCCTTATTTTTCACTTTTTATATAATAGTGAAAAAAACTTTTAACGTCTGATGACTTTCTGATTATAAGTGGCTTCATTTCCTTAAAGTACGAAGTATATTTAGAAACAATTATTTTTTCGAATTTAAAGCATTTCCCACCATCTTTGAAATTTATCTAATATTTAGTAATTTCGTAATAAGTTTTAGTGTAAACGAAAATCCTGAATATATGCTGAGGTTATATGAAGCTTGATGATAAAGAAAGAATTTGCATCTATAAATACAATTATGAGAAATACATTTATTTATAAAATAAGTCATATGTATATACATATTGCTATGAGGTTCATTATAGTGAAAAATACAATCTCAATTAGGTAAAATAATATCTTTTCGCGTGGTAATAGCTTAAGCTTATCAACCCTGGGAATCTTCAATCTGTTGTGAAAATACCTTTTAGGCAGCTCAATCCTGATCTATAGTCATTAAAAAAGTAAGTACATTATAATAATAAAGATGCAGAACTAGTGTCCAATTATATGATCACTAAAATCACATGATCATTATTCTTTATGCTTACACAAACTGTTGACATAGAGGCAAAACTCCCCAGACAGTAGCATGTGTTAACAGCTTGTGTAAGCATAAAGAATGAAGGTCATGTGATGTGTAATGGTTTAATATCAATCCTGCCCAATACGATTATGGCGACTGTGGTTATTAAAGAACAAAGACACCAAAACATATAGATGTTGAACTGAGTTCAGATCTATATGTCTATACAAACAAATGAGCTTGAATTGAAAACATTTACTGTGTTTTCATTTTTCACTCAAAGATTTATAGTTAACAAAAAAGATAAAAGGTGGCTTCTGGGGGTAGCAATAGATCCTAAAATCTAGGCACAATGCTCTCATATCAAAGGCTTTTTACTGATGAAAGTCATAAGTTAGAAACTAGTCTGGAGATATTGGATGAGTAGGCATTAGATAGGGATTTTATACACAAACTTTCTTGCATTTCTTGATTACTCTGGCTTGCACTGAGTGGCACTGACTATGTGGAAAAGTTGACTTAGATTGGAAAGTTTTTATATATTTTTTTATTTGGCTGATAGCTTGATAGAAAAACATAAAAAATAAATTATGGCTGCTAGAAGGAAGATGCATTAAATTCTAAAAGTCCAGGTGCACTTTTCCATGATCTAAAGCTCTTCACTGATAAAGCTTAAACTAGAAAGTAATATGGAGATATTGAATAGGAGAGTACTGGGCCAGGATTTATTAAGCATTATCATCTGACATCTATTAGTTAGTAAAACTTACAATAGTTGGTATAAACAATTCCTAATTAGTTGACAGTTATTTACATAAAACTATTTTCTTGTGGTTTATGAAATTTTTACAAAGAGCTTATAATTTTATGAATTGTAAGAAAAAATGTTATATGAATATATATATATTCTTTTATGTGCTTATATAGATATATTTTTTAAATAATATAAATACTGTTTACTTTTTTAAAAAGTATATGATTACATGTAAGGAAAGTGTAATGTATTAGTGCCTGGTATCATTGTTTTTCCATTCAAATAATCATAATTTATCAATTTAGTCTATTAATAACAGCAGACTCATATGAAACTAATATATGAACTAAATAATAAAGATAAGTAAATGAGATAAAACTGTGTTTTAGTATTCTCAATATTTGCCTGAATATCTGTGGTGGTGTCATTTTAGTTATATGTTGGACTCTTTCTATCACCCAATATCGAATATTGAATGTCTTTAGTAATATATATATATATATATATAATGTTTCAAGTGATTTAGTAATATATATATATATATATATAATGTTTCAAGTGATATTATTCTCATCTTCAGATGCTGCTGGCATGACCAATGATAGTACTAGATGGAAATCAAACCTGGGCCTTTAGATTCTTGCATATTGGGTTTTAAGGAAATGCTTGAACCAATTGAGCTAATTTGCCAAAAAGCAACAGTCAGTAGAAATTTTATATATGTATCTGTGAGGTTTCTCTTGATTTTTCTACTATTCCCTAAGAACAAAGTTAATTAATGATTTCAATATCATGTATAGTCACATTATATTGACTTATAGGGTTATTTGCCATTGCCATGTGAGCAGCTTCTTTGAATGTTCATCTTTTTTATAGCTTTTTCTCAATCCAATATTTTTGTATTATTTTCCCAATTGAACATATGATCATTGGTACATACATGGTCTGCTACTTTAGACACAGCTGTTTCTTTTTTCTAATCATCAGTTTGTGCTGTTGCAATTATTTTTTGATGGGGTAAATTACTAATATATGTCCTTCCTCATGCACCTGATATTCAAATTTAGGCTGTATCGATGTTAGAATTCCTCAGTTCTATTCTCTATTATAATAATAATTCATGGAAATATTTGAATATATATAAGTGTAATAATGTTCAAGGTTAAATGGGTCTATAAGTAACCATTAGAAAACATTCAACACTTAGACAATCCCTATGTAGATAACAAAAAAGAAGGGAAATTGCCCTGACAACAGCTTGAAATTGTTGATTGTTATCTATATTTGGATTGTGTAAGTTTGACTGTTTTCTAATGGTTATATATATATATATATATATCAAAATTATCACAAATTCACAACTCAACCAGTATAGCCAAAAAATATAAACTTTAAAACACAACCAATGGTTTCACTGCTACAAGCAGACTTTTCAAATGTAAAGAAGTACAAAATAATAACATATTTAAACTAAACATTACCCACAATCCCACTTGCATCCTACACACCCTTAATATTAAAAGAACTTTTAAATTAGTTAACTGCTTCAGAATCATAAATTTTTAACAATAAATATTCTTCAGTTCTTTTTTTTATTTCATTTCTCTCAAAGAAGACATCCTTAGCCTCATCAAAATTAATACTGTGACCTATATCTTTTTCATGGATATATAAAGCAGAACTAAGATATTTATTTCTAACTCTACTTTTATGTACCTTTAGTCTTTCATTTAAGCTCAAAAAATAAATATCTAAATGTACATAAAAGTAGGGTTAGAAATAAATATTTTAGTTCTGCTTTATATAACCATGAAAGAGGATAGAGGCCACACTATTAATTTTGATGTGGCTAAGGTTATCTTCTTTGAGAGAATTGAAATAAAAAAGAAAAATTTTAAGAATCCTTGTTATTAAAAATGTATGCTTCTGAAGCAATTAATTTATATAAAAGCTCTTTTAATATTAAGGGTGTGTGGAATGTAAATGGAATATTGGGCCATGTTTAATTTATTTATGTTGTTATTTTGTAATTTTTTGCACTTATGGCTAGTGTGAATTTGGGTAATTTTGATTATTTTATTGACTGGGTTAGCTTTAGGCTTTTAATGTTTATATATAATATTTAAATATATGTATATTGTCTATACTAAACCTAATGTAATTATAAGGGATTTGAACTCAAACTTTCATGTTCCCCAATGTCTATCCAATTTGTCTTATACAACTGATACACATGACCACATACATGTGGAAAAGATAAATGATCTCCAAATATATGTATTTCGTGCTGAACCAGCACTCATCAGTTGGTCCAAATCATCATCTCCCATGCATATATATAATCAATTCTTAATTTATATTAATATAGAAAGTCCTTAAACTTTAATGATCATGCTTCAATCTTCTCCACTCTCCAACTCTTCAGCTTTCAATTTCTTTGAAAATCTGAGGATGGCATCAATAAGGACTTTGAGAATTCCAGATTTTTAATGAAATGAATAGCGGAAGAGTTGGAAAGTGGAGAAGATTGAGTCATGTTCTCTGGACCAACTGATGAGTGCCAGTTCAGCACAAAATATGTATATTGGAGATCAGTTATCTTTTTTCATATATATGAAATCATGTGTATCAGTTGTATAAGACAAACTGGATAGATATAGTGATCTTGAATGTTCATAGTCAAGTCTTTATAATTACCCATAAAGCAAGTCATATATAATGTGACAATTCTTTTATAAGCTTGTATTTACAAAAATGAAAAACAGAGAGCATACCAATAGCTCAAACAAGCTCTTACTTGATAAGTGCAGTAAGAAAAAACATTTAAAATCTATCAGAAATACTCTTATCCCCAGACCAATTGGTTTTGAGCTTATGGCTCACCTCAGTGAGGAGCTAGAATATTCAGATACTAGATCTAAAATATCAACTCAAAAACCCAGCACTTATTTTAAGTCCTTTATAATTATATATATACTTTTTATATGTATATCATTCATTTCTAAATAAAATTATAGTATAAATAAAAATTTAAAAACATATTATTAATAATAAATTAAGAGAACACATTTACAATTAGTGGCATAGTTCAATAGCATCTACCAAAATCAGTTTAGTGATTCATATCATTTAATGATCATGATGTGGTTTTTTTCATAAATTGAAAGTACTATGTAAACCTGAAAAACAATATTATAATCCAATTTAATTAGATGATTACACATGTGTGATGATGGTGATTTTTTTTATCAGATTTGAAGGATTTTTTCTTTTGTTTTAAAAAAAGAAAATAAGAATTTACATAATTGTTTATAGTAATATAAATTTAACCAATTTATTCATTTAGATTTGGATAAAATATCTAATTTCATAAAATTAAAAAAAGTTTTTAGTACTCTTTAAAAATAAAAAGCTTGAGATACTGTGTGATTAATGTATCTCATCTTCCATGATGGGATTCAAGAAGTTTTATAATACAGTGATGATATTCTAGCATTAAACTATTAGACATGTTTAGAAATATATGATCTGGCATTCTATCATTTATGATTAAAGTTGTTTCATTTGTTTAAATTTATAAAAACTAATGAGATTGAAATTATTGCTGTTATCCATTAGAATAAAATATTCATCCAAAATTTTATTAGAATCAATTGGTTTTTTTTTTCATAAATGAATTCTTATCAGAGAATAGTTGTGGTTTTAGAAATTCAAGAAGTATTATTATTATTATATATATATATTATAAAGATGGGACTTGGCTATTGCTTTATCAATGTGGTCCAAACATTTTGTTTATTTAAACAGAAAGGTTTGTTGTAGTGTTTGCAAATAAATAATTTATTCTTATTATTCTGCTCCAATATGGTTGTTGTTGTTTTTTTATGATAATTGTTTCTGGAACAAACAATTTATAGGTAACTTCAGGAAGCAGGGAGTACTATGTGATCTTGATTTGAAAGGGAATTTTTTAATTTGATCGAGTTAAAAGCAAAATAAGAATTTATCTTTTATGACTTCTAGATTTACATCATATAAATGATTGCTTCTATTCTTGACAACTCACAAAATAATCTAAGTAATGTTTGTAATGTTTTGACATGCTGGTTCAGTAGTAAATATTTAAAAAAAGCTGAATGTTTTTTTCAGCTAATGGTGGAATAAAAGTCTATAGAATTATATTAACAACGTATAATTTTTTTTTCAGACAGAAAGATTGACTTTCTTGCTGAAAGACAGTATAGAAATTTAAAAAATAAAGTATTTCCTCATAGTGATTGACTGACTAGTTCAATTAAATTATTTGAATATGGCGCAGTTATTTTGCCAAATTTATTATATGGAAAATAGTGCATTCTTTATCAGCATAATGCAATGATTATGAAAAAAATTATTTAATAATGTTTAGCAATATGTTGAAAATATGATGACTAGATTATAAGACATATAGATATGTTTGCACAAGTTACTGATGTAATGATATTGGATGTAGCATTAAAAGGACTCAATTTTATTGCCTTCTGCATATGAAATAAATAATTAATAATAATCAAAAATAATAATAATAATTCTTTACAACAGCTATATAATCAAATAATAATTTTATATATAAAAATCTTTTTTCAGCACCTGCGTTAGTGCCCTTTTCAAATGTTACTACTCTATATAACGTTAATGAATAACCTGTCATAAAATTATTATTTGATTATATAGCTGTTGTAAAGAATTATTATTATTATTATTATTATTATTATTATTATTATTATTATTATTATTATTATTATTATTATTATCATCATCATCATCATCATCATCATCATTATTATTATTATTATTATTATTATTATTATTATTATTATTATTATTATTATTATTATTATTATTATTTTGTGGTAGAGCAGCATAAGGATTTTTATTCCTTTCCAATTTTGATAATTAATAATGTGTTTTGTAAGATAATATTTTATGATTAATTATGTGCATAGGATTTGTAGGAAAGTAAGGTAACATTTTTATGATCAGGATTAATAACCGTTTTCATTAGTAGGCTATGTCAGTCAACAGAATATATTTAGTGTCTACAATACATGTAATATTGGGAACTTTCAGGAAGAAAATTTTGCTGCAGAAGATAAAAGCCATCTCCCAAAATATCTAGTAAATCGACTAAAGAACCAACATATTATATATAAGAATATGTAAGTTACTTAGATGACTTTTGTATTTATTACAAAACCGATTCTTTATCATTGTCTTTTTTCCCCAAGTTATATGGTTGTAATTGTTTAAGATTGGCTATTACGATGAAAGTTTACCTATATATGCTTTTAAAACATTTTGTGACGGAAGAAAGTGTATCTATATTTATAGCTTCTATTTGAAGAGTAGTTTATTTCCACAATAAGTGTATAATTTGCTATATTATCAATTATTACTTATATATATACATTATAAATGTATATGTGTGTTGTATTACAATTAGAGTTTTTTGCATGTATACATTGTCTATGCTTTATGTAGATATATAAACTTATAAAATAGTTTCCGGATATAAAATTTACAAATAAATATAAGTACATCATTAGCAGTTATTGTGTTAACAAATTCATTTTTGTCTTGTTTCATGTAGTGTTTCTTATTATTTATTAGAAAGAGTATTTTCATCATTAGTTTGCATTGATTTAGCTTTTTTGTTGTTGTTAGTTCCTTACCTTTTAGTTAAACGTAAGAGAAAATTGTAATTATATTTGCAAAGTAAAAAAAAAAGTACTATTGTGATTTCTGTTAAGTAAATTTCTTTTCTTTTTTTTTGTATTCATCTTTGTATAATCTATGGTTAAAAATATCCACTTCTCCGTTTGCTTTCAGTAAACTTAATTCATGTTTAAAGATTTTTATGGACTTGTTTTTTTTTTTTAAAAAAAAGAAGATAAAATAAATAAATAAATAAATTTAAAATATAAGGGGGGGAAAGCTTTTTTTGAGTAGTCATAAGTTGAGAACTGTTGACAGAAAAGATGTGTAGTTTGTAATTGTTCTATTAGAAACTGAACTATAAGGCTTAATTTAAAATGAGTATCCAAATGTCTAGACAATAGAACTGTGTCAGAACATGTAAGGGCAAGAAGTTGGATACCATGTCTTATTGCAGCTGTTCAAATAAAAATGGTCCTGGACGTCGTCGTATTGAATGCTCTTTAATAAGATTCGAACAGAATGAGGTTTTAAAAAATGATTTAAAACTGTATTAAAAAATAAAATAATTACAATATGCCTTAGATCAAATTATACTAAAAGTTATGAATTTGTGTTTTATACTCTGTTCTGCAATAAAGAAAGACCTGTCTTTAATAAATTTTCATCAACATGTTCTGATATACATATATTATTTTAAGGTAATGTGTTATGATAATTTTATATTATGTGTGTTGTACATATGGATTCTTGAATAGATTATATTATTCAATATGAAACTGGCGTTAATCATATGGTTATTTGGGTACTGATTTAGTATGCAGTCACAGCCATTTTGAATTCTAAGAACTGCCCCGAAACCTCACTAACACATCCAAGCAATAAATGACATTAATTAATCTGCACATGTTCATGATATGTTGACTGCATTAGAATATAGTTAATGATGAACGTTAGTGAGAATGGAAAATACTAAATTCATTTTAAAATACACAACAGTGATTTGGCATATGAGCAAGCATAATTGTACAATCTTTGCACTCTTATTTTTTAATTATTGGTGTAAATTGTGATTTTGTAACAAATGGTCATGATTGCATAGTTGTACTTTGTATATTTTAGTCATGTGATTAGACTAAGCATAATTGTATGAAATTTGCATTTTAATTTTTTAATTATTGATATAAATTGTGATTTTATAATGAATGGTCATATCATGACCATGTATAGATTAATCATTGTCATGTATTGCTTGGATGTGCCAGTGGGGATTTGAGGCTGTTCTTAGAATTCAAAATGGACATAAGCACATACTAAATCAGTACCGTTATTGGTTTATATGATATTTGAAGCCTTGAAGTTGCACTTTGAATCTTTAACAGTTTAATTCATTTTGTCTGAAAGTGGCCAATTGAACATTTAACACTTTCTTTCTTTAAAATAAAAAATTACTTTGATGAAATTATAAAGCTTTATCAAAATATTTTGTAATAACAATTGTAAAATTATTTCTGAATGTTTTGCATACATTTAGCTCAATTATCACTGTTTGAATCTACAACATAAAGTACTGAATTGCAATACTCATCATAAATTCATAATATGCTTATGTAAATATATATTAAGTAAATAATATAAAATAGTACTATATAATAAATGTAAGCTTGTGGTTAAGACCTGTAGAGGTCCCTACTATCATATTTTTATTGCACATATTCTTGAGGTTACAGCCTTAGTAAATATTACTAATGTTAATACTATATATTTATTTCTTAAGCTTTTTTTCAGCAAATATATTATGCCCTTCTCATTGTGATTGTATTTTAAAAGCTTTCATTTACATTACATATATAGTCACAACCAATAATATAATGACTAAAATTCATTAATTATACTTATTTTATATATAGAGTTCGCAAAACAAAATTAATTATACTACACATAACAAATATTTAATATATATCAAAAATAATTTATTAAAAGATATGATTTTTCATTTACTTTTAGTTGATCATTTATTATTTAAATTAAATGATACTCTATATATACAGTTATTTTTATTGTAGTTAATCATATTGTAATTTTCATAATTAATTTTATATTCAATTCCTTTTTTATATTATATGTCATTTTTTATTTTATGATATATTAGTTTGTTGACATTTTTTACTTTTTGGCTATTTTATATTTATGTTTTTAGGATAACACAAAAGTGTTTTCCATTTCTTATTATTAGAACTACTACTACTACCACTACTAATAGGATTAGTATTACTACTACTAGTAGTAGTACTCCACCTCCTCCTCCTCCTACTACTACTACTATTATTATTATTATTATTATTATTATTATTATTATTATTATTATTATTATTATTATCCCAATATCAAAACAATCAACAATCTCAATCTGTTGTTAAGGCAACTATACATCTAGAGTAATGTATTATTTATTGTTTAATGTTGATTTTCCTTTTGTATTTGTAATTCAAATTTGCATTTGTTTGCTCAACTGCATAATGAAATGGTTTCTTTTTTATAATCTAAAGATAAAGGCACTTTCGGTGACATTCACCATAATCAATGCACTTTTAAATTAATTAATGGTACTGCTTTATTTATATTGTAATGTAATTATGCATGCATTTTTATTTAAATTAATTTATTTAAATATTCTGTTTGTTGGATAATTATGTGCTGAAATATTTAAAAGGAGTAATTTAATTAAAAATGCATGCATAAATAAGTTACTTTATACATAAAGCAGTAACAATAATTAATTTAAGCAATCTGTGATTTTGATAAACTTTACCAACAGTAGACACAGTTTTAGGTTATAAAGAAGGAAACTACTTCAATATGCAAACAAACAAACATATGCAAATTTGTATTTTTTGTTTAAATATATTAATTTCTAATTCATTTCTAAATATTAAAACATTTATCTACTAATTACATTGTCTAATATGCATTTTTATGTATATTGAAATATTCATTATTGTATTTAAAATAGTATCATTGTTGAACTTTTTTCTATAAAATGTATCATATTTATACATTTTTGTATAGATATTCTTTTTATATTATTATTTGTGTACTTTTAGTTCTTGGAATACTTGGATACACTTTTCCTATATCCATTATAAATACTTTTTACTTTTTATTCAGTTTTATTCAATAATGTTTTATATTATTTAGTTTATTTATGATATCATCTTTATTTTTTATAATATTTATTATTTAAAATATCATCTACACATTTTTTCTTTTCAAAATAGTTCCTAATTTTCCATATATGTAAATGAATACACCAAACTTTTTTTTAAAACTTGTTTTTTATATTATTTTTATTTATTTATTTGATTACATCAAAGAAAAAAACCTAATAAACAAAACAAATATTTTTCATAGGTTTTACAAATATTATACAAATTTTTATCTAAAGCAATTGATGTAATCTTATGATAAAACAATAAACAGCAATAAAACAATACATATGAATAAATTACAAAATATATATTAAAATAAAAATAGAATACAAAATAAACTGAATTTAAATCAAACATTACAAATTATGCACAAAATAACCACAAAATAAAAAACAAAGTTACACAACCACTAATGTCATTTTACAGGCACAAAATTTTTTTTTTCCATTCCTTTTTTAAAAAATTCATACTTTCTATGTTCGATGTATAACATGGTAATTTATTGAATGTCAATGGAATATATATACTTCTCAATATATTCCCATATTTATTCCTGTGCCTAAATGAAATGATATATTTATTCCTAAGGGAATTACTGTAATTAGATATTGTATATTTTTAAATGAATTATTAAAATAATTTTTCGTTATAACTACCATCTGTAACACCTTATCAAAATCAAGCAAATCATTAATTTTACTTTCTAAATATGACTGTATTCTGCATAATAAAAATAAAAATACAGCCAATGTTTTGACTATTTTAAAATATAGTCTTTTTCAAGGAACACTAAAAAATCAAATAAAAATACAAATCTATAATAATAAATATCACATATTCCAAACAAATGCAGAAACATTTAACAATGCTAAAAAATTATTTTTACCTTAACACTTTTTTTATTACAAACAATCTCAACTTAATCAAAATTTTATTACATTTATATACCATCTATAAATATCATAAAAAATAATTAACAAGTCTATTGTTTTCTTTTTTCTTTTCTATTAACATTCTGTTTAATTCAGGTTTAATTTCACTAATATAAATTCCTTCCTTTATCATTCTTTCATGGTATGACTTTACATTCTAAAGATTTTATTTCAAAATTTTTATGTTTAAATTTATTCATATGGTTATAAATAGCAGAATTTTCATACTTAAATGCTGTTTTAATCTAGTTTCTAATTCATTTTTGTATTCCCAACATATGACATCTCTATATTCTTTTTCATACAATTCAAACATTTTATTATATAAACAGAATTCATAATCTCTAAATTATTACATTCTCTATTATTGATAAACAGAGCAAAACTCTCCATACAGTATTGCCACCTGTGCTAAACAGAGTAATCAATGGATGCCAGAAGGCTTGTGCATAAAATCCCTATCTAATGCCTACTCATCCAATATCCCCAGACTAGTTTCTGGCTTGTGGCCTTCGTCAGTGAGGAGCTTTGGATCTGAGAGCACTGCATCTAGATCTTAGGATCTAATGCAACCCTCTAGCAACCACCTTTTATCTCTACTTAACTACTAAACTATGAGAATGAAATTGAAAACACAAAAAATATTTTCAATCTAAGCTCAATAGCCTAAATAGTCATATGGGTCTGAACTCAGTTCAGCACCCATACATTTTGGTGTCTTTGGCTCTTTTACAACCATAGCCACCACTATCCTATTAGGCAGGATTGGTGTTAAACCATTAAGCATCACATGATCACATTTCCTATACTAGCACATTAATTGTTGATAAACAGAGCAAAACTCTCCATGCAGTATTGCCACCTATGCTAAACAGAGTAATCAATGGATGCCAGAAGGCTTGTGCATAAAATCCCTATCTAATGCCTACTCATCCAATATCCCCAGACTAGTTTCTGGCTTGTGGCCTTCGTCAGTGAGGACCCATATGATTGTATAAGCTATTGGGCTTAGATTGATAATATTTTTTGTGTTTTATTTCATTCTCATAGTTTTGTAGTTAAGTAGAGATAAAAGGTGGTTGCTAGAGGGTTGCATTAGATCCTAAGATCTAGATGCAGTGCTCTCAGATCCAAAGCTCCTCACTGACGAAGGCCACAAGCCAGAAACTAGTCTGGGGATATTGGGTGAGTAGGCATTAGATAGGGATTTTAGGCACAAGCCTTCTGGCATCCATTGATTACTCTGTTTAGCACAGGTGGCAATACTGTATGGAGAGTTTTGCTCTGTTTATCAACAATTAATGTGCTAGTATAGGAAATGTGATCATGTGATTCTCTATTATTATTAATTAAAATACTTAAACTTTTTTTATTAATTAGAGAAAATATAACTTACTATTAAAAATTTTCGGCTGAACGTTTTCGAGGAACCATGCCTCATACTCATAGCCTTCATGAAAAGTGTAATAAATATATGCAAATGTAAATATTCAAATGAGCTACTGTTACTGAATATTTACATTTGCATATATTTATTACACTTTTCATAAGGCTATGAGTATGAGGCATGGTTCCTCGAAAACGTTCAGCCGAAAATTTTTAATAGTAAGTTATATTTTCTCTAATTAATAATTACTATTAAGTATTATTTGTTTTTACATATAAGGAGAAATTAAAACCATATTTATTAATTTTTTTTTATATAAACTGGATAAATGAAAACATTATATTTTTTATTAATCATTTTAAATAATTTTTTAACTTTCACAAAAAAATCTTTGGATATATTGAAACCAATATAAATTACCTTTTATTATTACTACTACCACCACCACTGCCACTGCTGGTACCACCATTGTTTATTTTATCTATATTTTTATTAGAAAATAAATGTTTATTAATATCTCTAGGATAATCATTTATAAACATAAGAATTTTATTATTGATAATATTTAATTTACTATGATTATCAATATCTGGTAATCAATTATTTAATAATCCAAAAAATGTTTTCTTTCTATGTACATAAGTTTCTATAATAACATTACTATTATTACTAATTTTTTTAATAATCTTAACATCCATATATTCAATAACATTAATATTTTCTTTTTTCATAATAAATTTAATTTTTTTCTTTTTACTATTAACATATTTCAAAAAATTATCTGCCTTTCTTTTATTACCATTGAAACTATTAAATAATAATCAACATACCTAACATAAAAAATTCGTTTATTATTACTACTAACAAAATATTGTTTTTCAAAATTGTACATATGTTCTCCTGCCAAAAACCACTTAGACGATTACCCATAATTATTTTTATTTATAAAAATTATCCTCATATTTAAAAATAAGATCCATACAACAAATCATAATATCTCATATAAATAAAAACCTATTTTTAATTTGACCTCTTTATCTTTTTTATATATAAATCTATAATATTATTAATAGCAACCTCTGGATCAATGTTAGTATACATATTATTTATATCTAATTTTACAAAAAATAAATTTTTAAAAACTTTATTATCTAAAAAAAATCCCTTAATTTACTAATAAACTGTGTAGAATTATTAACACATTTTTTTTCGTATATATGTTATGTATATATATATTTAAAATATTACTATAAATCCACTTGGAAACATTTTCATAATAAGTATTATAATTACTAATAATTGATCTCATTGGAATTCCTGATTTATGAATTTTATGTAATCCATAAATTTTTGCACATTTTATATACATTTTTTTTAATTTAAACATATTTGACTTTTCAATATAGCCTTTTCCATTGATTATTGTTAATGTTTTATTAATTTTTTTATTCATTAACATACTCCCATCTGTATTATTTTTTTCAAAACTCTCCTCTTTTAATAGTTATTTTTTTATTATATTCATTCTTATTTAAAATAACTATACTTGATGTTTTATCACCATTTAAAAATACTAAATCTCTATATTTATCATGTATATTTTTAATAATATTTCATTCATTATACTTACAGTTTTCTCCTTTTTTCTATTATTACTATTTTTCAAATCAAATTCCAAATACTTAATTTCGAATCTCAATGAGTTTAATAAAAACTTCTTATTTTTAATATTATCAATTACATTATTATTATTATAGTTTATAAAAATAAAAATGTTTAAGTTTTTTAATAAATAATAATTATGAATGTAACAATTTAGAGATTGTGAATTTTTACATAATAAAATGTTTGAATTGTATTAAAAAGAATATAGAAATGTCAGATTAAAACAGCATTTAAATGATAAAAATTCTGCTATTTATAATCATTTGAATAAATTTAAACATAAATATTTTGAAATAAAACCTTTAGAATGTAGTAAGGAATTTACATTAGTGAATTTTATATGGGTGTATTTTTATTTTTATTATAGTCATATAAAAAAACAAGTTTTTAAAAAGAAGTTTGATGTATTCATTTACATATTTGCTGTTAATTTATTTAAATATTTGCAAAATTTTTGGAAAATAGTTGCTAAAATTAAATAATAATAGATTATTGTCTTTATGAATTTTAACCTTAGTAAAAATATGCTGATTTTCATAAGAAGAAAGGAACAGTAATTTATATTGATTTATGTTTATAATTTCATATTTTTTTAATTTTATTTAGCAATTTTATATATTTCATTTTTATTATATTAGTTGATTGTTTTTATAATTTATTATATTCTCTTTTTTATTTCATAATAATAATACTTTATATATAATCATTAAAATATGTAACAAATACACCCGGGTCTCATTTTATGCGGATTTTTTAATGCAATTTTAAAGTTATGCAATTCATATTTCTTCTTAATATTTTTGTATGCAGTTTATTTTTATGCGATAAAAATTTTTATCAGAAGTCGAGCTTCAATAATGCACTATTACTTTAAATATTATAAATTTCAGGCACTCACATGTCATATATTAAGTAATAGCACATTATTGGAGTTTGACTTCCATCTAATAATTTCAATATTTTCAGCACTTTATAATAGTACTGTAATAGATTTTATGCAATAAAAAAGGTCATAATTCACATAAAATCAGGATTTTCCTATTTTATATACACACATTAAATTTAACAAGATTATAATGTAAATATTTTCAATCATTATAGATGCCTATACTATGCATGTTGTTGTTTTTGCATTTTAAATTACATTCTATTTTTGCTTTTTAAAAAAAAGAGTACGTAATCAATTAATCATTTAGTATCCACAAGTAATAAATTTTACAAGATTATAATATAAATCTTTTTAAACATTATAGATGCATATACTATGCATGTTGTTGTTTTTGCATTTTAAACCACATTCTATTTTTGCTTTTTTAAAAAAGAGTATGTAATCAATTAATCATTTAGTATCCACAAGTTTATTTTTAAAAGGTGAGTAACAGCAGTGGGCATAATTAAATTTGATAATTAAAAATTAAAATCTGATTTTTAATTGTAATTAACAATTTAAAAATTATGTAATGTGATCTGAAATTAATTTGATGTGAAATTATGAAATTTGATTTTTAAATGGAATTGAAAATTAAAAACAAAAATAAGAATTTAATTTTTAATTGTTAGTTTTAATTAAATTTTGCCCAATAGTGGTGTGTAGGTGTCTTTTTATTATCATAAGCCTAAGTTCTTATTTTTATTTTTAACTTTTAGTTTATCCTAATGGAGAGGAAAAAACACTCAAGAAAATGAATTTCTTTGGAAACAAAAATTTCAATTTTAGATCACTTAGCAAAATGGGATGGATCAACAGCAATTGGAAAATATTTTAATTTGGTCAAGTATACTATAAGAGCAATTAAAAAAATGAAGTTGGCACTAGTTGTATTTCCTTTTGTGACAAATCTGATGTCTTACTAGTTCACAAACAAACTTGCATATCTTCAAATAGCAATAATGATTAAAATACTGTACATGTATGAAAAAATGTAAAATATTGTAAATTACGCATAAAAATATATTGTTTTGAATAAAATTAAATACTGTAGTTAATAAAAAAAGTAAAAAAAGTTTGTCTTGTATCAGTTTTTTTCAAATTCGAAATTTTTTATCAGTCATATTTCATTTCCTTTTTTTTATGCGAATTTTAAAGTAATTTTACTTTGTTGCTTTGCTTTTATGTGATTTTCAAAAATTACAGTACATATCCCCCATTTTTCAAGGTAAGTTAAGTCTATTTTTGTGCAATTTCTTTTGTGCACATTTTCTGAGGAACCTATCTACCACATAAAACAAGACCCAGGTGTGTATTGCTTTTATCCTCTTCACAATGTTACAATTATTCTTCATATTTTCTTTTCTATTTAACAAACAGTTTATTTTTTCTTCTTCTAATGAAATATTAGTGAATTCTATATCTGTAATAATCTTATTATCAGTTATTGGTGAAAGGTACAAATGATAGTCCTTCATTTAGCAAAATATTTTTTTCTATAGAAAATTTATATGGCATTAAATTTACAAAATTATTTCATATTTTCTTATTGTAATTTGTATATTTATAAAATAGTTTATTTTTAACATCAACATTAGAATTTTTATCCAATATTTCTCCAATATCTATATCCATTTTTTACTACATTAAATATTTATTCTCTGATTTCATTTCATTCTTTGTTTATATATTTAAATGGGCAAGGTCCTATATATGAAGTGTTAGAGTGACTTAAATTCAACATTGGCATGACAATAATATTGACACCAATAAGGTATTTGAGCATTCCATCATCAGTTTTTTAATGGTAATGTATGGCTGAACATTTTGAGGGTGGCATTGATTGAAGCCTGTTCATTAGAATATGAAAATTTGCTATCTTAATACAAACTGAGCACTGATTATACAGATCATCTATCCATATATATATATATATATATATATATATATATGGAAGATGATGATCTGGACCAATTGATGCATGCCAGTTCAGCACAAAATACATATATTGGGATCATTTATCTTTTTCACATGTGTCTGGTCATGTATATTGGTTGTATAAGATAAAGTGAAAAGCTGAAGGGAGCTTGTAAGTCTGTGTTCAAATCCCCTGTGATTACATATAAAAATACAATGTAATTATTCAATATTTATTTGTGCTAATGCTAATATTTTTTATATAATTTTAAATTTATAAAAACTATTATTTAATATATGTAATTTAGGTGGAAGGCACTTACCCTTTCACAAATTTACTATGAATAGTGGCATTCTGCACCAATAAATGTTTTAAAAGAATGAGTGGAAATCCATTCTTAAAGCTTACTTTTAAGTAAACCAATTTTAATTGATAGTGTTGAGAGCGAATTATGTTTAACTGGCAATGAAATTAAATAATTCTTCATTTCCGGTACTCTCAGTAAATGTGCTTTATTTAAAAATAAGTCTTAGTCATGCAGTTTTTCATTATGATGCTTCATCAGACAGAAGTCAAGAAAATGAATTTATTATTTTTGCCCAGTATTGAGAAATTTTGTGAATGTTATATTTTTACCACCTTTAAATTAATGTCTATATTTTTTTTAATATTTTAATTTCAAAAAAGTTCAAAAGATATCAGGGCAATCAAATGAGAATGGATGCCTTTTATCTATTTGGTGATCTCAAAGTTTGTGAGTTTACTTTGAGAAAATATTATGATGGTCTAAAAAACTTGATTTTGTGGAAAGTTTATAGTTATTTTTGTATATAATTCAAAAATATAAATTATTACATATTTATTTTTTACAGAAATATTTTATTTTTAAATATATAAATCTTATATATGGTTCTGAGTAACATCATTATGGTGATTACAACTATGGGAAATTTAACAATCTACAAAATGTCACTAAAAAATCTGTCATAATATTTAGCACTATTGCAAAAATTACTAATAAATTATAAACATGTAAAGTATAATTTGATTAATTTTCTAATTATTGAAACTAATTTGTTCAGATTTTTAAAACAAACATCAAATAAAGGAAATTTTGTTTATTTTGCAAATTGAATCTGCCACACCTGAAATTTGATGATGAAACAGCACTTTGTTTTGATTAAAATCTAATTTTTAAAATAAATCTGAAAATGAAATGTGATTTTTTAAAAATTTATTTAATTTCTAAATAAAATTATCTATCAAATGAGGCCGAATTTATTATATTATGATAAATAATAATGATTTAATATTAAAGTCAAAGTTGAAAGCTTAAAGTAAATAACAACAAAGAAATCTGTCAGAATACAGGTGGGTTAAGAATGTGTAGTCATCTGTTCTTTTAAAATATTTATTGATGGGAAGGACTTTATTCATAGAACATGTATAGAAGGGTAATCAAACATCTAAATTATATCTATAAATCTTTAATAATATTATTTAATATACATATATTTTTCATTTAGAAAATTTTGTAATATATACCTTTTTTTAAATTCCTAGGTGTTTTATATTTTTGGTGATTTTACATGCATTAGAACAACTTTTTATATTTACAATTTTTTAAATACATTAACTATCTTTTAATTTTTTTGATGTTTATGCATAGCCTAGTTAAATTTTTTATTTTTTTTTTATTACTTGTAAATTTAGATTACTTTTCATGTAAATTGATATTGAATAAAGTATAAACAACATTATATACAAATACACTTTTTATAGCAGTGACCAAACAGTTGAAAAATAATGCAAGGGAAAAACAATTACATTTATGCAATAAACTAATTAGTAAAAATCAGTAATTTATAATTATTATCAATAATATTCATCTTAATATGATGTTTTCATAACATACTAAATATGTCATTAGATTTTTTAATTCAAATGTGTGTATGTATTTATAAATGTAAACAAAACTATGAAAAACATTATTTTTAGATATAAATTTATAAAACTATAATGGGAATATGACTGTTTCTTTAGTTGGATGCATGAAGCCATATAGGGGAAGAACACTATGTTATGACACGACTAATGTTTACTTTTATTTTAATTTTTTAAAATTTAAATTTTATTGTTACATTATTTTAATTGATTCATCTTAATTGAATTGATTATATTTAAAAATAACAAGACACAAATTAAATTAGTGTAATCACAATGTGGAATTTTTTTATTATTATATTAACTATATAATTGAATTGTATAATAAAAATAAAAATCTGCTACTGTTGTTAAATGTATTAAAAATAAAATCACCTTTAACTAAATTCAAATAAAAATATTTAGAACCACATATACCTGGCCTATAAAGGCTGTATTTTTTTTAATTGGATGCCTATAGAAATTTATTTTAAATATTTAATGTAATTTAAATAAAACATTTTAATATTATATATGTAAATGTAATACATATACCCATTCTGAAGGGCCTTTGTTTTGGAATGATGGTTTATTAATAGTGGAATTACTTTTTTGTAATACTTTTTTTTAATCAATTGCTTTAACAAACTTTTTTGATTTGTAGGATTACATGCTTTGAATAAAATGCTCATAATTAAATAAACCCTCTAAATTAAAATTTAAAATTTTATATATGCCTTTTATATTTGATATGTGAATTTGACAGATTTGTAGACAACTATTTTTCATAATAATTTGACATGTGAGATGTTTGCAGATAAACATTCACAGGTAACACATGACCACATTGTGGAAAAATATTCACAGGTTACACATGACAACCTTACGGACAAACATTCACATGGGATTTATATCTAGCAATTCTATTGAATTATTTTAAAGTAAATATCACTAGTAGATCTTTTACATGCACTTGTTATAATGTATCAAATTTTTATGTGACATAGTAATTCTGTACTAATGATCAGAAATGTGACTTATATGTTTTTATTTACAGTTTCTCTATAATTAATTGGTTTTACAATAATATCAAATGTTGATGTTCATTTTGTTTTAATTTCAGTATAAATCTATACCACTTTATACAAAGAATTTTCTGCATGATTTATTAAAGTCATAGAGCCATTTCTGAAGGTCTCAGATCAAAGCTCATCCTAATATTTTTAATGCTCAAATGTTACATAATTTTCTGAATAATTGAATATTTTTTTATATATACATGGAAATTACTAATTTAGTAAATTTATGAAAAAATGAATTTTTTTATTATTTCTAATTGTTTTACTACCATGCAGAAATATTTTATTATTGCATAATATTATCTACAGTTGTGCAAATATATATTTTACAACTTTGTTTTTATTCATATTAATTGAATATGAATTTATTTTTAATTTTTATACAATAGCAAACATAAGTTTACAGAAAATGTTTTAATAATTATAAAATATTCTTTAACTTTTTCCACAATATATATATAATAAATTTAACGGTTTACAAACTATTACACACAATCCTTAAAATCTGCTTGAAGTACTTTATATATATATATATATATATATATATATATATATATATATATATACGACGCTCTATATATCAATATATATATATATATATATATATATTGTGCCCATTTCAATTAGGCTGTGGCTAAAGCTCAGTAATGTGCATAAAATGGAATACAGAAAAAAAATCATCACATTTTTTATATAGGAAAGGAAGCTGTAGGACATCCAAGTTTAAACCCTACAGGATCAAGTCCCAAAAGTCTTGGGCAGAAAGAGAGTGGGGGAAATATTTATGCTCTTTGTCTGTTTGTATTGATAAAACCCAAAAAGAATAGTATATACCTTGAATTATTTCATAGTTGTTTTAAAAGTTAGGATTAGAACACACATAAACAGTTGTCTATGGATACAAACTATTTAGTTAATCATTTTCATATTTTGATTATTAACTTTCTTCAAAATTGATCTATACTTGCTAAATTTTGCTCTCTATTTTTTCTATAACAATAATTAAGTCTAATAGTTCTAATGGTTTAATTTTGAATATTAAATTATGGTTTGTAAAAAGCATTCAGATTATTTTTGATGAACAGATTTTTTTTGAAAGTCTGGATATCAGAGTGTATGCTTGTATTTTACACAAATGGATTTACAGTTACACTTATAGTAAGAGAAAAATTCTGTTAAAATCATTTTAACATGTCAAAAGCTCTAGAATTATAGAGACTTTATTGTTTATATTGTGTTAATTAAACTCACAAGTTAGAGTTTCAATTAGTAGTACAGCTAAATGTCTTCAATATAGTGCAAATATGAAAAACAAACAAATAAAAATCCACCCAACTGTATTACATTAAGTTATTTAGTTTGGTTATTCATATTAATTTGAGTTTAATTTTTTTTTTACTTGTATTGAGTGCTGCTGGTCATGAATTAATCATTTTTCTTCTTTTTTTTTATCATTTTATAATCATTTAAAATTATGTCTACAGTTATTTCTTCATCTGTATTTTGAGGAATTAATTGTTTATATTTATTTCTTTCCTTTATCAGCTACTTTTTAATTATTATTGCTTGTCTTTCTTTTCTGCATTTTTTTCTTTGTTAACCCTTTTCCCCCTCCTCAGAACTCTCTCGTCCCACTAAAACACCCTTTTACTTTAGTTTTTTTTTATATAATAATATTTTCTATGTTGGAATCCGTTTTTTGTTTTGTTTTTTTTTGAGGTGATTTTTTATTTAATTTATAAATAAAAATAAAAAAAAAAACAACTTAAAAAAAGGAAAATGGTGGTGTGGGGTTTGTGGGGGGGAGTAAATGGGTGATTGGAAAGAATATAGAGAGAATAAAAAAAAATTTTGAAAATATGAAGATAGAATATAGAAGATGAAAGAAATTTTAAGAAAGTCGTCTTATTGGAGAATTCAGAAAAAAATAGGAGATTTGTGAAAATTGAGGGGGGGGGGGGGGGAAAGTTAATATTGCTATCATTGAAATCAATATTTTTTATTGGTTTCATCTTAGTATTAGTGCTTTTGTTATGTTTATAAAAATTTATAAATATATTGTAACATTTATTGACATATTTAATCAAACTATTAAAATTTTTAAAAAATAACTTATACTTATAAAGAAGATTTAAATGACAAACTATTATATATTATATATTGTTTAAATAGCTTTGAGTATAAAGGAAAGTTTTGGATAGTGTGTTTGATGTAATGGATCTAGTTCTTTTAGATAACTGCTCATATTGTAAGCAACACTATAGTTTAGTATTTTCATCAGGGCTTAATAAAATTTAGAAGTAACTATAAATATGATATACTAGGTGCTATAATAAATTTTATTATAGAAGTAGCTGGAAATTGGGAAACATTTAATAATAATGATAATGAAGTCGCATTTTTTGCTAATAATACGTAATGCTTGTTCATATGGCTATTGTACTTGAAGTAAAGAAATGTCAAACATTCTTTTTATTTATATTCATACATATAAATATAGATTTTAAAAAGTTAAGTGCAGTTGAACAGTAATATAGCATAACCAAGTTAATTTTTTTCAGTATTTATTATATCACACACTCGTGTTGTAATATGTTATATGTAATCAGAGAATATATGGCTTTGCATTTGGCAATTATGTAAGTTATTATTGTTCTCATAAAAATACATATATCAATAGTATATGTACTTTTTATTGTTGAGAATTGTAAGGTTGTGTGCCCTTTGCTAAATTTATAAATATTATTAGTGTTATATGTATTATTGTCAAGTAAAATATTATTATACATGACTAATTTATCTAATACTTGAAGATAGTGACATCTTTATTTTGCCATCTCAAGACTTTAGCAATCTTAGGCAAGTGCAAAATTTGCTTAATGCTAAAACCTGTCTTAATTAACAGTTTTATTCTGCACACATCATTGCATAAATTTAATATGAAAGGAATATATAGAACTTGCATTAATATATATAAACATTGAAAGCATAAAACTAAATTAGTCAATAAATAATCAAAATTATTCTAATTTCACAACTCAACAACTCTAAAACACTGTCAATGTGTCACTGTTACAAGCAGACTTCTCAAGTGTAAAGAACTACAGATAACAACATATTTATACTAAACATTACCCACAATTCTTTTAATATTAAGAGTGTATGAGAGGTAAGTAGAATTGTGGATACTGTTTTGTATAAATATGTTGTTATTTTGTAATTCTTTACACTTGAGAAGTCTGCTTATAGCAGTGAAACAATTGGTAGTGTTTTAGAGGGGTTTTTTTTTTTTGGCTAGTCTGGTTGAAATGTGAATTTGGGGTAATTTTGGTTATATATATATAAGTGGAATAACGCTCATCAAATTCCATAGGCTGTGTAAATATAAATGTATTGCAAGAGAAATCAAAAATAAAACTGCCAGCTTTCATTCGATAACATAGACTTTAATACTGAGTTTATTAAAATATTTATAATTATTTGATTTTTATTTATCATTTATAATGATATATAAAATGATCTGTTAGTCTTGCTTTTTTATTTAAGTATAAATTCAAAGTATTATTCCTCCCTTTAAATATGGCTTTAGTTTGAAATTCATCCTTATTCCTGCACTTGTCAGAAACTCCAGGGTTAGAGTAAAGTGGTCAACTATTTAGTGCACTATTTGATTCTCTCTTTTTTTTTTATATATATAATAAAATGAAGATATATACATTTTTATCTTCACAGTTCTTGGAAGTTGGTAAGCATTATTTCTTTACATACACTTTAGCTTTCTGTTTACTTAAATATATATATATATCGGTTTATGTGGTATAGATGTACTTTATAAATTTTAATTTAAACACGGACTAAAGGTGTGAGAATTCACAAGTGCGCCCGTAACTCACAATTTATAAATAAATAATTGGATAACAATAATAACAAATTGTTAATCTTAATTTTCAAGTAGAAAAAAATAATTTTTTTTTTTTATAAATTTACATTTTAATTGATATAGTAATATTTGCCATATGTTTTTGCAAGACATTCCCCATTTTAACTAATAATAATAAATTATTCTCTTTATGTAATTACACTTTGCGGTAAAAGTTTTTAGCAACTTTATTGACCCTTCTACCACATGCTTTTGAAATCATACAACAGGACAAAATACTGAAGTAAAAATTATGATATAATTAAAAAAAAAAATCTTCCAATATTTTCAAAAGCATGTGGTAGAATGTCTATTTAAGTATTTTAGGTTAATTAATTAAGCAAATGAAATCCGAAATAAAGTTATATATTTAAACTGAAGAATGAAAATCATACACATTAGGATAAAAATAATAATAATTCTTATTATTGGTGCAATTAAATAAGTTATACGATTAATTAAATTTGATCTTCTAATTTCTTTACAAAAATGTTTAGTAGTATATTCGATTTTTTGAAGGATTCCAATAAACCTAATTTTATTTACTTCTTTTCGAATTTGAATATAACCTAGGATTTTACGTTCAAATAATGTTAAGAATGCAACTCTAATGAAAACAGAGAAAAATAAATAATTGATATAGTAGTATTTACAAAACTTAAATTCGTTTCTTTATTGTTAAAGTAATCATTGAAAATTTGTCCATAAAGATTAAACACCACATTCTTGGTAATTTTTAACTTGATTTTAGCATGTTATAATCAAAATTATGATCTTAAATTTTTAGTTTGCTAATATGTGTAAAGCGTATATTTAAATACAGTATGGTAGATTACCCTAAGAATAGCTAAGTGTTAGGTTATTGGATAGAAAAATGAGTGCTGGTTTAGAGTGTTTTCACTGCCATTTTCAGTTCTAAGGACCACCCAAAACCACTGCTGACACATCCAAGTCATAAATGACATCAAATAATACACACAGATTAACTGGATGGGTCAGCTGTGTTTTTTGGGTGGTCCTTAGAATTCAAAATGGTGGTGAGCACACTAAATAACAAACATTTATAACTTCTAAAATACGAATGTTATTAAATAATGATTGTGCAAAGCACCAAAGAATGTGGGGAGGGGAAAGGATGACTTTGATGATATGCACTATCATACAATAATTTCTAAAATACAAATTATATTACAATATATGCCATGTGCACATGTTGAAATAATGTAAAATTGATCATACCAACTTATAATTTCAAAAAAGTAAAAGCTTTTATGTTCTAAAATACAAATTATACTACAATATATGAAATAAAGTATATTAATTTTACTAGCATATAATTTCTAAAATATGATTTTAAAATATTTAAATAGAAAAAGGAAAGGAAAAAAATAATGGCATATATTGTAATTAAAAAAAACAGATGTTCAATAGACATAAAATTGACCAAAACAAGCTTAGAATTTTTGAAATACTAAAAGCTTCTAAAATATGAATTTTATTAAAATATAGGCCTATAACCGCATGTTGAAATAACATAATTGCTGAATAAATATAGAGACAATTGTCAAAGAATATTAATTCTACAATTAATAATAAATCACACTTTGTCTTAACACTAGTCAAAGGAATAATTGTCTAAAGTAAAGATTATTAATTTTACAATTAACAAAAAATTAGTAAATCAGATATTTTCTTACCAAAGTGAGTAATGCTGTGTGCTTAATTTCTCACATTTGGTTATTAACTGTCAGATGTATAAAAAAATCTAAATGAAAGAGATTTATTAATTAATGTTACCTACCATAAAATAAAAGGTTAGTGTTTATAATACCTGTTTTACATTTGAAATAATCAACAAATTAATTTTAATAGAAATTTGCGGATTATTTCAAATGTAAAACAGGTATTGGATTTTAAATAAGATAAACACTTTGTCATTAGGTTGTGCTATCATTTTTGAGAAATTTAATGAATAAGTCTCTCATTTAGATTCTTTTTTATCCATTTGGCAGAAAATAACCACATATGAGAAATTAAGCTCACATCATTACTTGCTTTGGTAAAATAAAATCTGATTTATTAATTTTTTATTAATTATAAAATTAATATTCTCAACTTTAAACAATTATTTTTTTTTGCCTAATATTAAGATAAAATGTGATTTATTATTAATTGTAGAATTAATATGCTTTGGTAGTCATTTCTATGTTTATTCAATATTTATGTTATTTCAACATGTGATTATTCATTACTCCCATTTTTATATTTTGTATATTTTAGACATGTGATTGGATCAAGCATACCACGTGTGGACTATTCAAAGTTATTTATTGCTTGGATGTCTCTGCAGTGGTTTTGGGGAGTCTTTAGATTTCAAATGGCCATGAGCACACTCTACATTGGTGTTGAAAAATGTATAAATATTATGCATAAATAATTTAACAGAACAATCCAATTTCAAAACAAATATTTATTTGTTGTTATTAAATTATTTTATTTTTCAAATATTATCTTCCATTTATTTGGTACAGTGACAAATAAATAGATTCTGGAGATTAAGATCTTGGGTTTATGGTTTTGCCACTTTGTAGCTTGACCTTCTTATTAACTTGTCAACAATAAATCATTTCTTTTTATTTAATGATTCATTTAAAAATATGTTTATCCATTACATGCACTTATAAAGTAAAACTATAATGCAAGTCTTTTTAAATATTATCTGATTTGATAATGAATTAGCTTGTATCATTCATAATCCCACGACCATTTATTAGATAATAGGATTTTTTGAAAAAATTTCATTTGCATTAATAATGTTATATTTGTACATAAAATCAGCATGCCTTTTAATTTATTTAATATATTATAATATGGACATTTGAAATTTTAAACTGGATTCCAAGAGATTGTAAAAGATCTAAAAAGAGACCACATGTGAGATGGATGGATGAAATAAAAAAGTGTGCAGGGGTGATGTGGAGAAGAATGGCTAAAGATTTGAGAAAATGGATTGAACATGGAGAGATCTTCATCCTGTAGTGGATTAATAATTGTTGAGAATGATAATGAATATACCTTTTGTTTGTAAAATATTCTCATATTAAAATATTTATATTAATTATTTTTATATTCTCTGGTGAACTTCTCAAATATAAATAATTAATAATAATTAGTACCTAATTTTGCACTGACCACTTGTTAATAAATGTTTGAGCATATTAATTTTTATATATCTAAAATCCTGTTTGTCTGTAATGCTGTGGCATGTTTCCTGTGAATGTATGTTTTTCCGTAAGGCTGTCATGTGTCTTCACAACCAATTATAAAAAAAATATTTTGTTCTGTAACAATATCAAATTCACAATTGAAAAATCAAAAAAAAAATTAATTTGATTTTATAAATACTAACTAAACAGTAATTTATATTACAAGCATTTTATGCAAAGAAAGTAATTCTACTCTTTATATTTTATAATCCGTAATTTTTATTTTATCTTAAAGGTGTAAATCTGCCATTAATAAAAAACCACTTAGAAAAAAATCAGTACATGTGCTTTTAACTACAGTACAGAATTGAATAGGTATATTATTTAAATCATGAAGAAAATGTGATTACAGTACATAAATTCATATTTAGTGAGAGAAGAAATAGATGCTCTAGTCCCATATTTACATTTAGTTTTGATTGGCATATAATTGAAGTCTAAACAACAGCCTTTCAAGCCAGTGTATACTTCTCATGTTTATTTATATAATATTAAAGTTTTTTGTTTAATTTATATTAAATCTTTAACTTTAATATGTGTTGATATTAAACATGCACACCTATATAATTCAAAAGCAAAATATATATAAATCAAAACATTAAAATAATATAATATATTGAACGATTATATAAATAATAATAAATTTTGTTGAATCTTCAAAGTTTTCGAAGGCATAACCTTCATTATCAAGAAGTACAAACTCTCTCTTCGTTTTTTCATGATGTACTAATATGAAAATATGCGATAAAACTAGGCAAAATATGCAAATCAGAATCAGATTGTTTATAATATTTGCATATTAGAACATCATGAAAAAATGAAGAGAGAGTTTGTACTTTTTGATAATGAAGGTTATGCCTTCAAAAATGTTTGAAGATTCAACAAAATTTATTATTATTTATATAATCGTTCAATATATTATATTATTTTAAAGTTTTGATTTATATATTTTTTGCTTTTGAATTATATAGTGTGTGCATGTTTAATATCAACACATATTAAAGTTTTACATATAGTATCTAACACACATTTAAACTTTATATATATTAAATCTTTAAAAATATATTGTTAAAGCAACCATTTTATAAAAAACCACAATCTATTTAGGCTGGGTACATATGGTACATATAAAATCCTAAAATGTTTAAATATTTTGACAGAAAAGATTTTTATTGTTATGGATCAGATGGAATTAACAGTAGTTTAGTATTAAGAATAGTTACTAACCCTTTTGTACTGTGCCAACACTCTGACAGATTTTTTTGTTCTCACTTTAAGCTTTCAACTTTCACTTTAATATTAATCCATTATTATTTATCAGAATATAATAAATTTGATCTCATTTTATAGATATTTTTGTTTAGAAATTAAATAAATTTAAAAAATCACAGAATTATTTTTAAAATAAGATTTTAAAACAAAACAAAGCACTGGTTTGTCATCAAATTTTAGGTGGAGTGGGTTAAACTTGCAGAATGAACAAAATCTTTTTTGTTTGATGTTTGTTTTAAAATTCTGAACAAATTATTTTTAATATCTAGTAAAATTATTAGTTTATGGTTTAAAAGTTTAACATTTTTTTGTAATTTTATGGTATTGTTAAATGTTATAACTGATTGTATAATGATGATATTTCTAGACACTTGTACTTCCCCTGACTGTAATCTCTATGGTAACAATATTCAGAAGAATATATTCTTTTATATTTCAAGATTAATCATTTCTATATAAAATAAATATATAATAATATATATTTTTGATTTCCAATAATTATTACTCAATTACTATACAAAAAGATCATAAACTTTCCAAAAAAATCAAGTTTTTAGACCATAGTAATATTTTGTCAAAGTAATCTCACAAAGTTTGAGATTGCCATCACATAATAGGCACTCATTTTCAGATACTTTGAAGATTTACTTATTCAATTATCCTGACATTTTTTGAATTTTTTTGAAATTAAAATATTAGAAAAAATATATACATGAATTTTAAAGCTGTAAAAAACAAAAATGGTCTGCAAAATTTCTCAATAGAGGATGAAAAATATAATGGTTAAACACTAAATCCTTTTTACAGTAAAAGTTTGAAAGTGATTTAAAAACAGTTGTTAAGTATATGTATGTATATATAAATAGACATATTTATTTATATAATCAGCATCAGTTCTTCACAAATGAGTATGGCTATTTCAACTCCAAGAAAAAACAGATGTATGTTAATAACACAAATTTATTTGAATCCCAAGAATATCCACATGTAGAATATGCTTGTTCATTATATTATTTATTTAATGCTTTGCAATACTATATACTGGTTTACATTTTTCTGAAGAAAACATTTGTTTATAAAATACTTCAATATTGACCTTACCTAATTGTAGCTCTTCAATGTTTTTTTTTTCTTCATTGTATCTTCCCATTCAAAATAATCAATGTTGCATTTCTTTAAAATATCTTTAAGATAATCTTTATAATGTAAATGGGATTTGTCTTTGCCACAAAAACCATACACACATTCAATGTAAAACACCATTATAGGATATGTCTAATCCATTATAGATGTTAAAACACCATTTTAGGAATTTTTATATTGTTACTTTATTTGACATGTCCAATCCATTATAAATATTATTTTACATTAGTCAATTCTGTCATATTATATCTAGAAAATTGAAGGATCTATGGTCTTGCTATAATATTTTTTAGATTTATAGACCATTTTTAAATGAAATTTTTTTAATGTCATTATTTATGGGAATATGTGGTAATATCAAGGTTATTTAATATACTTATAAAGATATTACACATAGGAAAAAGAAATGTAAATAACTCCATGTGTTTGTATGTTTAATTTTTACAAATCAGATGTACTAATCTTTAATTGTGTTTTGAAGTTTATATCTGTGCTAGAGATAATCTCTAATTTAGTAAATGATTAGTAATAATCATTATTATATTTATCTGTAGTGGATGGTGTCAAAGATGTGGGATGAATTAATTTGACACTTGTAATTCAAAATGTAATTATTTAATGAAAGATAGTGACCTGGACCAACTGATGAGTGCTCACTTAGCATGAAATGCATCTTGGGGGCCAGTTGTCTTTTATTGTATCTTTATCTATATGAATTTAGGGATGGTATTGAGGTTATATAATATATTTATTATGTCATTATATTACATTGATAGTAGATACAAATCTCATTTTCATAAAAAAAAAAATAGATAAAATAATGCTTCATTATACTAATAATTTAAATGCAATAATTTATTCTATTAGGATGAATTTTTTATATTTCACTTGTTAAAATCAATAGCAGCACATTTGAGTCTTTTTTCTGTTTAAAACATTACCAAAGCATTTTACATTGGCTTACATTCTTAAGTTCTTAATCAATGAACCTAAAAGTTGCAGATGTTTTTTTTTTTCCATTATTAGCTGATAAATTGCTAAACTAATGTCCTTATGTGTTGAATTCAAAATATTAAGAACATTATGTAAATCTTCTTTTGAACTGGCAAAAATAGCAGAAGTGTGAACATAGTATAAATCCAGAGTCCAAGAAGTTCTTATTTTTGCTTTTAATAGAATACTGTCAAACTTGTATTGCATATTGATCTCTGTTTTATTAAATCCAGTTAATTCCAAAGATCACATTTATAAAAATGGAAAATAGTGTTGGATTAAGTGTACATTTTTATTTAACACTAATTGTCATTTCAAATACCTCTGATTTTTCATCTATGATAATAATACTTCTTTACATTCTACCAGGTAGAAGCTATGTAATATGTACAAACATTAATGGACAATCTGCTAATTTCAAACAGTTTCATAGATCTGTTAATTAGTTGAGTCAAATATCATGACCAAATCAATTAATGCAATATTTCACTTTTTTTTTGTTCCAAACACTTTAATTGCATTTTCCTGACAATAAATCCACATTGAATATCTCGTTACTATTAATCTATGAATGGAAAGATTCAATAAAAACATTGAAATTATTTATGCTGTAGTGGATAACGATACTATTTCTCAATAATTCATGCAATTCTGTTTATTCCCTTTATGTGAAAGATTAGAAAGATTGATACATCTTGAAAATCAGGTGCCACATCTTCTTAAGTTTATATCTCTATAATTTAAACCTTTTTTAGACCTATAATCTTTCCCTTTTAAGATTTTAAAAAACTTTGACTTCTAGTATTTTATAATTTAGATTAATCTTCCTTTTATATCATTAATAAGTAAAAAAAAAAGTTACTCATTCATTTTAAGTTTTAAAACCTATGTTGTGTTTCTAGTTTTAGTAAATTTTATAATTCCGTAATTTTTTTTTAAACCTTATATATAATTTTTGAAACTTCTTTTTTCTTTATTATACAATCATTTATTTAGTCGTAGTATAATTTAATTTTTTTTAAAATTAAACTAATGTTAAGATATTATTTTTTCATATAAATAATTTATTTATTCTTGCCATATTGTTAGTATATGTCTATATAAAGCGTTAAGTCTACATTGAACCTTATTAAGAATGAAAAGAAATGTGTATTTGTAGTACAATTATCTAAAATTGTAAGCTTACACAAATATACAAAACTCTGTTAATATAGGGGATTTGAACTCGGACCTTCAAGCACCTTTCCACATTATCTCATACCATCAATACACATGACCACACACATGTAGATAAGATGAATAATCACCAATATACACATTTTGTGCTGAACTAGCACTCATCAGTTGGTCCAGATTATCAACTCTCACACATTAAGAAATTTAATGTTTTTTTTTTCTTTTTAAGCCTAAAGTAAATATATTTTTCAACATTAAATATATATATTTGTAATGAGATTTTCTTTTTTTGTAATATTTAATTAGTTATATTTTGTAACCAATCAAAACTTTTGTTTTAATTCCTTTGGATTTTAAAAGAATGAAAGCATTTTAAATTTGTGGGTTGTGTGTACTAAGAATATGAGTATGCAATAACATGAGAGTTGATTGGGTCAAGCTTAAAATGTTTTTGATTATGTGACAAATGGTTATAAATTTTTTTGATAGTATTATTATTATTATGTTAAATTAACAGAAATATTATGGCATGATACTGTATTAAAGAAGCCCAGGAATGATTTGGCCTATTAAAATTTTAATTGTAATCTTTATATAAAAATATTTTGTTAATGTATTTATTCATCCATCTATTATAATAATGTGTGTAGGTGCAACCATGTGTGATGATTATTAACCATGATTGCTTGATAAAATTCGTTATTGTTGTATAAAAGAAATACTATCATTTCCACATTCGTTAAGTTTATCTCATCCCTATTCTCAGCTTAATAATATCATCAGGAATATTCATGTTCAATTATGTTATTATCAAACCTTTAATAAAAAAGGGAAATTTAGGAGAATTATAGTTAAGGATGGATACATTAATCTGCTTTATTACTTTTTTATCATCACATTAATAAATATTACTATTATTGGAGATCTTTAATAATCAGAAAGATTATTTTCAGTTTGACAATAATCAAGAAATATAACCTGTATTCATAGATGCTCTGCCATTAGAGAAACAGATATATGATTCGGAATCATCACTAGTCTTAATAAGCCCTTTAACTGAATGACATTTACGTCTTAATATATTATGATGAAATATCTATCCATATAAATAAATCATTTTGCATTTACACAAGGAAAAAATATCAGGAAATTACTTTTTATTATGGTGAGGTTTTTTAATATATTAGTATGTAATTGCAATATTTAATGCTATTTTGCTTTATGAAAAGATATAATTAATAATATGACATTTTTTTATTATGAAAATGATATCTATACTTGACATAGTTGTTCTAATTGTTAGATAAAACGTCTATCAAAATGTTATATTTTATATTTATCTGCGTTTTCTATTTTAAAATATAAAAGATTAATTTGATTTTAATTTCTATACCATTTTTTTTTTAAATAAAGAATGGGCGTAAAACTCAGATTTATTGATATAACACATTAGCATAATTATTAATGATGACCATAATATGAAATTTAAAATAGTTAAAATAAATATGAGCGAAGAAACAATAGATCGAAGATTGAAATATATTTAATATACATTTTATCTATAGGATTTATCTTAGAAATTTTTATTCTTAAAGAAATATTGTTTATACATTCATATAGGTAGCTTATTTTTATTTCAAAACGTGGGTTCAAATTGATTTTCCATTCTAAAATTTTTTGAAAATATTCAGTCAAATTAAATACAAGATGTAATTACACCAGTAAAATGGAAAATGTTGAAAATATATATATTAATGTAATTTAAATGCATCTTAAAACAGGCAAAACTCTCCATATAGTAGTTGCCACTCAGTGCAAACCAGAGTAATCAATGGATGCCAGGATGTTTGCACATAAAATCTCTATCTAATGCCTACTTATCCAATATTCCCAGATAAGTTTCTGGCTTGTGGCCTTTGTCAGTGAGGAGCCTTGAATCTGAGAGCACTGCAACCCTCCAGCAGCCACCTTTTATTTCTACTTAACTACAAAACTATGAGAATAAAATTGAAAACACAATAATATTTTCAATCTAAGCTCATTAACTTATATAGTCATACAGGTCTGAACTCAGTTCAGAACCCATACATTTTAGTGTCTTTGGTTTTTTAATAACCATAGCCACCACTATCCTATTAGGCAGGTATTAAACCACTAAACATCACATGCTCACCATTTCTTATGCTTGCTCATAACTGTTATTAAAACAGACAAAACTCTCCATACAGTAGTGCGACAAGCCAGAAACTACTCTAGGGATATTGGATGAGTAGACACTTAGGGATTTTATGTCCAAGCCTCCTGGCATTCATTGATTACTCTGGGTTGCACTGAGTGACACTATTGTATGGAGAGTTTTGTCTGTTTTAATAACACTTATGAGCAAACCTAAGAAATGGTGATCACGCGATGTTTAGTGGTCAAATGCATCTTATTAGTAAATATTTTAAAAAAATAATTGAATAAAAATATATAAATTCATTATTTATGTTAATTGGATTGCAATGAAGTTTTGCATTGTTAAGTGGCAGAAATTTAAATACTCTGTTGTAATAAAGATTGTGACAGTTTTCTATGCGGTGCATAATAAAAGTGATAGTAAGAAAAATAAATATTTAAAGACTTGCTTAATTTCTGAGTAAGTACTTGCTTTTAAAAAATACATTTAACCCATTACCTTTTTATATTTATGTTAAACCTTCAAATAATAATTTAAAAATAACTTTATAGTCAAGCATTAGTGTTCGAGAGGTCAGCGTCAACTGCTTTACAAGCAGTTGTCCCGGGTTAGCGGGTTCGCTTACCGCCTGGTGCTATGACACATGAGTGAGAGAAAAAAAAACTTTATAATAAAAGATAACTATGAAATATTTTGACATCTATAAAAGTTTTTGAGAAGATCAATCTTTGAAATAAGGCATTAAATTTTATGATAACTATTAACTAACTTGTTAATAATTAATTGTACATATATAAGCATTAAAATCATTCAACACTTGGAGAGTCCCAATATCATTAATAATGGTGTAAAATGCCGTAAGCTGACTGTAGTGAAGATTCTATTTTTATTTTATATAGGCATATGGAATTTTGTAGTTTTTATTCTAGAATATGTTGATTATATATATGTGTGTGTGATCGCAGTAACATATTTGAATTATCTTTTTTATTTTGCATAGTATTTTTTATGCATCTTTTAAAAAAAAAAAATGAAAAACGTGATAATAAAGAAAATTATCTAGAAAATTAACTCAAAAACTGCTGTTCTAAAAATACATAACAGAAATATTTGACTTTTTTTTTTAATAATAAATACACTTTTTTTTTTTAAAATGAGGACTTTTATGTGAGGATTTGCCAATAAACGTTACATCATTTTATACCAACAACTTAAAAGAAACCAATCAATTATTCCCTCTTATTTTTCCAAATTAGCAGTCATTTTGTAATACTGTCGTAATAGAATACTTGATGTTATGAAAATAATGTCAACTTCATTATAAAATAAAATAACAATATTCTTTGCAAGGAAAAACAGCAAAAATATAGTCATTATATATTTTTTTTTTGTATAAAAATCCATTTAATAATAAACTGCATCAAAAATAAATTGAAAAATAGGTGCAAAAATTGTGACATCATATAAAATGTTTTTTTACAAATATAAAATCTTTTGGACAGAAATATTTTGCATTCATAGTATAATTTTAAAGAAAAATATTGATCGCGTACAATAATATATTTCAACAGAAATAAATTGAAAATGTATACCTTACATCAACAGAAATATTAGTTACTTAATAACTTTTATTTAATATCTTCATAATAATAGAATTATAAAACAATATCTTTTTATATTAATAATAACAAGTGAGATGTCACATGACTTATATATAGCTTGCACTTACAAATATGTAAAATTAAGAGCATGCTAATAGCTCTAAACAAGCTTTTTTTTATTTATTTATGATAAATGCTACTACAAGAGAAGACATTCAAATCATTTTTATCTTGGATTGTTCCCATCCCCAGACCGGTTTAGCGTGTTTAGAGCTATTAGCATGCTCTTAATTTTACATATTTGTAAGTGCAAGCTATATATAAGTAATGTGACATCTGACTTGTTATTATTACTATTATTATTTTGCTGTTGTGGCTTTGGCTAAATTAAATGGCTAAGCCTACTAATATATGGAGTATCTGAATTAAGTTCAGGCCCATATGATTTTTTCAGTTGGAGAGCTGACTTTAAAGACATGTAGATGTCTAAAAGTTTCAGATCTTCTTCTAACAATTAACTTTTAGATAAATGCTTTGCTTGAGTTGGTTTTTTAAATCTAATGTCCCAACTCCTCACTGAAGAGACCCATAGGTCGAAACCGGTCTGGAGATGGGGACAATCCAAGATAAAAATGATTTGAATATCTTCTCTTGTAGTAGCATTTATCATAAATAAAAAAAAAAGCTTGTTTAGAGCTATTAGCACGCTCTTAATTTTACATATCTTTTTATATTATAAATGTGAATATTCTTGTAAAAAAAAAAATATGTAATATTATTGTAACTTAATTTTAAAAAACTGATCATATAATAAAATACAAAAACATTGCATTAAAAAATTTATATTATTTAAAATACGATTTTATCATGCTAGGTAAAACAAAAAACTAATTGTAAGTTTTTATTGTTATATACAATTGAGGTTAGTAAAACTTTTATGATTATAAAAACAATTATTAAGCAACCTTACAAATTGGCAACTAGTAACATTTTTGTTATGTATAAAATGCAATGAAAATAAATTAGAACATGTGTATTATGATGATTAAAATTTGCTTTCTTCTTACTTATAAGTGTTTTTACTACAACAGTAGGAGATCAATCTTTACATTTTCACTAAACTTAACTATATATATATATATATATATATATATATATATATATATATATATATAAAAATATATATAGATATATATATATATATATATATATATATATATAAAAAATATATATATATATATATAAAGAGCATGGCAATAGCTCTAAACAAACTTACTTTTTATGATAAATGCTCCAAGAAAAAGCATTAAAATCATCTTTATCTATGATTTTTCCCATCCCCAGATTAGTTTCAAGCTACGTTTCTCTTCAGTGAGGAACTAGGACACCAGATTCAAAAAACTAACTCAATATAAGCATTTATCTAAAACTTAAGTCTTAAGAAGAAGATCTGAAATATTTAGACATCTACAAGTCTTTAAAGTCAGCTCTCCAATTAAAATCATCATATGGTTTGAACTTAATTCAGAAATCCCATATATTAATGGACACTGTAATTTAATTCAGCTAAAAACCCCAAAGCAAAATAATAATAGTAATAAAATCATGTTATTTGTCACATGACCTATATAGCTTGCACTTACCAATATGTAATATAAAGAGCGTGACTCTAATCAAGTTTATTTTTATGATAAATATATATATACTCATTTAAATATCTGTAAAAATCTTATAAGTTCATATTTAAAAAACCACTATCAGATATTAATAGAGAGTAATCAATGAAAATATAACAGATATTCCAACCCTTACATGCTAAAAGTTATTAATATATATATGATATCAAGATTAATACTCCAATATTGGCTATTATGTAAATGAACTACTCTCAATTCAAAGCACAAGAGAAATTTTTTTAAACAAAAGATCGATCCATCTTTTCTCTTTACCTCAATTTATGTATAGAAGTTAATTTTAAGTACTTTGAATAGATAGCATGGAGATTTTTAATCAATCATATTACTTTGGTAAAGCTATAGTTCAAATTGCTTTATATTATTTTAATTTACATTGTCAATTAAAATAATATAAAGCATTTTTATAAAGTAATATGAATGACTCCAAATTGCGTAACATTTTCTCATCAAAAATTCCACTTGGTCGAGTGAGGTAAATGTCTAAACTTTTGATCAGTCAATTACAGAATCAACCATAAAAATACATTCATCTTTTAATATTATATTTGTTTTAGTTTTGTTTGTAAAAAGCAAATTAATAATTTGTCAGAATATGAAAGTGAACGAAAATTTTTTCAAAAGTAAATTTCTATTTATAATTATAAAAATATTTTATAGTGGAGAACTTAAAAAGAAAATTTGTAACCTATTAGAAAATGTTGTGTACATCATTGATTTTCTTTCTCAATTTATGTTTGTGTAAAAGTAAATAATTTTTACTAAAATCTTATCTATTTTTCTAAAATAATTTTATTTTCAGCATATTCTATCAAAATAATTTATAATATGTAAAAAAATATTAAAAAATACTCTAAAACATTTATTTTCATTTTCAAAATCAAAACAAAGAAGTTGGAGTGGTGAAAATATGAGCAACAACCAATCAGCGCCTAGGAAAGTTCGCCATCTCCCATTGTTAAATCTTTAAATTTAAATATCATTGATTTTTTACTTGTAAAATAATTCTGGAGAGGGCAGCATCTTACGGTACTTTTTAAACTTTAAAATGAGTGTAAAATTCACTACAGTAATGTAAAAATTACCAGTTTTATAGCTGATTTGATTATAACCAGCGAAACTGGCAGAAAGATTAAGATTACTCTCTGTATATAAATTGAGGTAAAAAGAAAAGGCAGACTGATATTTTTATTTATAAAGTTTTATCTTGTGCTTTGGGTTGAGAGTATTTCATTTACTTAATATAGATCATTGTTGGAGTATTAATCTCAATGTATTATATAATTATTCATGATTGATTATTTATTCAAAAATTTTAAAAGTATACATTATATTAACTTTAATTTCTTTTTTTATTTTAATGAAAATACTTAAATAGTATATCAATCTTAACATTATTTACACTAACAGAGTTACCACACTGATAAAATAATTAAAATGAAAGATTAAACATTGCAGAAGTTACAAAAGTTAGTAGTTTGATTAATAATAAGCTTAATAAAATGTTTATTCATGAATTATTATCCATTTTTAATTTGAACTATTTTTAAATAAAATATTCAATTATTTTCTCTTATTATTTGTTAAAAAAATTTAAGTAAATTTTAAATTAGTGTGAATGAATGAGTAAACATTTATGAATAAATTTTTATAAAATGACACTTATAAATAAATATAATATATGCACTGTTTTGCATATTCAAAGCATACAATGAGACCACAAAAAATATTTATAATAAAATAAATTATATTTATATATAGGCAAGTTTATACCTGGCCTATGGAAATACCATGGTTTATTTAATTGGTTGATTTAACAATTTTTTTAAAAGATTCAATAAAATTAAACAATAGATTTCAATATTATATAAATAAATTGTGAGAAATGTACCTGGCCTAAGGAAAAACCATTGTTTTTGTAACAGTTTTTTTTAATTGGTTGCTTTGACAAATTTTTTTTAAGATTTAATGTAAATTAAACAAAAGATTTTAATATTATATAAATAAATGTGAGAAATTCACAATTGAAAAATTTAAAAAAAAAGTTTGGAACAATCCAGCCTGTTTGGTGCACTTCAGAAATATACCCAGCATGGCACATTTCTATAGTGCAGACAATACATTAAAGTATTAATAAAATTAAAATTTTTAAATATACATGTTATATTTAATGAGTAACTTATATATAACTAAGCATAGTTTTCTTTGTAAATAAAATTTATACTTCTGTTTTGACTTTGACACATTATAGACAACAGATAAAGTATGGATTTTATATAATAAGATTATTTACTGGAGCAGTGTTTGAATAAAAAAAATTAGAGGGAACTCCAGTAAAACATTATGGACAAAAATATATTCAAACAACAGACAAAATAGGGATTTTATATATAAGAAGGGTAAATGATTGTTTTGAAATGTTCAAAAAATTGATTGCTAGGTTTTACTAGTGGGAATGACTAGCGGACATCAGAAATACTGTTAATATGCAATGATATTTATTTATAAATGAATAACTAATTAAATTACTACATAAAAACAGTGATATTATTGTATATTCAGACAAAGCATTGAAAGTAGTAAATATAACCTTAATGTATTTTTGGTGATGAGTATTCTTTTCAAAGACTTCTTTTATATTTAAAACAACAAGAAATAATAAATAAATAAATAATTTATTATGAAATATTATTATCTTCATTGAGCATTTTGTTACTGAAAGATTTCAGAAGCATAATTTTAAATTTAATTGCAAATGACATGATTTATTTATAAAGAAAAAATATATTTAAAAATAAATAATGAATATGTATATCACTAAATAGTTATTCCTTTTTAAACCATTATGTTTTTTTTTTATATACTTTCACACTGAATTATAGTCAATTACATATTTTAATCATACATTTATTTTCATCTAATTGACTTGTTCAAAATTGAACCTTGTTAAGATGTTACATTAATTTAAAATGTTACATGATTTATATATCATATTAGCACTCCCTCTATTAACCAACCTCAACCCTAAAAAATGTTTTATAATTTCCAATTTTTATTTAATTGAATTTAGTATAAATCTGGGAGGAAATGGACATTAAATACAAATTGAAAAGTGTAGAAACATTTTTAGGGTTGAGATTGGTTAATAGAGGGAGTGGTAGAATGTTTTGTAAATCACATGACATATTGAATTAACATAACATCTTGACAAGGTTCAATTTTGAAAGTAAATTAGATGAAAATAAATGTGATTAAAATATATAATTGTCTATTAAGTTGATTATGTTTACATATTCAATTCAGTAAGAAAATATATACATGTAGCTTCATTGTGGTTAAAACCTGGTTGTTCAATGAAAAATATCTAAAGTATTTGTTTTTGTAATTTCTTATTTATTTTTAAATCAATAAATATTTAGATTTTTGACACTAATTATACTTCATTACTATATTCTACTTTATACTTTATAAGAATAAGTATTTATTTTTTAATACATTGCTGATTTTTTATTGTATTATTAGTTTACATGATTGTGAGATGACTTCGAAGTTGCTATACAGAAACAAATGATTAGATTTTTTTATTAATTATCCTATCCAAATATCATTAGTTAGTAGTATTAAGCTATTCTTTGCTAGATCATTATCCTAATTTTCAATCATTATTGATTTAGTAGGATGAAGGTTTTTTTTAGTTTAGTGCAGATCATGTCTTTTCCATATTATTCCAACAAACGTTCTTATTTCATACTATTATGTAACCTGTGGTCTCTTTACATCTTTTACCAGCTATTGATATTCAATATGTTAGCCCAGTTTTATTTTAGTTTCTTATTGTTTGTTCTCTCATTCACATAATTTGCTTTTGTTCTATCCTTGTTATTCCTAATATACATTTTACCTCAATTTGTTGAGCAATCTGGAGTCTCTGCATTGCTTTTCTGTTAAGTGTCCAAGTCTCACATCCATAAGAAAGACTTGATAAAACATATATATATATATTTAAAACTTTATTTTTTCCAACATAGTTTATTATTTTAGTCAATGAATTACTTTTGGAAAAACTGCTATATTTTTATTTACCAATGGAATCACTCTTTTGTATACCTTTATTATTTTCTTTAATGTAATCTAATTATTAGTACTGCATTTTAATACATGGTTTTCATAATATAATAGTATTTTGGAACTATATATTGATATTCTAAAGCTTTAATCACTGTGTAATTGCTTATAAAATAAAGTGATTTTTCATAATCTAAATATCCAGTGAATATTGGCAGCTCATATTTATTGATCTTTTTGACATCTTCTCTCAATATTTTATTAATTTATTATGCTAAAACAATTTTAAATCCAGTTTTTTCTTTTGGTTTCTATGAGACCAAAGTTTACTATAGATGAGTTATAAAATGCCTTGGTAAAGACCTTGTAAAGAAATGATAGGTCTGTAATTTGTAATTTTTTTTAAATACTTTTTTTGCACTCTAATAGCTTACTCTTTTGTCGGCACTTTCATCATTTCTCTCAATAAAAAAAGTACTGGAGAAGTCTCTATTATTTTGTATACACACGTTTAATATAGATGTTTGTGTGTGTAAGATCAAATTTTATGGCTATTTTAGTATTTGGATTAAAGTTTATTAAGGTACTGTTTCATGTATACAAATATATGAAAAACTGTTGCAATAATAGTAAATTATTAATCTAAAAAAGTTATAAATATTACTTACACAAAGCATTATTCAAATAATTTAACAAATTCATATATAGATAAACAAATAAAGTGCTATATATTTAAGAAAGATTTTTGTATAGTCAGATCATTGAAAATGCAAAATGTTCAAGTAATGCTTCTTACCATTACTGTTAATAATCATGGCGCGCCGCTTGTAAAATAATAAGTAATAATAAGTGTAATATTAACCAAATATTTTTAAGACCTTAATTGAAATTGTGATTAACTTGAGAAAATGAGTTGTTAAAAGAAAATCTTAGCAAATCATCTTTGTAAAATTTAAATAGTTGACTGGTAACATCTTTTATTATTAACATCAATACTATTCTTTTTTTTTTTTCATTTTTCTCTACTAATTTCATCTTTTCTAAGCATTCATTTTTATCTTTTTTTGAAAATAAATTAAAAAATGAAAGAACAATGGAGACTCCCACTATAAAGTTCTAAGCCTCTGAGATCATCTGTCCTTTTATTCTTAGTCAAGCTACTCTCACAATTGAATATTTAATAATGTTTGCTTCCTTTGCCCCCATGCTGCTAATTTTCTCTTCCAAGCAATCTTCCTTTACTTTCAATTGGTTCTTTTAACTAACATCCCATGTTGGCTTTTACCTTTTTCAACAGGGCGATAATGAGTAGGGATAAGATGTTTTGTCATTTTCAGACGTGTAACCTCCTAGTCAATTATTTTGATATGGCTCTTGCCAGTTTTGCTCCATTCTTTTAATAATTGGCTCTTTACTCTGTTAGGCAATGTGTGCTAGTTAAAGGGCTATCTATTAATTTTGGAAGTCATGATGGGCATTCAGAGTGCCCAGCCAGTCGAGCGAAAGCACAACTCACATGCAGCATGGTTATGAGAGTTTCACCAGGATTCGTACCTGTCAAAAAGTATAATAGGGCTGAGCTATGGTTCGTTTGAGAAGGGTTTTATGGATGGTTGAAGTTGATCGTTTGATTGCTGAATTGAAGTGAGACCATTTATTTTAAGCGATCAAGTTAATTTGAAAAATAATTTTGTAATATATTTTGTTTTGTTTACTTAAGAATTAATTCTTAATATTTTTATGTCTTTTCATTTTTCTCCTATAACTAAATTATTATTGAAAAATATATAACACTGACATGTGAATAATATGTTATATGGTAATATATATTATATACACAAACACACCCTTGTATATATATAATTTCTTGTTTCATGCCCAAAACAAATAATATAGACAATTTTCAACGGGATATCAAAAACTATATTGAAAAAATGAAATTTAACAACTATTAAATTAGTAAAAATATTTTTTCATATAACATTAGTAAATAAATAAAAGAAAATGCATATGGTTGCAGGTAGAAGTATGGCGCCTTCCTCCAGTGTAAAAGATTATATCATTTTGCAATCTCTTTTTTTTGTGCTATCAACACTCAATTGATGAATCCAGATTAATTGGGAAACTTCATTCTTCAACTAATAATAGCCAAATACCCTTTTGCCAGTCAAATCAACTAACTACTTAACAACAAAAAACCCAAGCCTTATTGAAATATGAAAATAAATCTTTCATTTCATCTAATTTAGTCTCACCTTAAGGTATTACACAATAAGAGCTATTATTTATCTTTAAATTAGATATTACATATATATATATATAATACTCAATATGCATTAGTTATCACGGTATATTAAAATTAGCAACAAATCGCCGTATTTATTTAGGCTTACAGAAATCTTGATATGCTACTTCATAAATAAAAACAAAAAATAATTATTATATAATTGAATAAAGCAACTTATTTATAATATTCAATCTTACTACTATACATCACAGAAAAAAAAAGACATTCACAATATAGCAGCTCCTTAATAAAATTAAAAGCATTTATTATAGGCACAACTTATCAATATTTTATTTCATCATATACTAAATGTCCTAAATCTTTGGACTGATTATGTGAAAGAAAAAAAATGAAGCCCTTTTTCAACCTGAAAATATTCCCTGATTTGTCAAGCGTTGGTAGCCGAGTGGTCAGCACAGCCGCCTTACAAGCAGTTGTCCTGGGTTCGCGGGTTCGCTTCCCAGCCGATGTTTTGGCAATGAAAAAAGACTTGAATTACAGGTTATGCTTATGGCATAATAATGCATTAATCCACTATGCCAAAATTTTTACAAAAAAAATTAATTGGCATTATATCTTTAATGAGACCATAAAAGAATTTATTTACTGAAAATAATAATTTGGCTTTAGAGAGTAGTTTTTGGCCTGAACTGGTTGAAACAGCGCTAAAGTGATGATTCAAGAAATTTCATAGATCATGGCACAGTTTTGACATTTCTCAAGCTCAAACATCTTATAGACTTCCAGTCAGAAAACCGTTTGATTATTTTCATTTATTCATTTTTGTTGAATAATTTGATAATGTTAAAAAACTTCACAATCTGTTTATGAAATCCCACATTAATTGCTTATTTTTGATATATTTAAATATTTGTACATTATTTTTAAATGAAGCAAGCACTGTTTGGTATGATAGTGTCAGAAAGTATCAAAAATATCATCTCTCTCTGGTTCAAAAGCTTTAATATATTTCCCATATATTTTAGAGTTAATAAAACTAGCTCATTTTATTTAGCATAAATTTATATCATTGGAAATATATATAAAGAGCATGCTAATAGCTTTAAACAAGCTTAATTTTTTTTATTATGATAAATGCTACAAGAGAAAGCATTCAAATCATTTTTATCTAGGATTGTCCCCATGCCCAGACTGGTTCCGAGCTATGGCTCTCTTCAGTGAGAAGCTAGGACATCAGATTTAAAAAACAAACTCCAGCTAAACATTTATCTAAAAGTTAACTTTTAAGAAGAAGATCTGAAATTTTTAGACATCTACCAAGTCTTTAAATTCAGCTCTCCAATTGAAATAATCATATAGGTCTGAACTTAATTCTGATACCCATATAATGGGCTTAGCAATTTAATTTAGACAAATCCCCAACAGCAAAATAATAATAGTAATAAAATCAAGTCATATGTCACTTAACCTATATAGCTTGCATTTACAAATATGTAATATAAAGAGCATGTTAATAGTTTTAGACAAGCTATTAGCATGCTCTTTATATTAATTATATTTGTAAATGCAAGCCATGTAGGTCAAGTGACATATGACTTGATTATATATATATATAAGGAGTCGTATTTTATAAATAGTACAGATAATGTGTTAACTAAACAGTGTAATTGTGTTAGTATTCACAATTTATGGAAAGTTGGCCATTCACGTGGGAATATTATTGTTCTGTGATTTTAACGAGATTTAAATATTAATGTTATATTGCTACTTAAGATGGCAGAAGTAGCTGTAAGCTGGCTATAGGAAATAAATTATTTTTTAAAATTTTATATAGGAATTTTTACTTTTGTAGATTTATTCTGGTGTATATTTATATATGATTTTATTTGTTATATATGTCATACTAGCATAATCACTTTTGAGGAACATAATTAAGAAATTCCATTAAGAAGGATTAATTATTCAAATATTACTCAAAGCATATTGCATATTTCTGACCAATATGTCAAATATATTTTTCAAAACTTTCCAGCCAATTTTAATTGTTCATTTATTTTTGATCTATTCACTGTTAAATGATTTAAGGCTGTGGATCTAGCATGAAGATAAAGGAAGTTTATTCTCCATCAGAAATGTAAGAAGACTTATGATAATACTAATTAACTTTGATTTTTTTTTTTTTTAAATTTAGGTTTATTAATAATAGGTATATACAAATGTTTCCAGTGATAGTTATACATGTTTATATTGTTATAGGTTCTCCAAGAGTTTGTGTAGAATGAGATGAGATCTGATTTGTTTGTTTAGTCAGATCGTAGATCAGAGAAAAATTAGTGTGTTTTTAGGACATTTTTATGTCCGTACATTAATCAGATATTTGCATGTTTCTTTTACCTGTTATATAGTTTATCAATCATTAGGATTGATGTCTTTTTGTAGGTAGGGTATTTTTAGCAATTTCCATGTTTCTTCATGTAGAAACTTTGAGGAGAGCATTCTGTCTTTCTTTTGTAGATGTGAAAGGGTAGCAAGGAAGAAAGAGTTTGCTTCTGGCTGGGGAATGCTAAACTTTAATTTACATCTTGTCACCCAGATAGAATATGTAACAAATATTGCTATCCTAATGGTGGGGAAGTCTCTTTCCTTAATACACTTTTTGATTGTTAGAATTTTATAGTAATCAATAATACTATTTTGAGATATTATGAGTTTAATTCTTCCCAATCCCATGCAAGAAAGCATAATGTGTTCAAATGTTTCTTCATGCATTAAGCAGTTTGAACAAATGGGGTCTATGTTTCTTATACCTCTTTTGTAATGCAGGAACCAATTGGTATGCATTGCATTTAGGTTCACCTTTATTAGATAGTCGAGGAATTTGGGTTCCAACTTCCAGAATTTGAATAAGGTGGTGATTCTGTAATTGGAACAGCCAAGACTTGGTTTAATTTGAGGTGGTTTAGGGCTTATTAAATTATGTGCATCCCATATGTTAATTTTGTTTTTGAATATGTCAGTAGCGGTGCTGTTATGTTGTTTTAGAAGAGAAGTTAGTTTGTCTAGCCAACCAACCTTGATAGGAGGGAGAGTGTCTGTAGGTATTACCTCTCTTAATATTAGGGGTTGGCCAAATTTTTCGATAAGGTTGAAGATTAGTGTGTGGCCTTTTTGATAGTTAATGGCTTGAATGGAATGTAGAGACATTCCATTGAGTTTTCTGTGATATTGCATTTTTGAAATGCTAATGGAGGTTATGTGGCGCTTCCAGAACAGACCCGCACATATCCTATTGATTTTATTAATGAAGGTCTTTGATACGAATATGATGGGCAGGTAGTAGACTATTTTAGACATTACTTTCATGTTTAGTAAGGCCATCTTGCCTTGGAGGGATAAATAAACTTTTGAGAGTGTCTGTGTAAGATGATTTGTTGAGTCAATGATGGTATTCTGTATATGTTTCAACATTTTGATTGTTCTTTATTCAAATATTTTATTATTTGAAGTACTATTAGTTTAAATAAAAGATATTCTCAAATCATCTTTATGAGTTGCAGTAAAACTTATTTTATGTATTATATTTATTGAATTTGTTCTTGCTTGAAAATTCAATAGTTTTTGTGTAATTAAATATAATGTCCATGGCTTTAAATATAATTATACACTCTATGTATGATACAGCCTTAATCAAAATACATGTAATACAGATATTTATATCATATACAGCAGGTGCATGTGTGTGTACAGTCAACTTTATAAAATAGATTGGTTGAAAGTCAAGTCATTTGATAGTTCCTTGTAATTTTTATAAATGATTGTTATTAGAACAGACAAAACTTTCCATACAGAAGTGCCACTCAGTGCAAGCCAGAATAATCAATGAATGCAGGAAGTCTTGTGCTTAAAATCCTATCTAGTGCCTACTCATCCAATATCCTGAGACTAGTTTCTAGCTTGTGGCTTTTGTCAGTGAGGAGCCTTGGATCTGAGAGCACTGCACCTAGATATTAGGATCTCTTCTGGCATCCATTGATTACTCTGGCTTGCACTGAGTGGCGCTACTGTATGGAGAGTTTTGCCTGTTTTAATAACAGTTATAAGCAAGCATAAGAAATGGTGACCATGTGATGTTTAAAAATAATTGTTTAATTAAAAATATAAACTTAGTTATATGCTCATGATTGATAAATTTAATCTCACAATTAAGATTTCAAGTGAAACAAAATGATTATTAAAATCATCTTAAAAAGCACCATACTTAGTTAAATTCAACACGCTAATATTGTGATACTTTTTAGATCATTAATATTCTACACAAGACTTCTCTATCTTGGAAAACATCGTGAATCTATTTTCAAGTAATTATTGTACTTTGTAAAAAAAATATTTAAAAAAAATAATGCACAGATTTCAATTATTTAAGAGGAGAGAAATCTTTTTCAATATAGAAAAATGAAATTGTGTCTAATATCTTGAAAGTTCTAAGAATGATTGTAAAGTACTTAAAGAAATTCATTGAGCATACCTGAACCATATGATTTTTAAAATATAGAATAGAAATATCATTGTAGTTATTTCCCAGGATATATTTTTCAGTTTTAGGTTTTTAATATTTTGACTTAAGTTATGTTTTAGCTGTGAAATTTTAATTTAGCATTCATTTGATTTGTTTCACATTATTTAGTTACTGTTATTATCATTACTTGATCTCCGGTGATGTTCATCTTTTTGATTTTGAGGTGGGTCCAATGCATATATAATGATGGCATCTCTCCACTTACATTTTTATTCATCTTTTCCCCACTAACATTTTCAAGCACTATGCAATTTTTATTGAAATAAGTTGACCAATGATATTTCTGAAATCATCCAAGCTGATAATTTCTGCTTTAAGCAAAAATTTACTGTTCTGATCAAGTATCCATTTATTTGTTCTAGTTATCCATTTATTTTCCAAAAGTCTTTACCAGCATTAGAATTTTAATTTGTTTTATTATTCAATTTTCTTATTATAGGCACAAGAAATAGCATACTTTGAACAATTTTGATTTTCATTTTTAAGACTATTTTTTATGTTTTTCATAAGAATTCTTATAGTGTAAGTCTGCACAAAGAGTCAAAACTGTTAATCATGTAATGTCTTCACTATTATTTTGAAATTAGATTGTGACCTGGTCATTATAATGTTTTTTATATATTTAATTAATAAGGCATCACATGATCCCAGCCTACATAAAGTTCTTTTCTCTCATCATGGTTATGTCATCTGGTGTAAGCTTTAGTAATAGATACCAGATAATAGTGCTTCATGAATTCTTATCCAGCACTGTTGTATCCCATGTTCTAAGATTAATTTCTAGTTTGTGGCTCTTATCACCAAAGAGGTTTTGTATTTGGAGCAGTATGTAGGATTTTTTGGATCTAATATATCGTTTTCTCTAGAAACCATCTTTTATTTCTTTGTTTTGCTATCAAGATACCAGCCAAAATTTTAAGGGATTTATTAAGCAGTTATCATCTGGTATCTATTGATTATCAATGCATACACTAGGTAGCATATCCATGGTAAGAGATAATGACTCTTTTACATTTACTCATAATCTCATCTTTTAAATTTGTGCCTTAACTTACCTAGAGAGAGAGAGACTTCAATTTATTTATGTTTTAGTATAAATGAGATGTCATCAGTCGATATGGAACTTGCAAATGTTTTTTTCTTAAACCTTAATCTACATGCATCTTTACACACTTTTATTCCATTAATACATATTCAAAATACAAGTTGAATGGAAATACTTTCTATTAACTGGCAAACTTTTATTCACAATGTAGCAGATTAGTTTCTAGCTTAATATTGTTCATCATTGGAGAGTTTTAAATTTTAGAGCAGTGCACTTTGATCTTTATGATGTAATACAACTATCTGTCAACCACAATTTGTCTTTTTGCTATACTATCAAGATAACAGACTAATCGGAAAAATATATATGTATGTCTTTAATCATAACTAGCTTGCCAGTTTGGTCTTATACATCTGAAATAGTTTGGTTTCTTTATATTATATTATCCTTAGTTTCTTAACAATATTAGACAACTCTATTCTGTGGCCAGGATATTTTGTATAAATCAGTAAGATATCACATGACTCCAGCTTACACAGTGCTTAGTAATTTACACATTTCTTTCATCATCTCTATGCCACTTACTGTATGCTTTAGTAAGTAATTGATGCCAGATGAAAATCTCTATTGTGTGCTGCCTTATGCAATACTCCCAGATTAGTTTCAAGCTTATGGCTTTCATTATTCTAAAATCTGTTTTTTTTATATGTTTGTTTACTACTCTGCATTATCTAGAAAAAAAATTTTTTTTTTATCGATTTTTATTCCTATAGTGAACCATTTGAAATTTGCTTTTGATGTTTTGTATTAAAAAAGTGCATCACATTTTACCTGAGTAGCTTTATTTGTTGTCCACAAATTATTACCAAAATTCATATCTATTTTTTTTTTGTAGTCTATATAAAATATTTCAAGTTTTCTGGTTAATACAATGTGGATAACTCCTTTCCAAATAATTCTACAACTCATATTTATTTTATATATCAGATTATTAGTTAAACCTAGCCTGCTGTTTGTTTTGCTTTCCCAACTCTTAATTTCCAATTATTTGCCTAATTCCTCTTTCCATTTAACAAGATGCTTAATTACTTATATTTTTTCATCTAAATTCAATATGTATATTTTTTTCTGCATCTTCACACATCTATCACATTAATTCTATTTTTTCTACATCATTTGAAAAACAGGCATATCATCTCCTTGTAAAGACCACCAAATTATAGGCTCTTTTGCTTCCAACAAAGGAATCCTTCTCATCAATCCATAATTTCTTTTAAAAAGAAAATAAGTAATAAAGATGGTAGTGTTCTTTCATGTTTCAACTCAATTTCATATTTAATTTGTACTGAATCTGTGTTCATCAATTGGTATATATGAAAATAATTTTTGTAAAGAAAATTAATCATTCTTAATGACCTTAAATCTATTCACTTATTTTCAATACTTCCCCACAATCCATTTTTACCTAATCTATCACAACCTTCCCTATATCTTATAAGGTATTTGAATAAACTGATATACTCTAAATAAATATTTTCACTCTCTTCCATTTAAATCCTAATACTATCTATTAGATATATGTAAATAATTTATAAATCATGTAAATGCTACTGGTCTAAAGCTATTTAACTATTTAAAATTATTATTATTATTATTATTATTATTATTATTATTATTATTATTATTATTATTATTATTATTATTATTATTATCATTATCATCATCTCTGAAATATTGTTATTAACTATAATTATATTAATTTTAAACCAAGCCTTGCTTCTTTTTTCATATTCACTTTCATTTCAGTTCTCATATTACTTAATGATTTTGTTTTATTTTCCAAACATCTTGTTACTCTATTTAATTCTACATTTGTTTTATATCCATTTTTAAAATACTTTTATTGATTTTAAAAAATCTTTTTGTTTGTTTGTTAAATTTTGATCTTTTTCAAGATAGAATGAAATTTTAAAATTGAGGTTTAATATATTTAAATTCATTAGAATTGCTTGAAAATTGATGTATAACTAAGTTATATCACCCTAATCCATAGGAAATACTTATCTTTTCAGTATATCAACTAGTTTTATAGATAAGGAATAGAGGATGGAAAAAGTATGAAAAGTACTCAAGAATTTCATGTATTGCACTTAATAATTATTTTCAGAATTTTAATTTTGTTTAAATATAGGTCATGAGAGGGCACATTATGTTTTTTCTTTCAATTTAATATTTGAAAACTATTTTAAATTCTTAATATGTATATTATATTTAGTATGTGTATATAATTATGTATGTATAATAAATCAGTAACTAAGTTTTTAATTTAAAAGCGTTTCTGTTTTTATTTTAAAACACTTGTTTTTAGCAAAAAGGAAACTAGAAAAGTCATATTATTTAAAACAATCACAAAATGTTTTAAAAGATTGCAAATTTTTTTTAGCATTATTTTAAAAATGACTGTTTTAAAATATAAATAAATATATCAATTTAAATAGAAAACATAGTTACTGATTTATTATACATATATAATTATAAACACATACTAAATATAATATATACATTAAAGTATAAAATAGAAATTCATATAGTATTAAGAGTATATATATATATATATATATATATATATATTAAATTATTGCAAAAATAACTAATGGTTTACATATACTATATGTGTGATATTGATTTAAAGGAAAATTACATGTATTAAATGTTCATTTATTATATGTACACATGTATTAATATGTACACATACTAAATATGATATATATATATATATATATTGTAACCTAGTGTTATTGACACTTGGTTTATTTGGCATTATTTCCACAGGAAAACAATGCAATTTTTTTTTGGAAAATAAAAAGATAAAATAATAATAATATTAAGTGATGAATAAAGTATGCTATTTACTCACTTTAACGTGTTTTAAGCAAATAACTAATAAATTTAGTAATTTGATGTCATTTTGAAGAAGAGCATGAATAATTTAATTAAAATATTAACAATAAGAGCAATTTAATATAGTATAAAAGCACATATTATAAACAGTAATTGATTTTGGATGGGTAGAGGGAGAGTAGATGAATGTCTTATCATAAAGCACAATAACTTCTGGTAATTTTTAAATTATTTTAGATAATAATGTATACAGAATTATACATCACTAATAAGCATTGTTAGTTAAAGATATTTATTATTTTTCATTATGTGTCAAATTACTTTGTAATTTGTTTAAATCATATGGAAAAATATATGACTGTAATAAGTTTTTTTTTTCCTTTTTTTTTATTTATGTTATAATTAAATGATTATTTTTCTGTAAGAGGTCGCTAAAACAAGACCACCAAATTTTGAAGAAAGTTTAGTCTGACATTAGTTTTACAAGGAGGAAGCAGTACTGAAATTCGGTAACAAATTTTTTATTATTTTTTATTGCAGAAATAAATATAAGTCAAGTAAATTTTTAATAATATCATGCGTGGCTAATCCTATTTGATAAGATATTCTGTTTTCTGTTGTCATCTACCTATTTAAAGCTTTTTATACGCAAAAATATACTATCTTATGCTAAAGTTCAAAATGACCGTATTAACTACAGTAATCACGGAAAGTGTCATTATATTTAAATTAAGCAATATAAGTAATTTCCAGGAAATAAACAATTATTTGTTAACTTTACCTTATTTAATAATCTTTTCATGGTATAAAAGAAAAATTATAATTAAAAGAAATACTATAAAAGCCAAAGAAAGTTAACGAGAAACATTTCGCGCTCTTTTTAAAAGAAATTGTCTGCGTTTGAAAATAATGTAAGTTCCCCACGTTAAAATATGTTTTATTCACTGAAAATTATCTAAAAATAATATTAATGATCAAGGATATTTACTTATGCACCTGTATATTTTTTAAAAAGAAAATATAAATTTTCTCAAGGCAAATATCGGAAAATTTGTATGTGTGCATTTTACGGAGAATTCCTTATTAAAGACAAATTACAATTCCTAGAGTAGGAATAAAAACTACAAACATTAGTGACTTAATTATAACCATAATATAATATGTTATATTATACATCAACTGGAGTCGTTAAAACTTCATATCCACATAAGTCAGCTGCAGTCCTTATAATAATAGTATTTTGGAAAATTCGCTCATTATTTTATTCATAAGCCAGCTAGCTAAAAATGATACGTATCGCCAATAGTAAAAAGAAAAGAATTGTATATGTGATCGACTATCGTCAAATATTCGTCATGTTAAAATATGTATTGTTTTCTTGGATCCCAAAATTATAGCAGTTAATTCAAAGAAGAATTAACATCCAACGCTGCTATGTTTTCTTTGCCTAATTTATTAATTGCACCAGAATGGAGGCAACTTTTATATAAATGAAATAATAAAATGTGTTTCTTATGTTAAATTTGCTTCATGAACTATGAATGGATCAAGTTCTTCATCTAGATAAATTGCCCAACGGAAAAACATTTTTCTAGTGAGATAAGAAGCACTTGTTAAGTAATGATTTTTTTTTCTAATTTGTAAAATTATGTGTATTTTTTTATATATATCAACAGGTGAAAGGCTGTATAGTCAAGTAATATTTAAATGACCTTGTAATCATAAAGGTATGTTTTCATATAATTATTCTAGGTTAAATTTATATTCGACATAAAAAAAAAAATTTTTTTTTTGTAAAATGTGTTTACTTATGATATGCATTATGGGTATAAATTTATATGTTAGATGCGTAAAAGAAGAAAAATTTAGATACTTAATAGGTAAAATATCTAGTTAAAATTATCAGAAGTAATTAAAGAGAAGTGCTATACAGGATATTACTTATTTAAAGTTTGAAACAAATTTATACTATGTTAATTGAAGCACTTATTCTCAATTATTCTTTATTAATGCATTCACTTAATTTAGTTCAAGATACTATACTACCAATTACTTGTTGAATGTTTCTTTGGCAAAGGTGAAAATTATTATGTTTTATTCTGTGTTATCCATTGATTTCAGACGTTGATCTAAGTATACCCCGGAACATAAATTTAGTGTAATTAGTGTATTTGCTTGTCTTGCCCCGATATTGCATCGGTATATGCTTAATATACGCATAAGTAATAATTGTAATGTATCTATTTTGTGGGATGGAAAATGATCTCCCCAAAAGCTTTATTTTCCATGAGGGGAATAGATAAATCTAGTATTCGGGTATATTTATAACCCAAGTGATCGCTTCTCAGAGTTAGGACGATCAGTAATTTATATCGTATTTAGTGTATTTCATTCGTTAAAATCCCAGGAGAGGATTATATTTGGTGTGTGTTCCTATTATGCCCAAGTAAGAGGCAAGGAACCACCAAACTATTTTAATGTAGTAGTTAACTCTACAGACCTTCGGTGTTATTCCATATTCCTCATGAGAAAATAGAGATAATTCCACCACGGAAGGTGTTGAATATTGTGTTTTGTTTAGAAAGTTATGGCAAGATAACGGGTATATTGGAGGTTAATTCCTCAAGATCCATTTAGTAAAAATAGCGTGCTAGTATATATGATCAATGTCTGGATTGTGCGGCGGAATAGTGCTGGTAATCCACACGTAAGTCAATGGAGAGAGTAAGTTTAAAATTGCGTGATTTAGAAATTTTTATTTGCCAATGGAGGGTTCAAATACTAGGTTTAATTCGGGTTAATGATTAAGTAGCACTCACAATATAACTTATACTGAGGAATACAATGTGTATAACAACTTCAGTTGTTATTAAGGTAAACATTAAAATAATAAGTGTAACTTCTGATAAATAACCCATAAATTATAATAAGTTATCTAAATAAAAACTATCATTTAATTAAAGATATGATAATAAAAATCGTTTGTACGCATTGCCTAGAATCAGATTATTTTTGTTTTAAAACAGATCGTTAGTTAATAAATTTAAGTAGCCGTTCATATAAGATACACTAAATGGATGAGTTGATGTATCGATAATAATATTTATTTTGTTATATTCAATTTGCATAAATGTAAAAAGAAGATGAAGAAGTAGTTCGAATCCAAGTCTAAAAGTATAGACGAATTAATGTTAGTTATATTTTGTTTTATCCATATGGGATCGAATAAATTGTATATGTTTGTTTATTATGTTAATCATAAAGGATAGTTTTGTTAAACTGTAATAATAAATTATAATCTTGTTAAAATTTAATAATAAATTATAGTCTTGTTACAAGTTGTTTTGAGTCATTTTTCTTGTGTGCTAAATAAAAGTGTATTGGCCTAATACTTGCAATACTTTCTTGAGTCCAAAATCATTTATGAAATCTTAAATTCAATACACCAGATAGACAATTGTAAGTAGATTAGAATATTTCACTATATTTTAATTTAATAAGAATTATTTATGGAATTGAAAACTTCAGACCAAAACATTTTATTTTATGTGTGTGTAAAATCACTTTATTCCCAAACTACCAGCTTTGGTAGCACATTGTTTCGTACACATTTAAGTGAAGTGTCTAAGTAATAAATCTTAGTTAAATTATTGTGTTGTCATGGAGGATGGAAGGACACAAAAGCACCCTTGTCTTTTCATCATTCCGACTGAGATTCTGGATTAATAGGGCTGTATTATTCAAAATTATGCGTTGATATTGAATATAGTTATCATCTCGTTAAATATTATAATAGTTGATATGTGGATGAAGACACCTGGAATTTAAATAAGGTAAATGTTTCCTATAGCCGACCAGAATGTCAGTCATATGTGACAACACAATACTGCCGAGCATTTTTCTTAAACATAACAGAGAACCCTGAGATTAGTGTCATTATTATAAGTGCTCTTAAATTAAGAATTGATTCATTATGATCAATATTACAAGCGTGGCATGGCTTAAGAGATTGAAACATCTAATTGTATAATAACAAAAATATTGAGATCATATTGGCAAATTAATGAATGTTTTGTTTTAGTCAGTAATATTAACAATGACATGAAATCATCATCATCATTGTCGAACAGTGCAAGTACTTACAGCTCAGAGAATGTGTTTTGGATAGAGAAAGAATGTTAGTTTATTCTAAATTTTCTTTTTAAATTTATTTTATTAATGATAATTTTTTTTTATTCTATCTCTGTCTGAACTGCATATCGCTGTAGCTGAATGATTATAACTAACCAAACGAAAAGCTATTAGGTAAAATATACGGGTTAGTACCCGTCCTATCCGGAAGTGTTTAGGCTTCCGAGGTGATTTAATAGAAATGAAGTCGTCGTTTTATTAGGTTAGAATATATATATAAAGAGTATACATTTTAACTTATAGAAAAATATATAGTAATATATATATATATATATATATATATATATATATATATATATATATATATATATATATATTTTATATATATATAACATAATAAATTCAAAAGTTTCATACCTAGTAGTCATAATGATTAAGTATCAATTATATAACAAGTTTATGAATCCGTGAAGTGATACACTAGTAATTCAATAAAATATAACTCAGGTATACAGCAGTAGGTTTTATCCCTTTCATTCCTTGGTTTGATGTTAAGTGCATGTTTAAACAAATACTAAGTGAATATGGTCTAGCAGGGCGCCACTAGATTATCTGAATCTAGACACGGTTATATCTAATAACCTTTTACATGTACCGGTTTGAATCCCTTTTGGTACTTTATTTCTAATAAAAATGGAGATTTTGCTTTTGAGCCTATCACTATAGCCTAATATTTAGGTAAGAGTAAAACATCTTTAAACCAAAGTGGAGTTCATTGACATAAATCATTTCTCAGATCTTAGCATAACAATGTGTTTCAATATTTTGTAAGTTCACTAGCTCAGTTATATATAACTAATTTAGGATGGCAATTCACTCATCCTTGCATGAATAGATGATGGGATGTGGTTATAATAATACTAAGAGATCACTAAATATTATAAATCATATTTATTTATGGCCTTTAAACAGTTAAACAGCTCATTAATTAAAAGTTGATGACGATGATGATGATGATAATAATAACAATAATGACAAGGTTTCAATTACAGCTCTAGGACTAAGCCTAAACATAAAACTAATTTTTATAAAGAAATTCATAATTATTGCTTAATTTTAGCATATTTACTTATATCTTAAATAACTAATATTCAACCATTGATGATGATGAATAATCACACTTAACAAAGACTACACTTAATGAAATATATACGCCTCGTTTAATAAAACAAACTAATATTTATTACTACATTTCTAACATATACATAAAATTTCTAGATAAATATGAAAATTGACATGAATAATAATAATAATAATTGATTATATTACAATCCTCAGATTAATTTTAAGTTCTTCCCCCTTTCCCTTCAAATGTATTTTGTATTAAGTTGGACGTCACATTGACCATGAAAAGTATTTCAAGACAAAAATATTATCTGCTCATTAACACACATACTTAAAAAATCCAACATGTAAATAGAATAAAAAAAAAATGTTAGTAAAATTGAAAGAGCAAGTTTTAGAAACAAGTTTTAAATTATTTTCTCCCCCCTCTCTTCTACCTCTGAAATCTATACTTAACTTGAAACAAAATAATCTAATATTCTAATACTACTCATTATTCCACATTCACTTCCAATTATACACATATAAAATATCATTATGTATGTGCGTGTTTTATCCCATGATAACAAAATATTATTAAAAACCAAAATAATAATAATATATCAGTTAAAACTAAAATCATAACACCATAAAAAAAAATTGTTTTACACATTAATATTGTAAAATTAATAAACAAATAATTTTCATACTTTCAAGGTCATTTATGAAGCTCAAAGTTATTTTTAGTAAGACATTCTTGTTTTTAATTGATCTGAATAGTCTTTAAAAGTTCTTTAAATAAAATATACCACTTTATCGCTAAAATGTTTATTAAGACTGATATCATAAAGAATGTATAAAAGTCTATTACCGTCTTTTGTTTGTGGGAATTTCCAAGGGTTCAAACTTGTCTATATTTTGCAGCTACTATGTGGGAACAATCTCTTTCTTGAGGTGTATAACTATTTAATGTGATGACTCTATTGAGGTTATTTGCTTTAGTGGACAATTTGGAAATCATTATATTAATTTTCTTCTCTTCCTGTCAAGCATGTGGATGAAATACGCAGTTGTTTTCCCATTTGTAAATTTTCTTGAGTTTAAAATCAGTTGTTGGAACAATTAATTGGACTTGATGATTAATATTTATCAGTAGATTAATTCATCTTCTTTGAATGCAGGTGAATGCTTTCTTCCTTCTATTAAAAACATCTTATTTATCTGGTCAGTTGAAAGGTGTAGAATATTATTTTAGACACATCTTTTCTTTCCTATGTGATGTGCAGCTTCCCCTAGATGGTCCGGCAAATGGAATATACATATAATTTTTCTAGCCCGCCATTTCTTATATTTTCAACATTCAAATTTGATATTTTAATAATCTTGAATCAATCACAATAATAATCTAATAATTCAAGACAGCTTTTTATATCCAATTTTTAGCTAACTTAACCAATCAGAGATAGCATCACTTGCTATTTTTGGACAAATTTGTTTTAATTAGATCTCTAATTTATTTTCAACTAAATGATTTTTCAACTGAAAAGTTTAATCCTTTTTTCCAGACACTTTTGTTTTAAAAAAAAAAAATAGACTCAATTCTTATTTCCTTTCTTTTGTTTTTTCTTTTTCTTTTTAACATCCAGGTAACACTTCAAATCTTTGAGCTTCCTTCTTTAGATCTTGATAAGACAATTTCAAAAATTTAGAGCTCTGACCCATTATAAGTTTCCAAAGTGAAACAATCATTTACAAAAAAAATTGCTACAAAGATCGATATCTGATTAAACAGATTTCCTCTTTTAACAAAAAATTGTACAAAAAAAAATAATTTGACAGATTTAATACTTCCTTTTCTTTCAATATTTAGGAAATTAAAATTTTGTATGTAATGTAACACATCCTTCATTCTTTCAAATCATTCATAAACTAACCTTAAATAATATAATTGCTAGCTTAGTAATTATAACCCAATTATTTAACTAAGTCTGTAACTTTTAAATCCACATAATTAAAGAAAAGCAAAAAAAAGTATAGAAAAAATGTAGAATTGATCAAGCATAGCTTAGCTTTAAAGAAAGTTAAAATGTTGAATATTTGAAATATAAAAAATTAAATAATTTAAATACATTGTATATGTATGCATTATAACTTGCTTTTTAACAGGAAATTTAAATATTAAATAGTTTAAAGTGTGTATTACCTTTCTATCAACACACAAACAAGTAAAGCATGTAATTGTTGACCCATTCTTTCTCTGTTTAAAGCTTTTAGAACTGGACCTTGTAGGGTTTGAACTTGGATGCCCTACAGCTTCATTTATGATTATATAAAAATGTGATGATGATTTTTGGTTTACCTTTTCTACATGCACATTACTATAAATTTAGCTAGTGACTAAATTGTAATGGCACAATATATATAGTGACCTTGCACTATTGCACATTGTCTTAATTGATTACCTCAGCTTATAAGTTTATGCTATTTTTAAAAAAAGTAATATATAAAGAAAGAAAAGATGTTAACATTTATTGTGTAAATTATACTATCTAAATCTTATGTATTAATTAACTATACTCTAGTTAAATAATTATAAGTGTAGAATAGATAATTTATAATGAATTAAAGATTATTGTAAGGATGATGCTTCCAAGTTACTGTTCTGTTTATGTATATTTTTATAAAGAGGGAAAGGTAAATAGATTTATAAGTAATATAGGGCTGGATAAAGTTAATTTTTATATTTAAAAATGTATTAGATAATGTAAGAGCTTATTTGTGTTTTAGTATAGTTATTTAATCCATTTCAGAGTAATTAATAATTTAATTATGTCAATTTTGTTTGATAGGACTTTTCAACAGCATTTCACTGGTCAATACTTTATATAGCAATTATTTCACTTTTATTTAATAATTATTAGATTTTTTCACCTTTCAGAGGCAGAGCAAGCACTATGTGGACTAAGTGGTCATGTAGGGTCCTGGAATACTAAGGGGCTCTAAGGTCTTAAAATGTATTTTGATTAGGATTTAAGAAAAACTGCTTTTTTATACAATCAACCCTCCTATAATGCAGTGTTAGTTAAGATTTTGAAGGGAATTTATTTGAGTTGTGGCGGGATTTTAACTTTCAACTGGCCATTAGGGGATGAAACTAGTATAACATAAATAAGCCCAAATTAAGTAAATATATATATTAATTACACAAAAAAATTGACCCCTACCAAAATAATAATTTAATTTCAATTTAAATATTTTGCTTTTTAAAAAAATATCATAAATAAATTTTGCCATTTTCCTGAAGCTGATTTATCTCCAGTGAAATGATATATTCCTGACCTCATGCATGTTTCATCTATTTTTTCCCATAGTTCCATATGTTCTGGATTTAAACCCTCTTTAAGTAAATATATATAAGTGTCAACACAATTATAAATGTATTATCACAGAGGTATATGTGAATAAACAGCTGTATTAGCATAGGTTTATATATATTACAGCAGGTATATTTTATTTAAAATCAAAACTTTTAAATTCTACATTTTATTTTGTTAAATGAACAATTTATTTTATTTTAAAAATTGCATGTATATGTGTAATTTTTACATATTACCAAGATACATATATAATGAAATATTACTTAAAAGTTTCTAATAATTCTTAATTTTAAATTAAAATAGTTATAAACAAAAATGATGCCACCAGCACACCCGTGTCAGTATAATGTGAGAGCAAAGTTTTAAATCTTATTTTTGCAATAATATTTTTCTAAAATGTATTTTATAGTAAAGAAAATCTACTGAGGTGAAACAACTACCAAGTCATTAGAGAATTGAGATTGTCTAAATTAAATGAAAAATACCTTGTTTAAAATTTAAACAAAAGTTTAAATCAATTTTATAACTTAAAACATCTTAACAACATTATCATTAAAAAATATATTTTTAGTAGCATTATTTGGAAGGATAAAATCTTTTAAACTATTTTACAAAAAAAAAAGAAAAAACTTTTTCTTCACAACAAAAAAAATTAAGAGACATCAAAGTTGGGCAGAAAAGTGAAAAAAGTTTTAAAAAAACCTTGGGAATTGCTGAAAGCCAAAGAAATTCATTGCATAAATTTATAAAAGTTCATACAGAGACAGCCATTGAAATTTACATTAGATAATTAAGAATTGCCTATGTTTGAAACTTTTTCTAAAGAAAAGAAAAAAGAATAAGTTGAGAGTCAAGAGGTTGAAATTGCTATTGAAAAAAGGGATTGCAAAAATGCAGAAGGTAGAGATAGTCCAGAAAGATGCTTCAATATAGACATCGAAGTAATAAATGATGTAGCTTTGTGACCAACAATATTAACAGATGCTATAATTGTTCATATTCTTAATAACAAACCAAAAAATATCAGGAATATATAGAATTTAAAATCAGTGTATAAAGACAGAGATGAAGTGTATTACAGAGTATTTTCTTATGATCATTTCTTCAGGGAGAAATCATATTGAATTATGGAAAAGAGAAATTGGCTGATATTTTCAGAAACAAGCAAAAGTGTTTATTGCTAACAAAGTCTTTTCAACAGTAAAGTCTAAATTAATAATAATAACAAAAAGTCAGATGTCACATGACTTATATATAGCTTGCATGTACCAATATGTAAACTTAAAAGCATGCTATAACTCTAAACACGCTTTTTTTATGATAAATGCTACTGCAAGAGAAGGCATTTAAATCATCTTTATCTTAGATTGTCCCCATCCCCAGACCGGTTTTGACCTATGGGTCTCTTCAGTGAGGAGATGGGACACTAGATTCAAAAAAACCAACTCAAGCTAAGCATTTATCTAAAATATATTTCTCAAGAAGATCTAAACCTTTAGACATCTGCATGTCTTTAAAGTCAGCTCTCCAACTGAAAGAAAAAATATGGTCCTGAACTTAATTCAGATACTCCATATATTAATAGGCTTAGCCGTGTACCAATATGTAAATTTAAGAGCAGGCTAACTGGTTTACAAAATTGGAGATCAATATCTGTTATTTTTCACAAAGTTTCAAAAAAACACATGTCAGACATGTGTACTATGTATAAAAGATTAACAAAATTCAATAATAGAATTGATACTAAACTATTACAGGAAAAGGGAAAAGAAGAATGTTACTGGAGAGAAGTGTTGAAAAGAATTGTATCAACAATACAATTGTTGAATCGCTTAGGATTAGGATTTAGGGGACATGATGAAAGCAATAATTCCAATAGGAAAGGGAATTATTTAATCTGCTTGGAATATCTAAGCAAATATGATCAGTTTTTAATGTTACATCTACAAAATATGCCACCCAAAGATGATGAAATATAAACTATTTATCATATTATTTATGATGAATTTGTAGGTCTTATTGGAAATCAAGTAAGGGCAATAATTGAAGAAATCAAACCTGGGACTTATTATAGTATAATTGTACATTCCACTCCTGGTGTTTCACATTTCAATCAAGTAACTTTTGTGATATGAATATGTTTCATCCTGTGGTAATATAATGGAAAGATTTATGGAATTCATTTCCATAGATAAACACATGTCTTCATATTTGGAACAAGAAGTTTTGCAAACATTAATAAAATTAGGAGTAAATATTAACAACTGTCAAGGACAATCATTTGATAATGCTTCTAGTATGGCAGGAAAGTACTCAGGTTTGCAAGCATGTATTAAAGAACATAGTCCAAGTGTGGTTTTTATTCCATGTGCTAATCATTCTTTAAATTTAATTGGAAATTTTGCTGCAGAAAGTTGTAGTGCTGAAATTTAGTATTTTATGTTTGTGCAGAATTTATTCACATTTTTTTCTGTGTCAACCCATCAACCAGAAATCTAGAAATATGTAAACATTCTGTCACAGTCAAAAGAGTTTCTAATACAAGATGGTCAGCAAGAGCAGATAGATGCTGTATTAGCTATAAAACTTGGTTTCACCCATGTAAAAGAGGCTTTAACTGAAATTTATAATTCAGGAGAAGAAAAAAACGTTCTGATGAAAATGAACAAATATGAAACTACCTTAATGACAATGATTTGGAGTACTATTTTACAAAGAATAAATGCTACTAATAAATCACTGCAATCAGTGAATTGTGAACTGTTGAAAGGATATATCCTATTGAAGTCATTAGAAAATTTTATCAATAATTTCAGAGAAGAATTTGAAAAAGTTGAAACAGAGGTAACTGATTTATCAGGGTTATCATTTAATGTGGATAATGGACCAACTCGCAGACAACAAAAGAGAAAAATGTTTTTTGATGAAAACAAAAAGGTCAGACATGAATTTACAATAAGAGAAAATTTCATAGTCAATTTATTTTATGTCATTTGTGATAACACCTAGGCAGAACTATCTCAAAGAACTCAGACATATGAAGATGTAGAGCCTTTTTGAATAGTTTTTGATTTGAATTTATCAATTGAAGAAAAAAAGTACCAATAAAAAAGTTTAAGGATATTTACAAAAATGACATTGATGTTTGTAATTTTGGAAATGAATTTGACCATTTTTTAATATTTCTAAAAGAAAACTGGGACGTCATAAAAACCATACTAGATATCTATGGAGTCACCAAAGAAATGTCATGCACATTTCCAAATGTTGAACTATTATTGAAATTTTTTAAACAATTTCCTTATGTAATGTGTCAGGAGAAAGATCGTTTTCTGTTTGAATTAAAGCGTGTAAGAAATTATTTAATGAGTACTATGGGAGAAGATAGGCCATTCTGTATATAGAGCAGGATTTTAAGTCGAATTGACACTGCAAAAATAATTGTCGAATTTGCAAGAAATAAAGCAAGACGGAAATTCATATAAATATATATATACTTTAATTAATAAATTCATTTAATGTGTTATGGTATGAAATTTTTGATTTCTTTTCTTTTTTGTTAATAACTTAATGAGAATTTTTTTGAAGATTTGTTTTTCTAATTTGAGTTTGAGGACCCTGAAGTTTTTACCACTTAAGGCCCGCACTTGGCTTGATTCATCTCTGTCGCCTTTATAAATATTCTAGGGAGGTAGACAATAATTTTGGATTGGCAGAACAAGCTGGTAGAGGGAGCTACTGAAATGTTTTTTCATATTTGGTGACATTGTTCTCTCTATGTATAAGTAAGCAATTTTAACCTTCATCATTTCTTTCCATATACTCTGTTTTGTGCTTGTATCTATCTTTTAAACTGGTTTTATTTATGTAATTATATTTATTCATAAATATTCGAAGACCCTATTGAGAAAAGCTTTCGTGAAGTACATTTTATTGTTATTTTTTAATTTAAAAAATATTTTGCAATAAAAATCATATCTAAATACATTGCTAAATTGATGTGTTTCTTTAAATAATTTAAATGCTATTCTAACAACCCTTTTTTTTTAATTTTTGAGATTTTTTTTTTGAATAATGCTCAATAACATTGATGTTTTTCTGTGTCACATGATCGTAATGTTTCTATGGCTGTTCATATTATAGACATCTTGACATCATGGGGTATTTTTAAATGATGCTTTTGATTTCTAATGTTAGACAAAGAATAAAAACTGATAATTTATGAGGTAAACCAAAAGGCAGCATGTATTCTTTAGAATTGAAGACAACAAATTTAAAAACTGGCCACCCACTTGTTTCATTCAATAGCTGTTTAAATGTACTAAATTTAAAGTTAATTGAATAAAATATTCTAAGAAAAAAAAAATTTACTTTTAATTTGACATTACATTTTTTCATTCTCAAGATATTTAAAGAATTTTTGAGTATGCCTAATAGTTGTGGAATATGTATGTGTAAAAGATTGACCATTTAAATAATAAATATTTGTATATATACATGAATGTAGAAAATGTGCGCATATAACGATTAATAGTGTATTAGTGTTAAAATACAGCTCATAAGAACAGGATGCATTTTTTAAAAGAATTTAATAAATGTGAAAGGAAACTCTAAAATTAGTATAGTATTATAATTTGATTATAAAACTCTTTAATATGTTATTGGTATCAAATGTCAGACCTATTTCTTTGTACTCCTAACGACTTTTTATTTTATTTCTTCACTTTTTCAATTTTTTATTGTTCTATAATAAAAATAATTAATTAATATAATAGCTCGAATATTAGTAATGTGAATAAATGAGGGTTTAGTAATTAAAAAATGGATTCAATGGGAGGGGAATGCATTTTCCTTTTTTTTTTTTTTCATTAATAAGATTGGATTTAGCTGTGGAAAACTAAGTCTTCTATACTGGATCGACTATTTGGTTTAATAAAAAGCATATGTTCAGTAAGAAACATATATTGAAAAATAAAGATAAATCTTTTATGTATAAATATAATATTCATGTTCACAATTGAAAGGTTGAGCACAATAGTTACATTAAAGTGACCAAACAGATTTTTTTTTTACATTAGATACAAATTGATCCAGGAACCTCTTTCTTTTGAGCCTATTAACCTACCTCTGTGCCTTTCATGCACTATAAAAGTAAATAGTAATATAATATAAAACATTTTAAATACATGAAAGCAATAATAATAACAGTAAACCAGATAATAAACTATAACATATATAAACCCAAAATGACATTTGCTTTCTCCAGAGTGAATGTTATTATGTAGTTTCTGCTAATATGCAGAAAGTTATAAAAGATTAATTTAACTGTGGCATAGTTATATGTTTTATATTTTATATGATTAAGTTCTAAAATTATTATGAATTATAACATATCTTAAGCCCAGGAAAACCTGAATTTCAATATATATATATTTATAACACAATAATACAATAAATGTCCACTAATAAAAATATTGTAATAAAACATAATTATATTCCAAATAATGGTAAATAAAATAAATTCTAATATAAACTTTAATCAATAGTAATACTTTCAATTATATTAATAATCATTTTTAACTAAACTGACTTAATTTCGGTCATATCTGACCCTGCCTTCAGAAGTGGACTATTGCAGATAATGGGATTAAAACCTTCACTGGGGTTCGCACATCAAATCCACGTGTTGGATCTGCTTTTAAATAGTCAGCCTTTTGGAGGCAAGGCAGAGAGCAATTACTTCTGTTAACCTGAATGACAGAATGTGCTCTCCATTAAACCTTCTGCCATCAACAAGGGTATTTATCTAGTCATTATTGAGACATCCACATAGTGAGGCAAGTCCACCTGTGGACTGGAAACTGCTAATTCTGAACTAGAGCCGACTCGAGGCAAGCTAACTGCATAGCTGGAAGAGCCTTACCAGAACTCATGATGCAGGCTAATCATTAGCTGGAAGTGAGTTTCTTACTCCGCATGACTATCTCAGCATTGAACCATATCAACTGTACTTGTTCATTTGTTTAACTAATGTGTGTATATCTTTTGTACTAATAAATTGTACATATTAATTGCTGAGTAGTTGTTTTTTTTGTATCTGTTGGTTTGGAAATGAACCTGCAAGCCTAACCAAACAACAATTTCAAAATGGAATAAATCAACATCAACCAGAAACAACATGTTGGTTTACATATTTCATAATTCGCTAATCTTAATATTCACTGATTGTTTGTTTATTATCATATTTTTATATATTTTTATAATGATTGATAAAAATTGTCTCTTTAATTTTTTTTATTTTTTTTTTATTTTTTCATTGATGTAAAATCTTAATTCTTTTCATATCAAAATTAAATGTATATTTACAATTTCTATCATGATCATAAAACACTGATTCTGGAAATGAGTCACCATTATTCTTTTTATTTCTTTGAATTATTTTGAATACTCTTTTATGTAATAACATATGTTCTTTAACTCTTAACTCTTTTTTCAATACTACACCTTGAATTCTCAATATACATTTCCAAAAAATGATAAACTACATTACTCATACCATTCTTAGAGAATTTATCCTTAAAATCATTAACCACTTTATTTAAATTATACAAACCATAAAACGAAATATTATGTATTCCAGTATAAATCTTTTTTCAAAAATGTAATTTGATTATTAGAAATAGGTAATGAAATCCATTTCATATTATTAATCCATTTTGAAATTAAGGCAGTTTAGGTGAAAATGATTATGAATATAATAGAAAGTACTACTATTGATTAAGGTTTATATTGAAATTTATTTTATTATTTACAGTTATTTGGAATATAATTACATTTTATAATATATACATATGAAAAACAAAAAAAAAAAAAAAAAAACACAAGTTAAAACTTGCTAACGCTTGTATTTATGACAATATATGGCATTCTACCAAAAACACCATCAAGCATATGTTTTGTTTACATACGCTTGATGGTGTTTTTGGTAGAACACCATCTATTGTCATAAATACAAGCATTAGCAAGTTTTAACTTGTGTTTTTTTTTGTTTTTTTTTGTTTTTCATAAATGTACCTTTGAGGTCTTTCTTGCAATGATATATATTGCAGACGTTTCTACTATGTGGTGATGCTGAACTGATATCACACCCATGTAGCTATTTGGCTTGCTATGCTGAGTTTGAAGACTTTACATGTCTAAAAGATTCATGCTTGCAAGCTGAATAGAAACTGTTTCATAAATGCTCAGAGTTTGTGTTTAGATCTAGTTTCTTATTCCTGTCCTTCACTGACGATAGCAAATAGCTTGAAATCATGATCTGAAGGTGGAACTAAAGTTAGAGATAATGAGTGCTTGCTCTGACATTTATGTAAACAAAACATACGCTTGATGGTATTTTTGGTAGAACGCCACCTATTATCATATATATATATTGTGACTTTTAGCTATTTCTGGAAGCTACTTTTATAATAAATAGATTTTTGTTTGTGTCTTATAATGCTATGATTCTGCATATAAAAAGTTACTATAATTTTGACAGCTTGACTTATAATATTTTTAGTATTATAAATAAATGCTTATTATATTAAAGTATTTAAATCTGAAATAATTGATAGCTTAAAATAATGAGTAATGCATTTTATAAGTTAATAGTGTTTATTTATAGCATCATTTAACTGCTAAAATTTTTGGAAACCTGGTATTAATTTTAAGCTTGAAGACCAAGTTCAAACCCTACATTTAGGTTTGTTAATAATTAAACTGAATTCATAATGCATTAATATAATCTTAATTTTAGCACAGAATATCGTAATTAAATATTTAGAGGTATTTATTCGCAAAAAGTTTTAATAAAGCTAATAAGAATAAAAGATATAATTTAAAGTAGTAGACAAATGAATGCTTAGATGAATGAATAAATGCAATGCTTAACTTTAACATATATTTGGTAAAATATTTATTAAATGCCTAATTTTAAAAGGCAATTTAAAATATATTCTGAACAACATTTATAGGTTAAAATTAATGGTAAATTAAATGTGTTAAATATTATGGGTAATATCTTTATTTTAAAAGAATGTAAATTTTAATTATGTAATATATTATATTTTGTTATAGTTTTTAAATTTTCAAATAATTATTGTAACTAGAAATATATTTAATTGTATTGTCTAGACATGGATTAATTTATTTTTAAAAGCTGAATATTAATTAAATTATCATTTGCAAACAGGGGAAGGAGGCATATATTTAAATGTCAATAATCAGTGTTTCAAAGTGGTCACATCATTCAAGCTATAAATGGATAAAATTTACACCTGCACACACACTCTAAACAGTTCACTTCATTTTTAATTATTTTTGTTTATTACATTCATATTTTAAAACTTCTAATTTTCATAAAGGAGTAATTTTATTTTAAGCTTTTTTATTTTTTTAGCTTAAAGTAATTTAAGGCTAGAACATAACTTAACTGAGCACAACATCTAAATAAGACTTCAAGGAATAAGATATCTTTATTTCAGTGAGCTTTTATTGGTAAAATTAGTTAATTGTTATAATATTTAACTTACTTTTATTTAAACTTCATGCACTACAAAATTTTAATAGACATTATTATTATCACCACCATGATGATGTACAAACTGCTATCAATTTCAAAACATATTTAAGCATCTCATAAATTGAATTTGTTGCAAAAGCAGCAACAATACTTTTAAATGTCTTGAATAACTTTAGGATGTTTTTACTAAAAATACTCATTTATAAACTATTATCTGAAATTAACTTACTGTGTGTAAAAAAAAAAACTTTAAAATTTCATATAAAAAGGATTATTTTATTATGACAAGTATATTTCAAGTCATATATAAAATTATTTTCATGTCTACAAGAAAGAAAGAAAATATTTAATCTAATAATAATATATTACCTAAATGAATAATTATTTGTGCTGTTATTTTAATGAAACATCATTTACTATTTTATAACAACATAAAAGAAATTTCATTTATTATATCTACATCCACTCACAGGAGAGAAATCAATCTGGAAAAGTGAAACAATTGACATATAAACAGATGTTTATCAAATATTGTGAAGTATTAGAATCAATTATATACATTATAAATGGAAATATAAAATGATACTAAATTGAATTGAATTTAAATATACTTTTACTGCATTAAATTATGACAGCCTGCATACATTCTCTGTCTTATGTTATTATGGAAACAATCGCTGTAGTTTTAAAATAAGATATTTGAGAAGTATTTCTTTTGATGAATACTCTTTTATTACAGCTAATTAATATAATGCTCTTAAAGGATTAGGTATTGAATATTTAATTTTAAGTATAAAAATACATTTTATTGCAATTTAATAAATATTTATGGTTATTTAATTCCATGGAAACTTATTCAATGAATGGCCATATCTTATAGTTCTCTAGCATAATTTATTTTGAATCTTATTTAAAGATAGCCATGAAACATTTTTATGTTTTATTTGCATTATATTTGTGCATTGGATATCTTTGCTATCCACCAAACTTTATTGCCTAATTGACCGTTCCTATTTCTGTTAATAGTTTAATGGTGGAGTAACGGAAGAAACAGAAGGACTTTACTTTATCTTATTAATTTTAAATGCTAAAAAGGTTAATGTTTTATTTATGTTTATGATTTTGCATTCAATGTTTTTTTTTCCAGATACATACTATTTTACCTGTTTATATGCTATTTTTAGAAATAATTTTGGAATAATGTTCTCAGAATATCAGTATATGATATTTGCATATTTTAAAATAGTATGTGTTTTCTTTTTCATATGAATAATTTATTTATAAAAGATATATTATTATGCAGAGTGCAGTATAAGTAGATGTATGATTCTATTATTTTATTTTATTGCTTGTTTATTGCCTAATTTTAAATAAGATATGTTTAGCATTAATTATTATTTATTGCCTTTCACATCTTCTAGTTATAGTATTTTTTGCTTAGAGTCTCTCTCTTTATTTAGGAATGCTTACTTAGCCAGTATTATTAGAGATTGTAGCTTAGACTTTCTCACCAATTTATTGAGACATTTTGTATGAATTTTATTGATCTTATTATATCCAAAGCACATGATGCTTTATTAAAGCAATCCCCATTTAGTATTTCTGTCCCTGTTGTGTATTTTCATCATTTCTTGACTAGTGATAAAGTCCTAGATCATGTTAATATTGCCCTCAAAGGTAGATCACATTTATTTATGAGCTACACCATCATATGTTTACTTTGCCTTTTCTCAATTATTTCAATATGAGTTTAGTTTGTTGATGGTAATGTATTTTGTAAAGCATGTGGAATATTTTACCATGGCTTTATTTTGTCAATTGTTATTTTTATCGTGTTATTGAGGAATGTCACCTTTACCTCTTGTAGCATTATTGGTTTATTTAGATGTAAATTATATATTGTTGATGTGCAGATCCTGTATGTAAGCTTTGATTAGTTAGGGTATAAATACAATAAGTAATTAATTTCAAAATTTTAAATTGTATCGTACACATAAATAGACAATATACATGTCTTTTATCATTTTTTTGTCACTGGATTGGTAAGCTTGTATTTTTAAGTAATGGTAAATATTCATAAAATGGATAGTATTAATGCAAAGAATACTATCGTTTTGTGAATATATATATATATTGGAACTTTTGAGAATTTAAAGTAGTAGAAAGTTTATTTTGCCCTGCTAGATAATTGTTACCAAATCAAGTATATTTATTTTTTATAAATCTATTTGTAATTTTAATCTTCTGGTATATTTTTGACAGAAAATAATGTTTGTGAAAACTCTTGTCTTTGTGGACTTATAGAATATGTTATATTTATGACTTGTTATTATTTGTTTTTCTGTGAAATAAATATTTGTTTTTATTATTAAGAAATTTCTTATAGTTATTTTTCCACATTATCCACTTATTAACCAGAAATCTAAATAATGATAAAAGTATTATAAATTATCATAAAAGTTTGTCATAAGAGTACATGAACTTTGAAATTAAAATAAGAGTCATTTTATTGAATTATATTTAAGTATTAGAATTACATTTAAGAAAGATGTGTTTTGCTTAATAAAAAATTATAATTGCATATTATTATTTGAGTTCACTTCAGCCAATTCGGTCTGCTAGATCACTGTGTTTATTTATTTAAAAAACATTTTCCAAAAATATTAAACCATATCTCTTATTCCATAATAAGTTTAGATTATGAAAGGACTTAATTCAAATTTAAAAGATATTTTAGTAGATTTTTCTATGGTATTTAGAATGACTATAAAATCCCTTATCCATCCTTAATATCTGAATGTCATCCTAGGAGTTTATTATTTATTCTATTCCAAATTAAGAGATTATGTTGTGTTTTATTTTGAATTAATAATAATAATATTATTATAATTGTGATAAGCCATTAACTTAGGGGTAAGTGCATGTTTTATTTATTTACTAGGATTTTATTTTAAGTTGAATAAATCTCAAGAATTAGAGAATTTATTTTATGATTAAAATTAGTCATAATACCCTGAGATATAATTTATTTCATGAACCATCTTATTTACAGATTATTTTGCTAAAGAAGCTTTTTTCAAAGATGATAATCTTAAGCGGCAAAGATTTAAGAGAACATTTTTAAATTTTGTAAAATTAAATATAATGTTTCATCTGATCATAGCAATAAGATTCTTAAGATATGGATAATAAAGATGGTAGTGGTACTAGATGTTTGTAAGAAAAGGATTTTAAATGTAATCTCAATGGCATATGCTTGCAATATTAGGAGTCATTCATTTGTATTAGAGTGAGCTGAGAGTTTTCCTCTTAAGTTATTGATAATATTGCTTTGTATTTTAATTATCTTTATTATAATTATTTGCCCTTGTATCTCTTATTATTGTAGCATATGACATTTATATTTTCCTAAATTCGCTGAGCTTATCTAACATCATTATTTTTGGCTTATATTATTTTCAGTTAGCCTTAGTGATGATGATTTTCTCATTGTTCTTTCAGGTTTTTATTTCAATTACACATTATCATTGTTTACCTTTTCTTTATGATTTCTGATTTGATGATTATTTGCATCATCATGTTTTCTTCTCTTGGTTACAATTTGGTTTGCCCAACATGTTGGCCTTTGATTGGCTGAAAATACAAATCTACTGTCCTGAATAAGAGCATTGGGTCTATTTTATCAATTTGTTATCTCATTTACAGCTTCTTTCTCTCTTTCTTACAATATATATATATATATATATATATATATATATATATATATATATATATATATATATATATATATATATATATATATATATATATATATATATATATATATATATATATATATATATATATATTATACCTATTAAAATTTGAAATAAATTTCCATATGTGATGGAATATCATAAAACATTTATTTACTCTTCTTGTTGATTTTAATAATGAATATATTATTTTGGACTGCATTAGATTATATTACTATGACAACATATAATATTGGACATTGAAATGTTTATTTTTAATTGTAGTTTGTAAAAATTGTGAATTGACTTGATTCATTTCAAAAATGAATGTGTAAATTATAAAGCTTATATTATTGATGAAATTTATTATTTTTTCTTTATTATATGTATTTTTGTTTCTGCATTCACAATAGTAGATTACAAATAATACATTTAAGTGTTTAATGTCTCAAGTATGTTTGTTATTTTACTTGTATAATATTATATTTGAAAATATGTTTAAAGGGTATATTTACATTGTAGTATGAAAGAATATAACCCTAGTTGCTTAATTTATGTTAGCATGAAAGAATCTTATTTGTATTTTAAAATATGTTTGTTATATATAATAATTATGAATTTTTTTATCTGTCATTATTGTGTAATAAAATAACACTGACAAGAATTAACCAAGTGGTTACACAGAAGTTGCTATGGTTTCTCTTACATCAATGGATAAAGTTTATAAATGTAACTAAGCAATAAAATGATCTCTCTCGTGTAATTTTGTTTGCTTATTTTTAAAAGTATAATGTCTAAAAAATGGATAGAATGATAGGGTGAAAGCAATATTTTTTGTCAACTGGCTTGATAGGATTCATGGATTTGTGAGAGATGACAATTTGTTGAAACTATGAAAATTAATCTTACTGTTTAGAAATCAAGTGAATGTTTCTTGTTTTTTTTTAAAATGCTAAAAACAGAAAAATTTACACAAAGATTCTATTTATCTGCTGATATAATTTTATGATCATGGTGGATTATTTATACACAAGATACAAATTGGTTCAACGTCCTTAGCATCATTATGGACAAAACTAGTATATGTTCACTTTTAATGCTGTATGAATTAATAGCTTTTTAAATGAAGGAATATTTACATTGCATCATCTTGAATATAAATTAGTGTTTGCATACTTATAACATTATATAGATCAAATATCTACTGAATAAAAATGTAATTTGGATATATAATAAATATAGGAATTAATAAAATATACTTCAAATCTAATAGCTTTTGGTGATATTTCTACTATTTCTGGAATAACAAAACATCATCAGAATATTGTTGAAGAAATAGACATTAGAACTATGATAGTATTTTGTAAATGCCATATTTAATGACTATTGGTAAGGTTATTTGCTTATGTTTATCATTATTATTGCTGTATATTTTTTCTTAATTTAAAATGCATTGTTATTTATTGATATAAATAGTAGTATAATTATAGGTTAAATAGTGATCTATTTATTTAACTAAATATAAGAGAGTTATGTCTTCCAAAGGTTGCAGTTATATTTTACAGCCTAGTAATTATTATTTTAAAAAAGTATTCATTATTTATATTAATTAAATGAATTTCAGGTAACTCACTTATATTAGGAGTTCAAAAGGATTAATCATATTAAGTATTTATTTTATTTTATGGTCTTAAATTTATATTAACAAATAAGTAGATTCATTTGCATATATATATTTATTTCGATTAGCTACATTTTTGTATGAAGTATAAAAAATGTCTTGAACTCTCTTGTATTTTGGAAAGTATAAACATTCTACAACATCTTAAACATATATGTTTTGTATATAATACTCAATAGGTGGAGATGGAAGTGCAATCATCCATTTAAATATGAAGTTAATGTCAATTGAAAACATATTGCATAAAGTATAATTGTATCATATGCATATATTTTAAATGATTATTTGCCAAATGTATATTTTTGAATTTAATTTATATCCATTTGTTAATAAATTTTGAATTAATTTAAAACAAGTAAATTTTCTTGATTGTCATTTAATTTTACAATACAAAAAGCACAGGATGAGTAAGAGAGTATAATTACATATCTATTTCTTTGTATTGAACTTAATATTTATTATCTGAACAGATATAAAAATTTTATATAGCAATAAATTAATTGATTTGACATTCTTTAATATTTAATAAGTCATTATAAGCTTATTGTAATTATTTTGTTAGTAATAAATAACAGTCATATTATAATAGAAACTATATATGAATTGATTTGATGGTTGATATATGTACAAATATGATAATTATTGAAGATGAGTAATGATAGTTGCAATGAATTTTTTATGTATTTTATTTTAAATCATTATTGATTAAAGGGACTATCATATTAAGTCAGTATACAGTCATAATGATTGTAATCTGTGGATAATAATAATGTATTTTATTTTGTTACAAATTATAGTGTGTTGCTTTAATTATCTTTAAAGTTCATTGATGCAAATCATAAATTCAGTGTAAACATTACATTTTAATATTAACCCTTTTCCCGCCTCTTATGAGGCTCCTCGTTGACATCTGACGTCACTCTAACTCTGCCAGTTCTTATGCTAAAATATTCGTTTGACAGGTATTGAATAGGTTTTTAAAAGTTCTGTAAGATGGTGCCCTCTTCCGAATTATTTTACAAGTAAAAAATTAAAAAAAACGCATTTAAACCTAAACAAAGAAAGAACATTAGTTGTGATTGGTTGTTAGCATGCTCTCAGCCGAAAAAGACATTCTGATTGGCTGGAAAGAACAAAGAAACCGCCTGATCAAAGAAAATAAAGAAAAACGCTGAGATTTTCATTTCGAATGTGATTTAAGTATTTAAAACAGTATAATTTGAGAAATTAAAATAATTTTTAAAAAATAAACTAAAAAAACAAAATTATTTTCGAAAAATATTGAAGATTTTAGTAAAAATATTTAAGCTTTAGCAAAAAGAAATCTTTACTTTCCAATAACGTAACATTGAAAAAAAGCGTTTGCATCATCACTTTTTTGTTTAGACATTCACTTTATATTTGCCAAAATTGAATATATTTTATAATAAATAAATAGCAATTTATTTTTGAAAGAACTTTCATTCTCTTACATAACCTGAAAAATTAGTAATATACTTTTTATAAACGTATCTGAGTTGAATTTAATATTATAGGCAAAAATGTTTTAACAATAGGCTTTGTCTTCAGTTTGTGAGTTGGCCAATTAAAAGATTTGATTTTTACCTCATACAACCAATAATATAATTAGCGGTTTAAGGGTTAATATTTGATTACAACAAACATTAATAACCTTTCATATACTTTGACAGTTGTAGTATAAAGTTTTAACAATCTTGCTTTATTAAACTGAAGAGTAATTGGATATGATTTGTCAACTGTGTTTGAATAAGCATCATTTATTTTATATATTGTTATGATTGGATATTGAAAGACTTAAGGCTATTTAATAGGATAATTTTATTGTATATTTTAAATTGGTGAAAGTGGAAAGATATATTATGTTAGTTGATTTTGTATTATTATTAATCTTATTATAACTGACTTAGTTAATAAGAGTATATTGACATTAGTGGAATGGTACAGTTGAGTTAATATTACATTTGATTTTATTTAGTTGTAACTAGAAATCAGTTGAGATATATATTTAATTAAATATCATTGATATTGTAAATCTGTAGGGTATATTACAATTATTATTCCATCCATCCATCCATGAATTATTTCATTTAAATATAAATATGAATAATGTTTGACTTTTGATACAAGTTTGTATTATTATAGTGTTTTGACTCACAAGGAATATTAATGTTTATCTGTCTAATTCTTTATCATTATTGTCATTCTGTTATAAGGGATCTATATAATAGGCATGCACTATTATTTATAAGATAGTTATATTTAGTTTTATTGCTTCATTTTTAATCTATTACAAATAATAGTATGTAATAATAATTTTGCTTGTTTTCTAATTCTTTCTAAATGCTATTTGAATTTATGAAGTTACATCAAAAATTATATTATTGTTTAACTGAATTAAGTGTTAGATTGTTATTCATTGTTTGATATTTACTTTAGCTTAATTTATTATTTTCTTTCTGTTACAAATGATGCTATAATTCACAGGCATTATTAAATTATGATTGTTCTATCTTGATTCATATTTTTATTCTGTTATAAATAGTCATCAATAATTAGGATATGACAGGATATAGTATGATCAATATTTTTTTTGTTATAAATGACATTCAACTTCAGAGTATATTTTTATTCACTTGAAAATGGTGTCCAACAACTGGGCTATATTTTCGTTCAGATTATATTAAAGTTTTCATTTCCTATGATCATTATAATTATTCAGTTACAAATGGCTTCCATATCTGAGAGTTATTAAAAGAAGTGCATACCCTCATTTTTATTTTGCTAAAAATGGTGCCATAATTTGCAGATTATTATTAAACAAGTACCATTCTTTCATGGCCCACATTTTTATTGTTACAATATATATATATATATATATATATATATATATATATATATATATAAATGGTAAATACAATATTATAGTCTAAATTCTTTTGTAGCACTTTCGATTACATGGTAATGCTCATCAGCTTTAACTGAATTTCAAATTTTTAAACTTAATGTTATGTATATTTCCATAAGCTGTTTTTCGCCATATTTGCAACTTGCCTATTAATAATATCGTTCTTATATTTATAAATTAATATTGCCTCTTTAATTTTCCTCTTTTTATGATTTCTTTCTTCCATTAATATTTTTATTTTATTACTATTAAATGTAAACTTATAATTACAAGTTTTTCATGGTCAAAGATTACTGAAGCTGTATTAAATTGACTATTTATGTTATTTTTAATTCGATTATATAATAAATGATACTTTTTCAATCTTTTATTATATAATTGAACTAAAAATAACGTAAATAGTCAATTTAGTACAGCTTCAGTATTCTTTGACCATGAAAAAACTTGTAATTATAAGTTTACATTTAATAGTAATGAAATAAAAATATTAATGGAAGAAAGAAATCATAAAAAGAGGAAAATTAAAGAGGCAATATGCATTGATAAATATAAGAATGATGTTATTAATAGGCAAGTTGCAAATACGGCCTTACACAGCTTATGGAAATATATGTAACATTAAGTTTAAAAAATTTGAAATTCACTTAAAGCTGACAAGGATTATCACATAATCGAAAGCGCTACAAAAGAATTTAAACTATAATATTGTATTTACCATTTATTTTTATTTTTTACATATATATATTTTATAATGGGTATTGTATCTTACATATATATATATATATATATATATATATATATGTAATATATATATATATATATATATATATATATATTACATTTAATGTTTTCATAGTTATATGATGTAGATAAAAGATTTTTTGGTTAAAACTGTGTATTATTTTCTATTATATACCAATATTTTGATGAACTAGTATCCACCATTGTCAAGATAAACTCTTGAAAGAAAATTTGTTTGATCTCAAACTGTAACATGACTGAATGTGAGATGAAGCATGGGAATCAACTTGAAATAGTTTAGAATTCAGAATATGAGGTTTATCAAAATGTATATTTCTCTTAGTTTTAACAACCATCAATTTAAAATCAATATTCAAAGGCATAGATAAAATAAGAGGTTTCCATATGGCTGGAATACATTGTGCTTCATCCACCCTATTTAAACCAGTAGGTCTCTTTAATATTTCAATTGACTCTCTCCTGGTTCTCAAATCATATCTGTAAGACTGGCCTACATAGTTTCTTGAGCATTGCAAACATCGTATTTCATAAACTCCTTGGTATTACAAAAATATTCTGTCTTTAGGTTTATATAAAAAAAATCACCATTTTTTTTTACCAGTAGAAAAAATAGTCTTTATATTAAAACAAGATAGTCTTCTACTGATTTTATCAGTAATCCCTTTAATATAAGGTAAAATTACTCTATTAAAAGAGAAATTGTCAATTCTATCCTCTTTTTTCCTTTTTTATCAATGCTATATAAAGCCTTACATATGATGTTTTATTATAATCATTAGAAAGTAGAATATTTTTTGTAAGTTCTATTTCTTGAGTAAGATGTTCTTTATCAGATAAATTATAAGAGGTAGTCAAAAGATTTTTTGCTACAGAAAATATTTGAGCAGGGTGATGATGAGAATTAAAATTAAGATATCTGTTTCTATGGGTGGATTTTCTGTAAACTGATATTGATAATGTTTCATCACATTTTCTTGTACTTAAAATGTCTAGAAAATAAAGCGATCTGTTATTTTCCACTTCCATAGTAAATTTAATATTTGGATGCCAATTATTTATAAAAACAAGAAAAGAATTTAAGGCATCACTGCCATGAGGCCATATAGTGAATGTATCATTAACATATCTAAGCCAAATGGAAGATTTTTTAATAGCTGCACATAATACTTGAATTTCAAAATTATCCATGGAAAGATCAGCAATTACAGGTGTCAGTGAGATCCCATAAAAAGTCCTTTAATTTTTTTAAACTTTTGAGAATTATAAACAAAAAATGTATTTTCAAGGCAATTCTTCGCTAATGGAATAATAAAATCAGGTAAATCATTGTATTGTGCTATATACATAATGCTTCTTCAACAGGAATATTAGTAAACATAGAAGAAACATCAAAACTAACCAATAAATCAGTTCCAGTTAGTTTTACAATTTTTATTATAGTAATAAAATGACTTGAATTTTTAATTCTTGATGGAATCTTGTCTCTCAATGGTTGTAAGCATTGGGCTAAATATTGAGCCAAAGCATGTGTGGGAGAACCTATAGCACACACAATAGGTCACAATAGTATCTCATTTTTATGAATTTTAGGCAAACCATAAAATTTAAGATATAATGAAGAACCTTCTCTTGGAGAAATTTTAATTTTCATATCTTCCTCTATACTAGAACGTTTGATTAGACATTTTGTCTTTTTCTCTTAATATGTTAGCGGATCTCTAATAATTTTTTTATAAGTTCCATCATTTAATAAATCTACAATTTTATTATTATAATCTAAACGATTAAGTACAATAGTCACTTTCAAAAGATTTTTTGCTTTCTCTTTTAACAGAATAATTTTATCTTATATGAAACGGATTAATGATAAAATCAGTAGAAGACTATCTTGTTTTAATATAAAGACTACTTTTTTTATTGGCAAAAAAATTGATGATTTTTTACATAAACCTAAAGACAAAATATTTTTGGAACACCAAGGAGTTTATGAAATTCCATATTTGCAGTGCTCAAGAAGCTATATAGGTCAGTCTAATAGATGAATAAATGTCAGAATAAAGGAACATAAAAATGCTTTTAATCAAAAAATTAACACAACGGCTTTTACTTCTCATTTTTTGGGAATTGGTCACAAACCAGACTTTGACAATGCAAAAATGCTTGCTAATTTGGAGAGATATTATTTGAGAACCATGAGAGAGTCAATTGAAATATTAAAGAGACCTACTGGTTTAAATAGGGCTGATGAAGCACAACATATTCCAGCCATATGGAAATCTCTTATTTTATCTATGTCTTTGAATATTGATTTTAAATTGATCGGTGTTAAAACTAAGAAAGGAGTTTGCTATTAACTGAAAGAAGACCCTTTGATTCCTCTTGGAGGTCTTAAAGGAACCGAGCAGGGCAAATTCCTAATGTCAACTCCATACGTTCTTGTCGTTGCAGCTGTTATTACTATATGATTATTCATATACTATACGAACATGGATGGGCTGCTCACCAACACACATTAGCCAGTGTGGTGAGTTTATTGGCTTTTTACCTCTGAGTTTAAGATCAAGAAACACCATGGTCTTTCTTCTCAGTGCCTGATAAGGCAGAATGAATGTTTGTGTAAATGATAAATATTTTTCCAATACATATATACAATTATGACAGACAAAAATAAAGCATGGCCCTTATTCCCAGGAGGCTGTAAAGTCACCAACCAAGGCAGCGGTTGGTGGCCAAAGGCGGAGGGTGCTAAGAATTTCCTGATTGCGGACCCAGGCTGCCATTTGATGATGACTTTTTATTTAAGTACTTACAACTGCAGATCACTTTCAAGTGAAGGAAGATTGCAAGAATTAGAAGAAGAACTGTCTTATATTAAATGGGACATTATTGGACTTTGTGAAGTTAGAAGAAAAGGAGAAGAAACAATTGATTTAAAAAGTGGACATATACTCTATTATAAAGGCACACATATTGGAAATACAAGTGGAGTAGGATTCATTATAAATAAAAAGTGGAAGAACAATATTGTGGAGATTGATGGTGTATTGGACAGAGTGGCAAGATTTGTTATACAACTTAATAGCAGATACCAAATGCAGATAATTCAGGTTTATGCCCCAACAAGTTCTCATAGTGATGAAGTAGTAGAAGATTTTTATATGGATGTACAAAAGGCTTTTGATCAGAGTAAACAACATTTTAAAATTGTTATGGGAGACTTTAATGCTAGAATTGGTAGACAAATGAAAGATGAAATTGCTGTAGGTAATTTTGGTTATGGTAATAGAAATGAGAGAGGACATAGACTTGTGGAGTTTGCAGAAAAAGAAAAACTTTATATTATGAATTCATTTTTTGAGAAAAATATTAAAAGGAAATGGACATGGAAGCATCCAAATGAAGGTACAGCAGAATTGGATTATATTTTGACTAACAGAAAATACATATTTCAAGATTGTAATGTTCTTAATAAATTTAACACAGGAAGTGATCATCGATTAGTAAGGTGTAAGTTACATGTTAATGTAAAACTAGAGAGACAAAAATTATTAAGAAAAACAATATTTACAGTTGATATTCCTAATCTTCAGAAACATTCTAATGAATTTAAATTAGAACTTACAAATAGGTTTCAAGTGTTAGGAGATTTTGAACATGATTCAGATTTGAATGAAATTAATATGAAAATAGCTGATACACTTTTAAAAACTGCAACAAACATAGCTGGTAGAAAAAAGCAGCAATTGACTAATAAAATTTCTACTGAGACTAGAGAATTTATGAAGAAAAGAAGGAATATGAAGATATACAAAAATGATGTATTAAAATGAATTGAATATCTCGAATTTTGTAAAATGGTACGGAAAAGAGTTGAAAATGATATAAGAAAGTATAACTGTGAAATAGCAAGGAAAGCTGTAGAAGAAAATAAAAGTCTCAAAAATGTTAAACAACATTTTGGTATTGGTAGGAAATTTATATCTGCAAGAAAAAAAGATGGAATTATTACTAAAAAGAGAGATGACATCATGAAATTGGTAGAAGATTTTTATCAAGAATTATATAGTAATAAAGAACAAGTACCTCCTATATCTATTACATCTTCCGAATTGCCCAGAATTTTAAATGAAGAAGTGAGACATGCAATTAAGTGTATGAAGAAAGGAAAGGCTCGAGGAAATGATGGAATTATAATTGATATATTAAAAGAAGCAGGTGAAGAAATAGAAACAATTTTAGCAAAGTTATATACCAAATGTCTAAATGATAAAGATGTACTGGAAGATTGGAAGAATGCAGTAATAATATTAATATTTAAAAAAGGTGATAAAGAAGATATTAGAAATTACAGACCTATCAGCCTTTTATCAGTTTTATATAAAATTTTTACCAAGATAATTACAACTCGTCTACAGAGAACTTTGGATTTCCACCAACCAAGAGAACAAGCTGTATTTAAAAGTGGTTTTAGTACAATAGATCATATCCAGGTATTGAGAGAAGTCATAGAAAGGACAAACGAATATGAGTTGTCATTATGTTTTGGATTTGTAGATTATGAAAAGGCATTCGATTCTATACACATTTCTTCAGTGATTAAAGCATTGGATCATCAAGGTATAGATCCAGGATATTGTCATATTTTAAAGAATATTTATAAAAATGCAACAGCAACAATTAGATTACATAATGATACTGGAAAAATCAACATTGAGAAAGGTGTAAGACAAGGTGACTCCATATCTCCAAAACTCTTTACAGCAGTTCTGCAAGAAGTATTTTGTGGATTAAAATGGGAAACTAAAGGAGTGAAAGTAAATGGAGAGTATTTAAGTCATTTAGATTTCACAGATGATGTAGTTGTTTTTGCAAATAATGCTTCAGAGCTGAAGGAAATGTTGCAGGAGTTAGCAGATGAAAGTAGAAAAGTAGGACTAAAGATAAATGTTAAAAAGACTAAAATAATGTTTAATCGATTTGCCTAAAATATGAAAATAAAGATTGATTATGAAGAATTAGAAGAAGTTAACAGTTACAAATACCTTGGTCAGATTATTAATACAGATGGAAACATCATGGAGGAAATTAATCATAGAATTAAACTTGGCTGGAGTGCTTTTGGTAGAAATAACTTGATACTAAAAGGAAATATGCCTATGTGTTTGAAAAGGATGGTTTTTAACAAATGTGTTTTACCAGTTCTTACTTATGGATCTGCGACTTGGACACTTAATAGAAGAGCAATACAGAGACTTCAGACCACTCAAAGGAGTATGGAGAGATGTATGTTGGGAGTAACAAGAAGAGATCGAAAACGCAATGTATGGGTAAGACAACAAACAGGTGTTACTGACCTTATTGAAAAAATTAAAAGATTGAAATGGAGTTGGGCTGGACATATTGTTAGAAGAGATGATAATAGATGGACAATTGAAATTTTAAACTGGATTCCAAGAGATTGTAAAAGACCCAGAAAGAGGCCACATGTGAGATGGATGGATGAAATAAGAAAATGTGCAGGGGTGTTGTGGAGAAGAGAAGCTAAAGATCGGAGAAGATGGATTAAACTTGGAGAGACCTTCATCCTGCAGTGGATTGATAATGGTTGATGATGATGATGATGAAACCTCATATTCTAATACTAAACTATTTCAAACTGATTTTCATGCTTCATCTCGCATTCAGCCATGTTACAGTTTGACATCGAACAAATTTTCTTTCAAGAGTTTACTTTGACAGTGGCGGTTGCTAGTTCGTTAAAATATCGGTATATAATAGAAAATAATACACGGTTCTACCCAAAAAATATTTTATCTATATATATTGAAGCTAACTATTTGTGTCTATCTATATTTGTTTAACTTAGAAGCAATTGATTTACTTAAAACTTTTGTTGTGTATATGGGCATGAATGGAGTCACATAAACTACATTTAAATACTGTATATAACAAATTTGATTCACTGTGGTTTTAATTTACATTGTATAATTTTATTCTAGTATTGAATATATGTGTATACATATTTCATAAATAACAGGCAATAATTATAATAATATCTTTAAAAATATTTCTTTGAATAAGTAGTTATATTCTATTAGCCAATTTCTTTTGCCAATTTATTACTTCTTAAGTCTAATAGAAATTGTTCTTTGTTTCATGTTAAATATCTAAAGGCTTTTCATTATGTTTATAGAATATTTTATTTTGTGTTAATTTTGTTACCTTTATAGTAAAAGTCTTAATTTTTTTAAAACATGTACAAAACTACTCACACATAATTATTGAAGCAATAAGTAAGCAACAAGTTTCCAGAAAAATGAATTGGTCATGGGGGAATATTTTGGAAACTAAAATAAGAAATTTTTGTAAAAATAAGAAATTTAATAAAGATTTAGATTACCGGTTTAAATGTCGTCATTGATAAAAAAAATTATATTAATACTTTTAATTAGAAATTTGTTAGAAAATTTTAATTAAAGAAAGTCTGGAAACTTTTGTTTACATTAATATAAAAATCTAGTAAAACATATTTGGTCATCTTCAAATCAGTCACTGATGATAGTTTTGTAGGAATAACCAGAAATGAAAATACATATAATAAATAGTAAAGTAGAATCACTGATCACTTCAATTGATCATCCTCCAGTGAGTGGACCAGCATTCCAGCATGAAGTTTATTTGTCTTATTGTTACTAAGAAAGCAATCATTTAAGTTATTTAAAAAATACTTGCCTAAGCAATAATTGCAAGGAAATCAAGTCATATATCACGTGACTTAATTTAATAAGCTTGTATTATAAATATTATATAATGAGCATGCTAATAGCTCTTAATGAGTTTTTCAGAATATTCCTATCCTCAGACTGCTTTCTAGCTTTTGCCTTTCCTAAGTGAGGCATTAGGCTATTCAAGCATTAGATTTAAAATACCAGTTCCACGCCCAGCACTTTATTTAATGTTCAACTATTAAGTAGAAAATCTGAAATTTTCAGACATCCATATGTCTTAAAATCCAGCTATCTAACTTAAATAGCTAAGCAATATAGAAAAATATTTCATTTATTCCATCCGTAACCATTGCCAAAGAGTCCAGAGGAAAGTATAATGATAAATATTTCTCCCATGAGTTTTTTTTTTTCAGTTATTAGCCTGAATAAGACAGACATAAAATGCTCAAGAAATACTTCTGATATTATGTAAATTTTCTTCAGTTTTGAATTGAATTAATAATAAAATATTCTGTAAACCAAGAAGTTGCACCAGCAAAATAAATATCCTAAGAAGTGAATCGAAGATAAGTACTCTGCTTATTAAGATATTTAAAGCTGTCACTTTGAATCAATATGATGCTATACACCCTACTAATAAATATAGCTATGTTTTAATTCGGACATTTGTACATTAATGATCAATCATTTTTGAACTTTTACATAGACTCTTGTCATAGGAATAACGTCAATAACTTATTTATATATGTTTGTATAAATTTAGTGCATAATTTTCAGATAATTGTAGATATATTTCTTTAATTTTATTTTATATTATGCTTACAATTTTTATTTATTATTGAGAAGTAGGTGACATTTGTGTGACTAATTTTTTTAAAATAGTAAACATGAACCAGTCATCAGGCAAAAACTCTCCATATAGTAGTGCCACCTTGTGGCCTTCATCAGTGATAGGGATTTTATGCACAAGCCTTCTGGAATTCATTGATTATTCTGGTTAGCACAAGAGGCACTACTATATGGAGAGTTTTTGCCTGTTTACTAATAGTTATATGCTAGCATGAGATGGTGATCATATGATGTTTAGTGGTTTATGAACCAGTCATGTGTTAATTTATGAAGATTGTTTCGAAAAAATTATAAATTGCTTAAATATCACATTCCTCTTACTATGCTACTTATATTGTATTTTTTTGAGTAGTTTTGCTTATATATATAAATTTATTTTTATGGTTAAATAGTTAGGCTTCACAGTCATATAAAAATATAAGCCAAAACGAATGCATGCGGATAAATTTTAGAAAAGCCATTACAGTATGTATGACCAATTTATTTAATAAAAATTTTTATGAAAACAATAATATGATTTTATGTTTTAAAAAAAGTGCATTCAATCAATGAAAAAAATATTGAAAAGTTTACATTTTGTAAATTATTTTCTAGCTACATATATTTCAAATTGCAAATCTGCAACATTGGAAAGAGTGCATGTTAATGAATGTACCAAACTCTCCATATATTAGTGAGGTTTTGATGGTTTTATTCATGTTAATAATCTTTGGAAGGACTCAGGGAGGAATTCCTCAGAATGTTAAACTCACATTTATATAAACGTTATTCCATTTTAGAGATTCATAAATATTTAATTTCAGGCCAATTATTTACGATTTTAATAAGGGATTTCAATAAGTAGGTTCTTGCTAGGCTTTGATGACTTTCCAGTCTTCATTATTTAAGCAGATGAATATTTCCTGCTGTATACTTATAACCATAAACCCAGGGGTGATATTCAAAATGTTTAACAACAGATAATCTAAAAAAAAAAGAAGGTAGGAATTAAATAAATAACATTTACTATATTAATATTATTTTCAGTTTTATTGACGGATTTAGAAAACGTATTATAAATTCTTACTGGAAAAAATATTCAATGTTCATATCAATAGTACAAATGCAATAATCATACTTAATTTAATAATTTCCATATCATATTTTCATTTACACTTGGTATATTGGGAACTTTTTATTTCACATGGTTATCACACATTCCAGATGGCAGCATGGTTGAAACCAGACTGGTATATGAAGGTCATAGAGTTGACAAAGATTATGTTATGGAAATGGCATGGAGCAGATTATGGGAAAACTCAGAGTGGGGAATGGAAAGGGAAGGTAAAGTGGTTAACAGGTTTCTCTGGGCATAATGGCTGAGGGATTCCTGTCTCCATATAAGGAGAAGTCATAGTGCATCACATCACATCTAAACTAACTAAATTATAAAATATTAAAGATATAATTAAATATCAAACATATATTTTTTTGGCTTTTATTTACAATTTTTTTTAAAGAATGGCATAATCGATTTATTATTTTGTGGGGTTTGTTTTAACAATAGGTATGTAAAACTTTAAACATTTTAACAATGGGTATAGCCATATCTGCGCCTACCCACTGAATATCACCTTTGCATATACCCAGGTATGTCTATGCAATGGCTGGCAAACTATATATACATTGTTGTTTCTTAACTGAATATTTTTTTTATGGCCTAATATTTCTATGAATTATTAAATGCTCTTTTTTATGCCTGACCTATTGTATTATTATATTGGAATGTTTAGATGTTCTTAGACAATGAAAATTCCAGAATATTTGGATCAGTCTGTAATTGGATTCACTTAAAGATGTGATTGAATTATATATATGTTGGGTCTTGACTTGATTGTGCTGTGCATTTACATTATTTATATATTCCTAGCTAGAGCTACATTATCGATCCAGGGATCATTGGGATGTGTGAAATAATATAAATAATGTCCATGTTTTACACACATAGTGTACCATATAATGTTGAACTGACATTTTTAAGCACATTAATTATAAAATATACAGTTGCTATGTGTTTACCAAGATAATGATTATAGTGATATTGCTCAATCTCCAATTATAATAATTTTATGAATTTATATAGGTCGAATTCTTTTAGTTAAGTTAATCAATTTTTCTTGAGTTCAAACTCCAACAAGTTACCTTGATCCATTGGATCTGCATAACATAGTTAAACCTTATTTTTATAATGTGAAGTGCATTTCTAATTTTTTTTGTTTTGTTGATATCATATTAATTAATTTGTAATACAATTATTATCTCTGCATAGTTATAATTTTTGTCATTTAATTTAAAGTCTCTTGTATTTTCCTAACCTAACAGGATTTAAGAGAAAATGTTGTTAATATCAAATGAAATAGCCAGGTGAAGATTGCTCTGGGTGATGATATTTGGCTTTGTATTGTTTATAATAGGATTCTATATATGTTACACACACGATGGATGGTCATTTTCTAATTCTTAGGATTGACTTTTCAGTGCTTCAGATTTGATTGTTACAGTATATATCACCATTAGAAACCAGTCAACACTAAAACAACCCCCCCATATAGATAACAATCAACAATGTCAAGCTGTTATCAAGGCAACCTTCTTTTAACAATAAAGGTAATGGAGAAAATAATGGAATTGGTCATCTATTATATTCACCATATATTGATACACTATCTCTTTAAAAGAGATTTTTTTATGTATCATGGAAAACTATTATTTTCTTTAATATTTAACTTTATTTATTATTTAAGTAATATTTAGAAAAATGATACACTTAAAAATATATAAGGATTGTTAGAAAAAATTTAAACTTACAGATATTTATTTATGATCCATTTATATTTGGATATTAGTTTTGTATACTGAGGTCAACCACCTTGAAATACTGTTTGTGTAACAGAAATAAAGTTAGGATATCTTATAGAGAATATTTTTTTTGCTAATGATTAATTTATACATTAGCCATTTCTTCTATAAATTTATATTATATGAATTTTTATAATTAGTGATTAGAATGATGATGACAATTAAACCATACATTTTATTAAAATCACCATCATCTCTTTACAAACACCTACATGTGAATTAATCTAAGAACCATATTATTGAATAGATTAATTCCCAATAAATGATGTACCTCAAAGGTCGTTTGAGTGCTACTTTTATTAGGGGAAATAATTTCCTCACATCTTTCTATCCTAATTACTTTCCATTAACATTATAATGTACTCTCAGCCTAGAGTGTAAATATTTGGGATGATGATCAAACAATCATGGGGTAGTTATGTATAATCACAAACATTATTTCATTTCTAAAACGGAAACAATTTTTATTGAATGAATTTGATTGGATTAAATTATTCATGCTAATAATGTGCAACCCTGAACTGATGTATCAGGAAAAAATTAATGGTCCTGTTTTCAACAAAGAAGGAGAAAAAAGTAAAAAAATATCCTGTGTTACAATTTTTAATGTTTGCTAATGCACTAATATACCATATATTTCCAATGTATATAATTCTTTTTTACATTAATACTATTATAATACATTAAAGATCAGCCTTTCAAGCTATTGCGCATGCACTTTTTATGAGTGTTAATAATAAATGAATACTTTCACTCCCAACACAAGATATAGTATTTAAGAAAGAATAAAATGAATCCACTTATTCTTTCCAACCCAAATGCTTATATATGGGCAAATCTTAAGTACTGGAAGTGAAAGTGTGAGGATAGACCACTCACTTTAAATTATTGTTTACGATGTCTGAATGAATAACACTGATGAAATTACCTAGAATTTACTAAACATCATTCTCAAATGAAACTTAAACATATGTAAATAAGCATTTATTTTATATAGTGCATGTTTATAAATTGTAATACATTAAAGATCAGCCTTTCAAGCTATTGTGCATGCACTTTTTACGAGTGTTAATAATAAATGAATTCAAAGGAGTACATTGTTCACCCATAATTCCCTATTTGAACAGCAACCTTAGCCTTTGAATGACAATAAAATTGGTAACATATATATTAAATATAAAAATTACAGAAAATAAAAGTCTTACATAAGAACAAGTTGTATTTCTAGAGATTTGACCTACAAAAGACACCCCAGAGATGGGTAGACAAAATAAGGAAATGTGCTGGGATGATGTGGTGAAGAGATGTTAAAAATAGGAGAAACTGGGTTGAATTTGAAAAACTTTCATTTTGCAGTGGTTTGATAATAGTTGAACATGATGATAATGACAAAAAAGTTTTTTTTCAAAATAAATTATTTTTCACATTCTTCAAGAAAACTTCATGATTTCTAAATTTGCTTCTAATTTCTTTATTTTCATATTTTTACATTTCATTTTTTTAAATTTAGGTTTAACTTAAAATTTTTAAGCCTATGGTGATCCTAGTTAAGAAATTAAAATTAAATCAAACTGATGATTAAAAGAGAGAAAAACAGATGTGTTTAAGGTAGCAGAACATGTATGTGCCAATGAACATATGTTCAATTGGAAAAATACAAAAAAATATTGGATAGAGAAGAAAAAGTTGAAAGAGAATGTAAAACTGTTCAACATGACAATTGTGAGCAACCCCATAAATCAACCGAATGTGACTATACATAATGTATGGAAACCACTAATCAACTTTGCTCTTAGGAAAATGTGGAGAAATCAGAACAACCTCATAGATAAGTATATGAAATTTCTACCGACTGTTGCCTTTGGCAGAATGGCTCAGTTGGTTAGAGCATTACATTTAAATTCAATACTCAAGAATCTAAGGGTCCAGGTTTAAATCCCGTGCTAGTACTGTCACTGGTCAAGCCAGCAACACCTGAAGAAGAGGGAAGAATAATACTTCTTGAAATGTTGTGCATATACTAATCTGTTTGATGTGCTATTACTAACAGTTGAATGTATTTGGAATATTTAAATAAAGTTAATTTTTTTCTTAAGATATTTAATACACATATTAGATTATGGAAATAGTCCAATATAGAATTATAACTATAACACCATCATCACAAACCTTCAGGAAAACAATCTGGCTGCATATTTGTTTATTTACAGAATTTTTGTTTTTACATTCAATTTTATCTTTAAAATAACTTGTTTTTACACACCATTGTGAATTGAGCCGTTAATTAAGCTCTTGTTACATATTTAAACTTAATATAGGTTTAAAATTTAACGATGACCAATTAACGTTCACAATAAATGTTTTCTGAATAACATTTTTGAATCAATATCTTTGAATTAGTTATTATTACTTACATAATCATGCATAAATGTTATTTGTAACTCCCAGTAGGGTAATTTTTATTAAATATCATTTATATATATATTTTGATCAATTATTTTTTTAGTGTTTAGAATAATGTTTTAAAATAAATATAAATCAAAATGAGATATTTATATTTTAGAATGATTCCATCATTGGATGAATTTGTATATTTTTGTGTAAAGAATAGTTCCTTCCACAATTTTACATATATATAAATCGCTATATTATTAATTATTACATATGTACAAAGTAATACTTGTGAAAATAATATGCAGGTTTAAAAATCAAGTTCACAATAAGTTCAAGCTCTAGTTTAAGCACAGTCTGTAATTACTGGTTTAATTAAAGAATAATGGATCACGTACGGTTTAAAACAGTTATTGATGAAAGTGTGTGTTCAATTTTCTAGTACCTATGTGAAGAGTAGTTCTTTCCATAACATTATATATATGTATAAATTATTTTGTTACTAATTATTACATATACTGCATATATTTTCAGTTGATTATTTTTTAGCAGATTCCAATATGGACTCAGTTTTTTACTGAACTTGTTATTAGAAGATTATATTTATTTATTTGATCTTGATAATTTCTATTTTCATTTTTATAGTCCATATTGTAATCATTGGTAATATACTTTGATGTATATCTAATATATAGAGTATATAAGCACAGACTTTCACACGACCCACCACTCTCCACACTATCTCATAACACTGATACACATATATGTCGAAAAAGATAAATAATCACAATATTGTATATCATGCTAAATCAGCAATCATCAGTTGGTCCAGATTATTATCTTTACACATATATGCAATAAGTGCTCATATATATATATTAAGATAGCCAATCCTCATACTTTAATGGACAGGCTTCAATCTACTCCATACTCCAACTCTTCAACCGTCCATCCAATTGAAAATCTGATGATGGAATGCTCAAAGGCCACCCAGATGTATATTTATAAATATGCAATCTGATGACGAATGGTCTTTTATAAATAAAAAATATAACTTATGACACAAAATAATTCTTAAGAGTTTTAGTTATTTATTTTTGTGATCTTATACATTAGTTTTATTTCATCTCATGAAGCTATCATTTTGATAAGATTTTTTTAAAATAAAATTTGTTTCTGCTTAATTGATTGATAAGGAATATTATATCCAATATACCAAATTCTTAAAACAATTTATGTTTGCATTAAAAAAAAAAGCTGAACTATCTTAAAGCTGAGTATCTCAAAAATATGTGGGTCATACTTATTTTAAGATATATTATTTATTTATTTTCATTTGTTTTTAAGTTAATAAATTATATTTGCAATTGATTTATTTATTTTAACATGGACAAAAAATATAATTTTTAAGCCTTAACTATGGATTAATTTTTGGAAATTCATGAATGTAAGAAGTGATACTCACCATGTGTGAAATATTTATTATTTGTTTTTCATACTCTATACTATAATTTTAATAATATTTCAGTATCATCTACATTGTCGAGACATTAATCATGCCTGGAAATATAACCAAACAATTAACTTATTCATCCGGTATACTGAATAGTTCTTATATAAGTAAATTGTGGAATTTTAACTTAGGATTTTTCAGTCTGTATTCATACTCCACTTCATCTCATGTGTTCCAGTTGTTTGAGATGGAGTGGAGGATGTTCCTAAGTCTAATTCCCTCTATTTATATAACCAAACAATGATTTTTATACTAGTAAATCAACAGACTTTTTTTAGAAGATGAATATTCGATGATGCAATCTTTTTTACAAATCAGCCTACTCCAATGTAGCTAAACAGTAATCAAATTATAAAACAAAAATAATCTTATTAATAAACTTTGATCAAGAAACTGTACATCAAAATATGTTATTAATAGATTAATGTACTTTAAAAATTATGCAAACAAATCTTGATAGGTATTAATATCAGGGATCATGCATGACACATTCTTTATTCAGTTGCAATTCTATATGAAAGCAATTTAAAGTTTTTACACAATATATATATGCATTTTACAAATGCTCATCAACTGCCTTGTGATGATGTCAGTAGTCTTCTTTTCTTGGTTGTTGCAGTCAACATCACTTCAGGTTTGTTTGCTTATTTTTTAAATGCATTAATCTATTCATCCAATAATGTATGAAAACTTTTTGATCAAGGTTTATTAAGTAATTTTTGACTAAATTTGATTAAAATTTTGATGTACTAGGATTAGACTGAAGTATAGAAAAGTTGCCATTGCATGGTTTGGCACAGAGCATCCAACCTGAGATCAGGAGTGCCCAGGATTACAGTTTGGCACAGTTAGTAGAGCATCTGACTTGGGATAAGGAGATTCCAGGATTGGAATTGGTAGAGTATCCAGCTTGGGATCAGAAGGTTCCAGGATCACAGTTTGGCACAGTTAGTAGAGCATCTAACTTGGGATCAGGAGATTCCAGGATTGCAATTGGTAGAGCATCTAACCTGGGATCAGGAGCTCCCAGTTTCAGTTTAGCACAGTTGTCAGAGCATCTGACTTGGAATAAGGAGTTACCAGGATTGGAATTGGTAGAGTATACAACTTGGGATCGGAAGGTCACAGGATCACAGTTTGGCACAATTAGTAGAGCATCTGACTTGGGATCAGGAGGTTCCAGGATTGCAATTGGTAGAGCATCCAATCTGGGATCAGGAGGTCTTCGGATTGATTCTAGTGTTTGCAGTTCTAATATTTGTTATGAAATCCCAAACAATAAAGGCATTAGCAATTTTTATAGAAATGATCATAACATTGAATATTCACATTTTAACATCAAGTTTATCAATTTACCAACAGATAACATAAGAGAAACAGTTGTTATATTTTCAAGATGTTTCCTAAAATGTATCCATACTGCAGAATGATTTGTCAAATTTTTCACATAATATGGCAGTATAATAATAGATATTTTATGCACAGTAATTGGAACTGACATTCTCCAGATACCTTAATATATTTTTCTAAAATCAGTCATTAATTTATTAATTAAACAATTGATTATATAAATAAATAACTTATTCCAACTTGACTATTCTTTTTAAACACTTAACACATACTATATTATAGAGTATGCTAAGAACTTCATGTGATGCATGTTTAATAAATAATGGTTATATACAAGAAAATGAGTTATTTGTTTCTAAATGAGTAAATAAATAATGCACTCTTTATATAATTAAGAAATTAAGAAAAATAAAATATTTACTATCTTAAGTTAGTTTATATTTATATATTAGGCAATTTGATTCATTGCTTATTTTATTGTATTGAAATAAATGTTTTATTTTATGATGCCAAGAAATAATTTGTATTATAATTATTATTTTACTGAACACTAATTATCTCGTTTTATGTCTGATTGTTATTAAGAGGTTTAAATTTGGCATGTAAAAGAAAAATATTATATACTGTACTTACCTTGAACTAATTCTATATATTGATATATATGCTTGGTTTACATAATATTAAATATTTTAAAGCCTCTATCTGTCTATCATTCTTAAGGAAATATATTTTTTTGTTTCACATCCAACATCAGCATAGAATTATTATTGTTATTTTTATATACTATATATTTATGTGCTTTAGGAAAGAAGAAATAGTTTTATCATAATTTTTTTTTCAAACTGTTTTATGATCTATAATTAGCAATCACAAATGTAATAATTATATATGTGTGTGTAATATAAAATTTTAATGGATGTTTTAAATGGAAATATTTAATGTGTCAAGTCATCCATTTATAATTACTTAATTAGAAATCACTTTACTTAGAACAGTAGCTAATGAAAGCCACCTATTTCAAAGCAAACTAAAGCTATCAGGCTACTTGTTTGTTTTTTTGCAATCGACATGACAGTTTTACTTTAACTCTGAGCATAGAGCAATTGGCTTTCATTAGTTACTGTTCTAGGTAAAGTGCTTTCTAATTAAGCAATTATAAATAAATAGCTCCATAGATTAAATATTTTTATATAAATATGTATTTGTACATATTTTAATATGTTAGAAATAAACTTTTCCTATCTACCCATACATAAAAATATTTAATAGAATCTGTACATGCTTTCTTATAAATAGTGAATACTTAAAAATATATATAAAATGTCTATTAAATAAGTTATTTTTATATGGAATATTTGGTTATAGTGTAATATGTCATTTGCCATTGATAGATTCAAAACATAAAATGAATAGATAATGTTTTATCAACATTATATCTATGTTTGTGTTTATACATTTCCGATTTATACAATTCCAATTTTAACATATGGGCAATCATGTTTTTTTTTAAAGTTAGGTCATTCTAGTAGAAACATAATATTACGTACAGTTTTTAATTACTCTATTTACAAAATAATTGTGAAATTTCAATTAAAATGTTAACATATGGTATAGCACATTAATTACTAATTAAAACAATTGAATCTAAATCTGTGACGAATGGGTTAAAAGTTTAAATTCTATTTTTAAATTGATAAATGTTATTTATTATTATTACATTTAAAAGTTTGTTTAAAAATAAATGAGATTTTATTTATAAATGAGCTCTTAATTTTATTACTGTATTAAGTTATCTTATATGTTTGCAATAATAATTTTTAAGTATTAAATATTGCCAAAAAAAAATTCAGGTGAAATAGGATTTCCAGATGAATTATACTAATTAGATAAACTTTGATAATATTTTTTGAAAATATATATAGTTATAAAAACATTGTCACTGTAAATCGGAAAAATATATTCTAACTATACTTGTTTTTTTGTTTTTTTTTATGTAGAACAGAATATATTTTTGCATATACATTGTAATACTCATCAATATTTTTAAATAAAATAATTTTAGATAATTTTTGTAGTTTTTAATGCCTGTATATTTGTCAGAATTTTTTTAGCCTATCTATTTCACTTGTAAGATATTCTTGATTGTTTGGTTGATTTATGTTTGTATTCATTTTTATATCTTTACTTTTTTGAAACTAACATGCAAATTTGTTGTTATATATTTCCTGTTGTTCGTTTGCTTTTAAAAAATGAACAATATAATGTATTAATAATTAAATTATAAAAAAAAAATTATTAATTTTGCAATTCATGTAATATTTAATTGCTTGAACTAAGAACTTAACTTCAATCATTGTATCATTATGCTAAACAACACAGAATCATTATTTGTGTGTGTGGAGGGGGGAATATCAATGGAAATTAAAATAGCATATTTAGCCTTAAAAGCATTAAAAATTAATGAAAAAATTAAGATGTCATGAAAGTTGTATGGATATTATTAAATAAATTGATTTTGAAAGCATTTGTATTTAGCTGGATTTATGAATATGTGTTTGACTAGTTGCTATATTTTTTTTTCATGTGTCATAGCATCGGCTGGGAAGCAAACCTGCAACCCGGGCAACTGCTTATAAGACAGTCACGCTGGCCTCTCGACCACCAATGCTTGATGAGTTGCTATATTTTTTAATTGGACTTCTCACCTTATGCTGAAATTCATATTGATTTTATTTCATCTTATAATAATCTTTTGTAAGGTATTTATGTGTTTTTGTTTTTATTTTTAATAGCTTACATCTATTTGCTTTGCTTTCTTCTAGTTAATTCATTTATTCTTTTTTTAATAATCTGCGTTTTTCTCTGCATTTGATTTTTTTTTATAATATCTTATGAGTATGCAGTTATGTTGGGAATTATAGTATAGATACATTACAATAGTTGATTATAGCTAATTTAATAGCAGTTCATTAGTAAAATAATCATAAACTATCACCTTATACTATATGAAAAAAATTATGACTGGATATTAAACATCCTGTCATTTGATCATCAATAATCAATATCAAATGAACAAGGCTTAGTACTATATTTGTGATTTAGCACCACACTAGGGTAGTAAACAATGAATTTTAAGATCCTTGGATCGACCCAAATTCTTTCATTTTGGAACTCAAGCTTCCTATGAACTTTGAAGCAATTATGTTATTCAATTATTATTCTTAACATTTAACTATAATTATTTGTTGTTGCCATTTGCAATATGTATCTAAATTTGATAACATTTGTATATTATATTTTTAAAAAGATGATTTTTCCCTTCACAGCTGCGTTTTAATAATTAAATTTAGGACATGTCTTAAATTCATTCATTGCTGTACATTTTGCCAGATTTATGGTTTTTGAGAAGGGTTTTCACAACTTATAATGCCAAAGTATTTATTATTTTTTCTAATCCATTATGATTAAAAATTTCATGAATAACTTTCTTTGTTTCCTTTAATATTTCTGATAAATCATTTTTAATGAAATTTTTGAGTACTGGTATAATGCAGGTAATTAATTCATATAACAGATATTCTGTTATTTAAAAAAATAAATTTGCAACTCCTGTTTAATTAGAGATATACTTGTATAATTATTATAATATTATTATATATTTTTGAGTGATATTTGTGTTATCTTTTAACTTTTTTTTTTTTTGAGTATAAATTTTACATTGATTCCATTGTTTTGAACAATTTCATTATTTTGTAATAGCAACCTCATTAGTTTAAAGTGTTGTTCAATATTTGAAATGCTAATGTAAGTTATATTAAAGATGTAGCAAGCAGTAATAAACTGCCATTTTTATGGGATAGAGAACACTATTATATTTATTGTTAAGGAAATTTGGAGCAAATACTCCAGTCTTCAAATTTAATTAACTATTTTATTAAATTCAAAATCATATTTTCTCAATATTATCCTCTTCATTCAAGTCCAAAAAAAATCTTATTTTTACTAAAAGACAAAAAGAAAAAAAAAGAAAAAGGCCAAATATAACTATGCTGATTCTTTAGTGTCTGATAGAAAAATAATTTATGACCACCATATATAATGCTAGTCAGAATAACTTATTAGATTTCATTATGCTTTAACTTTGAGTTATCATTTTTATTTTATCTAGTAGGATTCTATTACAATTCAGCAATAGAAAATTGACTTTTAAAGCAATAAAAGTGTATAATAACAAAATATATGTTTTTGGAAATTTGTTTTATAATTTAAAATCTTCAAAGTGCATGTGCATTAGCTTAATCACTGAATATTACTATTACAGTTTATAAAAACATAGCACTATATAAAATAATATCTCATTATATATGTTTAATTTGAACTAAGAATGATGTATTGTAAATTGTGAAGATTTCTCAAGCATCAATCATTCAGGCATAGTAAATGTAATTTAAAGTGATTACTTATCATCTTCATGCTCTCATTTCCAAATGCTTAAGATTTGCCCATACATAAACATTTGGGTCAAAAAGATAGATGATTCATCATATTTTTTCAAAAAGGCTTTATCTTGTGTTTGGAAAGTGAGAGTATTCATTTATAATTTAAAATCTTCAAAGTGCATGTTCATTAACTTAATCGCTAAATATTACTATTACAGTTAATATTTAAATAATTTGTTGTAATAATTTATTTATTTATTTCAACATAGATATTTTGCATAAATGTAAATAGCAATAAAGTGAATGTAAAAAAAAAGATTGAAATTCTAGAATGTTGGCAATTAATACATTTTGAAAATATAATGGCAAAGAAATTTGTATTACATATTATGTAATTCTTTAAAATAATATATATACATACAAAACCATAAAACTATACAATACTAGATTAAATCCAAAATTTTACCAAAATCCTTACACAACCATGGTTTTATCTGCTACAAATAGACCTTCTCAAGTGAAAATCAAACTAAAAGAAAATAACATATATATACAAACAAACAAACCTTACCATAATTCATTTCAAACTCCCCCTTCCCTTAATATCAAAAGAAGTCTTCATAAGATTGATAGCCGCAGAATCAAGAAGTTTTATCATCAACATCTCCTTTATTCTTCTTTTTAACTCATTCTTTTTATAAAAAATAAGTGAAGCATTGTCAAACAATTCTATGACCTGTATTCAATTCATGAATATATAAAGCTGAGTTAAGATACTTATGTTTAACTCTACTTATATGAACCTTAACCCTTTCATTAAGCCTAAACTTAGTCTGTTTATAGTCATGATTTTGATGGTAAGAATTTTGTTGGTAAGGATAATGATTATATGTCTTTACCATTTAAGGCTTTAATATATAATTTGGTTTATAGGAATAGTCATTTGTTAGATGGAATGAAGGTTGCATGGAAGAAAGGTTCTGATTTGAATTCGTTACTTAATGGTTCAAAACAGTCTACTGATAGTAGGTCTATTCCTGGTATTGTTTATAAGATTCCATGTAGTTGTGGTAAATTTTATGTAGGCTTAAGTTATGAGTAACTGAACAGGAAGCAACTGAAGTTTGTAATGAGTTATATAATCACCTGTCTTTTAGCATTTGTTCTTGTGTATATATAATTAAAATTACCCCAAATCCAAAATTCAACCAGACCAGCAAAAATTAATATTAAAACACAACCAAAGGTTTCACTGCTACAAGTAGACTTCTCAAGTATAAAGAACTACAAAAACCACACAATTAGTATTATATATATTGTGTAGTTTTTGTTGTTCTTTACACTTGAGAAGTCTGCTTGTAGCAATGTAATTTTTGGTTGTGTTTTAATATTAATTTTTGCTGGTCTGTTTGAATTTTGGATTTGGGGTAATTTATGTATATATCATTGAAAGCTTCAGTTACATAATTACATACAATCTGAGTTATTTATTACTTATAGATATTCAACCTCAGTTTTCATTTGATATTTAAAAGGTGTTTAAACTAAAGCTCTATTTTGATTCTCTAAATATTTTTAAATGGTGATTTTTATGATTTGTTTTAAATAATATATAATCAATAGATTGAATTCAATCCCCTATTTAAAATTACATAAGTAAACTAAGCATATATAAGAATAAATGCTAAGAGGTGCTATCAGCTGTTTTTTGAGAGTTTATTTCTGTTATATAACATAATGGAAGTTTCAGTTACTTCCTATTCAGTTATATATATATATATATATATATATATATATATATATATATATATATATATATATATATATATATATATATATATATAATATATATTATATAACTACAACCATTAAATGTCTGTATTTTTAAATTATATAATAATAATTCAAACAAATATATTTAACACAGTATTCAAAATTAAATAATATATTCTTTACCAGAAGTACTTTCAATTGTTTCACTGACAATCTTTATCAACTGTTAATACAAACATACAAAAAATAAAAACTTGCATTACCCATCATTCAATCTATTCAAATTTCCCACAATTCTGTTGTCTTTATATTAGCCGATTGTTTATTCATCAAACCACCTCTATTCCTAGATATCATCATTGCCTCTTTAATTTTACGTTTTTCACTACACCTTTCAATTTGAATAATTTTTATATCTCTATTATTAAATTTAAAACCATAATTACATGTTTTATTATGATTAAATATAATTGATGGAGTATTCATATTTACTGAAGATATATTTTCTTTCTGTACACGTTTATATAATGTCTTATGATCATTATATCGTTTTTGTAATGTACATTTGGATTCCCCTATATATTTTATTCCACAACCACATTCCAACATATATATAACAGAACTTAATTCAAACTTAGAAATCTTGGCTTTGGAGTTATTTATCATATCATTTATATTATTTGAAGAGAAAAAAGAAATTCTACACAAACCACTAAAAAGTTTATAAATTAATTTAGCTTGTTGATTAGATATAAAAGGAATAGAAATCCATTTATCACTTTTTAATTTACTTAATATTTTCTTATTATTACTCTTATTTTGATTATATTTTGTAATTGTATTATAAATAATATTCCTTCCATAACCAACATTCAACATATCAGTAATATATACATTAATATTTTCAATTTTATCACTAATAAATTTGCACAAATAATCATTTCTAAATAAAAATGACTTCAAACCAGCTAATTTATGACTCATATGAACTTTAGAATTATATGGAATATAACCCCTAATTTCCACAGGCTTTAAAATCATATTATAATCAAACACATTATTATTTCTTTTAATAAATATATCTAAAAACTTTATAGAATCTTCCTTCTCTTCATTTAACACCCATTTTACATTATTAATCATATTTAACTCATTAAACAAATTAACTATTATTTCATTATGTGCACATATAAATACATCATCAACATATCTACAATATACTTTAATTCCTTTATATTTTATCTGAGACAATATCTTAACCTCATAATTAGAAATAAAAAAATTACAAAGCTGTGATACCACCGGAAGACCCATTGGCCAACCAAAATTCATTTTATAAAAGCAATCATTAAACCTAACATATATATTATCATTCACAAATCTTAATATTTTAACAATAAAATTCCTAATATTATTATCTATAGATTTTAAAAACAAAGCTCTTTCAATAATCTCTATTGATTCAATACGATTAATTGAACCATACATTTCAGATATGTCAAGTGTACACATAACATCATTATTATCAATTTTTATATTTCTAATCCTATTAATAAAATCAAATGATGATGAAATCGTATAATCTCCAAATCCAAGCACATCTTGCATTATTTTTTCAATATATCTACAAGCATTATAATAAAAAACACCACCAAAATCAACAATTACTCTTAATGGATAACAATTTTTATGCAATTTTATATTTGCAAAGATTCTTGGAAACACTGCAGACGACGGATATAAACTGTAATATGTCTTTGCATCAATAACTTTTTTCTTTTTAGCAGTCATTAAAATGTCATTAATAAATTTCATTCTATATGTATCAATATTATTTAATTCACTTTTTTCAAAACAAAGCTTCTTCATTTGATCCATAATTTTCATATTATATTCATCCTGTTTCATTAGGCACATCCGTAAACCCTTGTCCTCCTTCAAACAAATTAATTTATTACTTTTTAAAAAATTTTTAAATTCATAAATTTGTTTTAACCAAACATTATCATTTTGCTTATCAAATGTTTTATTTTTTATTTCATTAATTATTTTATTCCTATCATTTAAATCACAATTTATAACACCAAACGAATATTCAATCGCCACATTTAATTCAATACTAGAATCTTTCCAACCTCCACCGACGTATTTAGATCCAAAATTTAAAATATAACGCTGATTAAAATTCAAATCAACTCCAGAGATATTCACATAGTTTTGATCACTAAAATTTCTTGGAAACTTTTTATTATTAATTTGTTTAATGAGTTAAATATGATTAATAATGTAAAATGGGTGTTAAATGAAGAGAAGGAAGATTCTATAAAGTTTTTAGATATATTTATTAAAAGAAATAATAATGTGTTTGATTATAATATGATTTTAAAGCCTGTGGAAATTAGGGGTTATATTCCATATAATTCTAAAGTTCATATGAGTCATAAATTAGCTGGTTTGAAGTCATTTTTATTTAGAAATGATTATTTGTGCAAATTTATTAGTGATAAAATTGAAAATATTAATGTATATATTACTGATATGTTGAATGTTGGTTATGGAAGGAATATTATTTATAATACAATTACAAAATATAATCAAAATAAGAGTAATAATAAGAAAATATTAAGTAAATTAAAAAGTGATAAATGGATTTCTATTCCTTTTATATCTAATCAACAAGCTAAATTAATTTATAAACTTTTTAGTGGTTTGTGTAGAATTTCTTTTTTCTCTTCAAATAATATAAATGATATGATAAATAACTCCAAAGCCAAGATTTCTAAGTTTGAATTAAGTTCTGTTATATATATGTTGGAATGTGGTTGTGGAATAAAATATATAGGGGAATCCAAATGTACATTACAAAAACGATATAATGATCATAAGACATTATATAAACGTGTACAGAAAGAAAATATATCTTCAGTAAATATGAATACTCCATCAATTATATTTAATCATAATAAAACATGTAATTATGGTTTTAAATTTAATAATAGAGATATAAAAATTATTCAAATTGAAAGGTGTAGTGAAAAACGTAAAATTAAAGAGGCAATGATGATATCTAGGAATAGAGGTGGTTTGATGAATAAACAATCGGCTAATATAAAGACAACAGAATTGTGGGAAATTTGAATAGATTGAATGATGGGTAATGCAAGTTTTTATTTTTTGTACGTTTGTATTAACAGTTGATAAAGATTGTCAGTGAAACAATTGAAAGTACTTCTGGTAAAGAATATATTATTTAATTTTGAATACTGTGTTAAATATATATATATATACATTCTGAGTAAAACCCATTGACTTAAGTATAGTAGAATAATATCCATATTTTAAGTAATAAATGTACATTCTGAGATATTTTTCAACAATAGCCAGGCTTGAAATGATTTATAATTTATCATGCTTTTTAAAAATATTGCGAGTGCTTTTAAGCACTATGCAAAAGCAATGTTTTTATTCATATCAAAATAAAATAATAAGTTATACAATTTTGTACATCTTTTATACTGTCTGTTTTCAAATCATTCAAAAAAGATTTGGGGAAAAAATATCATGTCATTCAAAGTTGAATAACATTTCAACTTAATGGGAAAAAATGGAAGGGGGGGGGGATATTTCATTTATTTTCTGTAAATTAAACTCCTTTTTTTAATTCATAAGCATTAATTTTAGAGATGTTTTTAAATATGGCAACGATCTATGAATACAATAACAGTAAATTTTGTACTTTTGGAGGAGATACATTATTTAATTTATTCAATATCTTGAAGAATACATTATTTATATAATAGAGGAATTGCCTAAATCTTTTTTTAAAACAACTGAATCAATAATAGGCAATGTTAGCAACAGAAGTTAAAATACATAATAGAAGTTGTCAAATTTTCAGATTAAAGGAGCAATAAATGACAAATTCACATGTATTTGTTTATCATTATTATTATTATTATTATTTTCATATGTCATAGCATCTGCCGGGATGCAAACCCGCAACAACAGTCTGCAACCAACTGCTTGTTTGGAAAGCAGCTGCGCTGATTATTTGTTTGCAGAAACATTGGCCAATTCATTTTTAAATTTTGTTCTTCTTTGCATTATTTTCATATTGCAATTAGTATGGTCATATTAATTTATCAATTGCTATTAATAATATATTGTAGTGGATAAAATGATAAGACAGATATATACAAATGATGAATATATGTGAGAGGTTATTTTACTTGTTATGTGCCATATATAGCTATAATCTGATATAACATGACATCCCGTTTTTATGCATGAAAAAATATCCGATAAAATACTAATTTATGATTATGATAATGAATATCAGAAATCCATGTAAGTATTAATTCCATATAAAATATTATTTTTATAAGCTATGGAATTTAAAGGTGACTCTCGGCATTGATATAGAGTTATAATTTTATTATAATTCTATATCTTAAAACCTCATCTATGTAATTCCAAAGATATATATATAATTCATGGACATCAAATTTCTGTGATTGTCTGGGGTTTGCTTCGGAGATAACAAGACATATAGTCAAATATGTGTTCGTGAGAATAAGATAGACAAATATATATATATTCTAACATTTAGAATAAGATAGACAAATATATATATATTCTAACATTTAAATAAATTTATTATAGTTTTAAAATAATGATTAATAATGTTATTAATTAATTAATAATAATAATAAAATACTGAATCTGTAATATATATATATGTAATAAATAAAGTTTGATATCTGTATTCGTTTCACAATATATGTAATATACAAATCAATATATATATCAAAATACAGTACAATTTATATAAATTATATTCTTTTAGAAGTACTTTCGACTATACACTTTGTAGTCTTTATCAACTATATAACGTTGAATAATCAAAACGAGACAACCCTTAACAATACCCATAGTTCAATTCAGATTTCCCACAATTCTGTTATCTTAACATTTGATGACTGGCGATTCATTAACATTTGATGATTTCTTGAAATCAACATAGCCTCTTTTATTTTACGTTTATTATGACAACGTTCAATTTGAATAATTTTCATATTTTTATAATCAAATTTAAATCCATATTGACAAGATTTATTATGATCAAATATAACAGATGATGAAGGTTTATTTACATCTGTTCCATATTGATTCTCTTTTTGAATTCTATTATATAAAAGCATATGTTCTTTTATTCTCTTCTCAAATGTACACTTAGATTCACCAATGTATTGTACGCCGCATCCACATATCAATCTATATATAATAGAATTTTGATTAAACTTTGAATTTTGAATTTTAGAATTATTAAGCAATCTATTTATGTTATTTGTAGAGAAAAAAGCAATATGACACAAACCATTATAAATTTTCCTAATAAACTTGACCTGCTCATCTGATATAAATGGCATTGAAATCCATTTCATTTTGATATTTTTATTTTTAATTTTATTATAGTGTTGATTTCTTTTAAATCCTTTAATAATATAAGCAATAGCATTTTTATAATAGCCAATTTTTAACGAGTCATTAACAAATAAATGTACATTTTTAATTTTATCACTAGAATATTTGCATAATTTTTCATTTCGAAATAAGAATGATTTCAATCCAGACAGCTTATGACACATAGGTACATGTGATTCATATGGAATAAAACCTCTAGTTTCAATTGGTTTTATTAACATAAGATAATCCAAACTGTAATCATTAAGAGCAACTTGAATATCCAAGAATTTTATGGAATTGTATTTCTCTTTAATTATAACCCATTTTATATCCTTTATCTCATTTAATTCATTAAATAAATTGATTATTAATTCTTGTTTTCCACAAATAAAAACATCATCCACATATCTATGATATACTTTAATTTCTTGATATTTCAATTGTTTTAAAATTTTACTTTCATATGTTGATATAACAAAATTACAAATTTGAGCAACAGCAGGAAGACCCATTGGTCAAACAAAATTCATTTTATAATATTCATTATTAAAATTAACATAAATATTTTTAGCAATAAACTGCAATACTTTTATAATAAAATTTATAATATCAGACTTTACATTTTTTGAAACAAGAGCATTATAAATAATAGTAATTGACTCTATTCTATCTATTGATCCATACATTTCATTTATATCAAAAGTACAAATTGTGTCATGTAAATCTATATTTATATTCTTAATTTTATCTACAAAATCAAACGATGATGAAATAGTATATTCTCCAAAACCTAAAATATCTTGAAGTAATAATTCAATATATCTACATGTTTGATCAAATTTGTAATTTTGTTATATCAACATATGAAAGTAAAATTTTAAAACAATTGAAATATCAAGAAATTAAAGTATATCATAGATATGTGGATGATGTTTTTATTTGTGGAAAACAAGAATTAATAATCAATTTATTTAATGAATTAAATGAGATTAAGGATATAAAATGGGTTATAACTAAAGAGAAATACAATTCCATAAAATTCTTGGATATTCAAGTTACTCTTAATGATTACAGTTTGGATTATCTTATGTTAATAAAACCAATTGAAACTAGAGGTTTTATTCCATATGAATCACATGTACCTATGTGTCATAAGCTGTCTGGATTGAAATCATTCTTATTTCGAAATGAAAAATTATGCAAATATTCTAGTGATAAAATTAAAAATGTACATTTATTTGTTAATGACTTGTTAAAAATTGGCTATTATAAAAATGCTATTGCTAATATTATTAAAGGTTTTAAAAGAAATCAACACTATAATAAAATTAAAAATAAAAATATCAAAATGAAATGGATTTCAATGCCATTTATATCAGATGAGCAGGTCAAGTTTATTAGGAAAATTTATAATGGTTTGTGTCATATTGCTTTTTCTCTACAAATAACATAAATAGATTGCTTAATAATTCTAAAATTCAAAATTCAAAGTTTAATCAAAATTCTATTATATATAGATTGATATGTGGATGTGGCATACAATACATTGGTGAATCTAAGTGTACATTTGAGAAGAGAATAAAAGAACATATGCTTTTATATAATAGAATTCAAAAAGAGAATCAATATGGAACAGATGTAAATAAACCTTCATCATCTGTTATATTTGATCATAATAAATCTTGTCAATATGGATTTAAATTTGATTATAAAAATATGAAAATTATTCAAATTGAACGTTGTCATAATAAATGTAAAATAAAAGAGGCTATGTTGATTTCAAGAAATCGTCAAATGTTAATGAATCGCCAGTCATCAAATGTTAAGATAACAGAATTGTGGGAAATCTGAATTGAACTATGGGTATTGTTAAGGGTTGTCTCGTTTTGATTATTCAACGTTATATAGTTGATAAAGACTACAAAGTGTATAGTCGAAAGTACTTCTAAAAGAATATAATTTATATAAATTGTACTGTATTTTGATATATATATATATATATATATATATATTTATATATTTATTTATGCTATACTAGAATATATATATATATATATATATATATTCTAGTATAGCATAAATAAATTTTGAATTCAGAGTCTCTATTTTAGCTGTAAATGTGACTGATATTAAATTATTTTTTTAAAAAAGATAAATAATAAATTTAGTAATGTTATTTTAAGTTGTATTTAGATATTAATATATTCATATGAAAATACATATATGCACTTTGCAAAATTAAAAAAAAATACTTCATTTAAATAATTATTAAATTGGCTTTAAAGATATGAATTCCAATTGGTATTTTAATAGTGTATAATTTTTTTCCATATATGTGTTTGAGATAGAAAATATAAGAGTATTGATTATTATTTGATTTGGATATTCATTTCATCATCATCATCATCAACCATTATCAATCCACTGCAGGATGAAGGTCTCTCCAAGTTCAATCCATCTTCCCTGATCTTTAGCTTCTTTTCTCCACATCACCCCTGCACACTTTCTCATCTCATCCATCCATCATAGGTGGCTCTTTCTGGATCTTTTACAATCTCTTGGAATCCAGTTCAATTGTCCATCTATAATCATCTTTTCTAGCAATATGTCCAGCCCAACTCCACTTCAATCTTTTAATTTTTTCAATGAGGTCAGTAACACCTGTTTGTTCTCTTACCAATACATTGCATTTTCGATCTCTTCTTGTTACTCCCAGCATGCATCTCTCTTTATCATCTATTATATATCATTTTAAACACATTGCATTTATATCACATTTTTTAAAATATAAATTAATCAATATTTTTTATAATCGTAAATGATATTTTATATAACAATAATAATAAAACCTTTTTTACTATGCATATATTTTTTTTAAATGTCTCTTTTGAGATTCTTGTCAATTAATCTCTTTGGACTATAAATTGTATGGCAGTAATATTTTGTCTTCTTTTGAAGAGTTATAACCTCTTTTTTGGAATTTCTATAATTTGATATTTATTAGAACCTTTAGTTAGCATTAGGTCAACTAACATCTTATTTTAATTAGCAATTAATTTATTAAAATTAATTGAATATAATAAGGAAAATTATGATTATAATGTTTTTTTAAAAAATATTTGTGTATCAATCAGTCACTTGAATTTTTCTTCTAAAATAATTTATTAGAAGTGAAATATCGTGCAAACAAACAGGTAAAGTATTTTTTTTTTTAATAGCGATACAAGTGAAGTATTCTTTCTATAATAATAATAGACTTTTTTAAGACAATAAACGAATGAATTTTCCTGTGAACAAAGTAAATACTCATTTTTTGTTAGTAAGATCATGTAGTACTTTTTTAGGACAGGATTTAATATCTTAAACAGTATGCACTATATGTATGCACATACTAAACATCACACGATCATCATTTTTTATGCATACACAAGCATCCATTGATTATTCTGGCTTGAAGTGAATGGTGTTACTGTAAGGAGAGTTTTGCCTCTGCGTATACATATGCTGGATTATTCTCTATCAACAGTATATGTTTTGCATTTGTGCATGAATGCAAATGTACTACCAGCTCTAAACATAAGGAATTGTTATATTGTTTTAACTTCATTGATAGAAAGTGTCAATTTCATAAGATTTCGACACTTGTGGCATTGTGGGCACATAGAGAGGATTATCAGCATTTCTGCTGAAAATATAATTCTTTATGTTTCAAGCTTCTGAGCTAATACGTGTAACATTATAGCAAATAGTATGGTTGGCCAGATAGGTAAGCAAAAAGTTATTGAATTAATAAAAAAAAATATTCTAAGACAATTGTTTTGTTTTTCTCCTTACATTCATTAAAACAACATATATTTCCATTATTTTGGGTTAGTAATAGAGAAAGAAATATTTTTTTAATTTCTGTTTTGATACAAAGTACATTTAAATAGTTTTTGGAATCATTAAGTATCTTAAATCAGTACAGTTTGTTTCTCTACAAAAGTTTTTTTTATTGTTACAAATTAATAATTTTGCTTTATTTTTTGTCAGAATCGCAAGTATACTAAATAATCCTTTTCCATTATAGATTTTTTATTTAATTTTAAAATATCAATAATATTATTACTTATGTATATATATTTTTTATTATTCTAAATTTTTATTTATATAAGTAAATTATACTCCATGCTATGGATATTATTAGTCTATGATAGATTATTCAAACATCATGATCCTATCCAGATGTGACATCTCCATCAATATAAAATCAGAGAATGTATTGAGACCTTTGAAGATCAGATTGTATCCATAAACGAAATAATACATGTTAACCATTTTTCATTTGGAAGATTTTTTTGAGACCATTAATACGAATAGCTTCTGTTTTTTTTTTTCTATTATCATTGCACCCCACATTTATATATTTCTAAAAGTTTCTGTTCTCGTTTTCTATAAATTGAATATTTAACCTTGTTATATACATGAACATTTACTGTGCCTCTATGACAATTTTTATAATGACATTCATAACTTAGTTGTTGGCCAAAGCAATTTAGCTGAAACTATATTAGCAGTATGAATCATACATGGATGCACCCAGTTATATATAACTGACATGTGTCTATATTTTTTTTATATATGAGTTAAATAAATACACACCCACACTCCAAGTATGGGTGATATTGCTGTTTTAATGTGTGTGTGTATATATATACACACTGCAGTGGTAATTTGAGTCTGGATATCAAGTAACAATTTCTATCTGATTTTTATTTTGGACAGTCAGCCATGTATAATGGAAAGACTCAGTTTGCATCTGTAAACATCATGGGTTTTCTGGTATAGTTATTTTTTAGAAATATTACTAGTTTTTTATACTACAGAAAACAATCTATCTTACATGCTACCATAGTGATAAAAAAAACAGACTATGCACACATCTATGTATATATTTTAAATATGGAGAAAATGCACTCACACCAACTGTCTGTAAATAATGATATTACTGTCTAGATACTGCATTTTATATTGTATACATAAGCTCACTTTCTACCATGATTTTTGTTTTCTATATAGATGATTATCCATAACAATTTTAGCCAGAGGTATATCAATAAAATGAATTATTTTCAATAGTTTAAATTGATTGAAAATTCTGATTTGCAATGGAGAACTATTTCTACCCATTCTAATATTTTGTAAACAAGGATAAGAGATGTCTTACATGCAAACATATTATTGTTACAAAGTTGGTTCAGGGAGATACCATTCATGAGTTTTAAATGGTATATCCCCAACTATATCAATTGTAAAAGTATAAACATGGTATATTTAATAGAATGTAATAGATGCTTGAGTCATTACACAGGTGAGTCAGCAAATAGTCTACATATTAGAATGACCAACCATAGGTTTGATATTTTACATAAAAATGAAGATAGACCAGTTTCTAAACATTTCAATTTACCTGATCACTTGATTGATGATTTAAGAGTGGTTATATTGGAAGATAATTTTTGTTCCATGAGAGAAAGAAAACAGAAGGAGAGTTTTTTTATTTTTAAATTTAAGACATTACATCCTCATGGGATGAATATGAATATAGGTACTATCAGATCTTTGAATTACCTAGTTTCCTAGGGATTTGTTTTTTTTATTTCCTAAATAATTATTTTATGAGTGGACTAGCACAAAGTGGAATAAATGTAAATATATATGTATATAGTAAAATACATATAGTAGAATATATATATAGTTTTTTTTGTGGGTGTACATATATAATAGTATATTTTTATTGTTTTTTGATATATGTTAATGTATAATAATAATATATGTATGGTTTTTGTTTTTAAAAATAAGTTTTTTGTGAAAGAATTTTTTTAGTACTTTTTATACAAAGTTTTGTAAATATATATATTTTATACACAGTTTTTAAAGATTTTTAGCCTATAGGAATTAGTTTTGTTATCTGATATGTAACTGTCTGTAATATTTTAGCGCTTAAATTCTGGAAATAGCCATTTTGCTTTCTGATGAAAACCTGACTGCTGGTTGAAATATTAAAGCAGTTTTATAGAGAAGTAATTCTGTGTTTTTATTATTATATATATATATATATATATGAAATTAAATAAATACATTGCTAATATATACTTAAGTATGGAGATTATTCTCTCATAACAACTGTTTGTAAATAATTGAATTCTCTCTATGGCTAATGTTCTTATTGATAATCTCTATATAAACAAAGATCAAGTTATACGATAGCCATACATGTAATGCATAAATTATTTAATACTGTAGCTAAAGAGTATTTCATTTGATTATAGGTAGTTGCTGTAGATTATGCTCTTGCAAAATTCTGGATACCCATGAATAACATATCCCCTTCTATTAAATTCACATACAATCAGAATAAGAATAAAATGTCCATTCTACATATGTTCCTGTTTCAAAACTTCATTATGTCAAAATGAAACCTACAGTTTCCAGAAAACCCACCCACACAGGAAAATACTTAATTTATACATCCAATCATGAAAGAAACACAATATGTTAAATTGTCATATCACTTTGGTACAAATTTAAAAAAAGGTTGTTTAAAAACCATTGATTTGGAAAAAGAAAAGACCTACAGAGATCAAAATTTTGTGAAGACTGGCTATTCATTATCTGTCATGAAGAATATCTTATATGGACAACAAAAAATTATCAAAAGTAAAAACAGTTATGAGTATTATAGTGTATCCATACATTCAAGAAAGAGTAGATAAAATTATGAAACAATGTAATCAATATTTTGTTAGAACAATTTTCCATTACTATAGCACACTATGAGAAATTTCACCCTCAACAAAACCTATATTTGAAAGATTGTGAAACAAAAACTGCATCTCTGACATCCATGAGGTCAAACTAGGCATGTACAAATGATCAAAAAAGCACAAATGATGTTAGAGTGGGGAAAAAGATGAATCTAAAATATTAGATCATGCATGTGCAATTTAATTTATGTCTGAATGGAAGAGATAGGATAGTTTTGTTGGTTGGAGTATCATGAAGTAAAATTCCCTAGTCAACAATTTAAATATTTCTAGTTTGATTTCTATGCTAGTAGTGTCAGAGGGTGTCAGTTGACCAGTATTCGATTAAGACTGGGGAATAATATGACTTAAAGTTATATACTAACCTGTATGTTGTTACTAACAGCTGAATATATTTAAAATTCACATAATGTTTGATGTTCATTGTCAGTACTGGCATGGAAATACCTTAGATTTTTGAATAATGAAATTTAAGGTAATACTCTAACCAACTGGCAGGATGACTCAGTTAGTTAGAATGTTACTTTAAAATTCAATTACCAAGATTCTAAGGTTCAGTTCTCATGCTACTACTGTCTTTGATCAGGCCAGCAATATCTTAAGAAGAGAGGAGAATAATACCTCTCAAAATGTTGTGAATATACTAACCTGTATTCTATTACTAACAGTATTATGTAATTAGAAAATTTAAATAAAATTAAATTTTTTTAAAGACATTCAATACTTTACATTCGATGATGGAAATATGCCAATATGTAAATACAAACAAATATTGTCTATTTTTGTAATATTTCTAAAACTGAATGCATACAAAATCCATTTTTAAAGTTGTAATTATTTATTAAACATATAGGAAGTATGTAAATACTTTAGAGAAAAGTTTTAACCTTTATCACATGTGCCTTGAAGGTTTATAATAGTCATGCAATGTCTTTTTTTAACTATAGAAAAACCTGTATAGTAAAAAGACATCACTTGATGATTATAAACCTTCAAGGCACAAATGATAAAGGTTAAAGCCTTTCTTTAAAATTATTACATACTTTCTATGTCCTTAATAAAAAATCCCAACTTTTCTAGTATAAAGATTATAATATTCACTTGTTGTAAATCGCAAGATTTCGCAAAAGTTAATTTGTAAAGGAAATAGTTGACTTAAAAAATGAAGAGACCAACAGCTTCATGCTCTCAAATCAAGATGCTTCAGATTGGTCTATATAAGTAAGAATTTTGGTTAAAGATAAGATGGCTAGTCTTATCTTTATGAAGTCACTATCTTGTGTCAAGGTTTGAGAGGTCCCTGTATAGTCAAAAAAAGACATTGCTTGACTATCATAAATGTTCAAAGCACATGTGATAATGATTAAAGCCTTTCTCTAAAATAATTATATTTTTAATATGTATGCAAAGATCAATTTAATATAAAGTATAGAAGATATGAAATATCAAAGTTTTCATAAAATTGACAATTATAATTCAAAATAATTTCAATAAAATATAAAGTAAAGAAATATTTTTATTTATATAAAAATACTAAGAAGTAAAAAGTAAATTTTCTTCAGATTTCACAGTATTTTTGATAATGTTACCAAAATGAGAGTGTGTGGCTTTCATTTTCAGAAATAGTCTAAAAATATTTCTAAACTTCAATCCTCCATGCTTTTATTTTGGTTGCATAATATTTAGAATAATGTGAATAATAAAGAAAATTTATTTTTTATGCATTTATGTGAATAAAAGAGAAAATGACATGATAGACCACATTATGCACAGATGTCCAAAATATGGAAGCATAAGAGAATGGATACATTACAGTTGCAAAGTAGACCATCAGATGATAACCTCTATCTGGAGGTGCATCTTGACCAATACATTCATTTGGATATGGCTCTCTATTTTTCTCTCCTATCATTCTGGATGACCTGCTGTAAGCTGAGTATGGAATAGCCAACTCCCAATGCTAAACAAGCATACATTAACATGCTTTTGAAAATTAGACAATGAGATGAAGTCATTGGACCACACCGCATAATAGAAGAGATGTGGAATCTACTTGACATGTCTAAGTCACACACAATGAGTCAACACAATCCATAACACAGAACTTGATAAATTTGGCCATACAAGTGCAAATAAACGCAGGATTACAAATCAATCATAAAAAAATAACAAAACCAACAGCCAAACCCACAGTACCAAAACACCTAATCTATTAGACATGAACTTTTTACAAGGCCAAAATGGTATAACCAATATAAATGTTATAATTAGTTGAAACATTAAGAGTCAAAGCAAATCTGTTTAATCATTGTAAATATAGTATTTCCAGTGCTTAAGATTTGCCCATACTTTAAGCATTTGTGTTGAAAGAATATGTGGATTCATTCTATTCTTTCGCAAAGATTTTATCTTGTGTTGGAAGTGAAAGTATTCATTTATTATTAAAGATTCATAAAGTGCATGTGAATTAGCTTGAAAGGCTGATCTTTAGTTTAATAAATTTCTTTCTAAAAGTAAAAGCATTTACTTACTTATATATATATATTTAATTTTCTACTTTTTAATTTTATAAGAAAGTTTTAGATACAATCTTATACTGCTATTTGGCAATATTATAAAGAGTGCTGAATCTCATATAAAATTAATAACTTAAATTTTGCATTAGTTTTTCCCTAAAATTTTATTGTAAACTCTAAAAAATATGTATCATCAATAGGGATGCCTATATATGTAACATTTTAACTAGATTGGAAAGTGGGTGAAAATTAAGTTACAAAATTTCTTAGACAGACAGATGGAAAAATAAACATTGTAAATTAAATAAAAGCCTGTATAAAAATGGTTTCTTCTAAATAAAATTTAAAACTGTAATTTATCATTATTGAAATACATAACTCTATGCAAATAATATTTTACTAAAAATATATTGATATATGTCCATAAAATTCATGTACAATTTAAAAAATTTATAACTTTATTAGTATTTGTAATAGAGAAATTATGTAGAATGTATTGGAAATAAGAAAATCTATATTTTTTTGTTGTTGTTTTATTGTATTTTATTAAGTTTCCCCATGCCCACCATCATCAGTAATACAAAGGGTAATATGATTTAGTTATTCTCTAAAATCATTGGCCAAACGATTTACAGTAATGCCTGAAATTATCACATGATCACCATCTCTATACTAGCACATAATTGTTTATAAACAAGGCAAAACTCTCCATACAGTAGTGCCACCCTTTGCCAAACAGAGTAATCAGTGGATGCCAGAAGGCTTGTGATGAAGACCACAAGACAGAAACTAGTCTGGGAATATTGGATGAGTAGGCATTAGATAGGGATTTTATGCACAAGCCTTCTGGCATTCATTGATTACTCTGTTTGGCACAGGGTGTCACTACTGTATGGAGAGTTTTGCCTGAAATTATATTAGTTATTTTAGCTTTCAAGTCTTTTAATGATTGAGGTTTGGTTGCATATATCATTTTCACATGTTCCCTTAAAAAATATAATTGAGTCAAGTCTGGAGGCCAAGAAAATGGTCCACCTCTTCCAGTTCATCTGCTAGGAAATTTCTGATTTAGAAACTGCCTAATGCAGAGAGCAAAGTGGCAAGAAGCTCCATCTTGATAAAATATTCTTTTATCTTTTAGTTCTAATTGTTCAAGCTGAGTAATAAAGTAGTTCTGCAGCATATCTAAGTAGATGTCACCATTAATAAAATGATCTTAAAAAAAGAATGGCCATATGATTTGATTTTTTCCCAAAGCACATTAGCTTTAGGAGAGTCTCTTTCATGTTGAACATTTTCATTTGGGTTTTCAGTTTCCCAAATCCAGCAATTATGACTATTGACCTTGCCACTAATGTGAAATGTTGCTTCATAAGAAAACATTAAACTATTCATAAATGCATCATCATTGGTAAAAAGTTAGCCATGCATGATCTAACAACATTTGATGCAATTGAATTTTGTGTACTTTCATGTGAAGTCTTTTCTGCAGAATCTTATAAATAGTGGACTTTGAAACCCTCCGTTCTAGTGATACTCATTTGAATGACTTTTTGGAACTTGCCTTAAAAGAATGTTCTACTGATGCTACACTTATTCACTGACACATGGCCTAGACATGGCTTATCATGGATTGAGCCTGTCTTTTTGAATTTTTTTCATCCATTTGGCAATAGATTGCCTTTGAGGTAGTTCTTTACTGTATTCATTTCTAAACTTTCTTTGTACAGCAACAGTAAATTTTAGTTCAGCCAACCAAAGGACACGGTTTACTTTTTCCTTAGTTGTAATTCTGAAAAAGAGGTATTTTTAAAGTTTCGAAAAATTATTAAATTATTGTGTTGAAGAGTTACTAAATAATTTTACTTAAAACTAGATATATTAAGTTTTTTAATAGTTTTTACAGATTTTTAAAACTGCACTCAGACTTTATGGACACCTTATATATTTGCAATCTGTGAGTATGTGCTGTTATAATTTATCATTTTTATAAGCTAATATTCAATACTAATATATTTTATTTTATTTTAATAATTTTACAAATTCCAAAATGATTATATCATTATTTTTTAATCATGAAAATTTTCTATCTCCTATATAATCATTGTGTTTCTAAAATCTTTTTTTAAAAATACAGTATTGTATTACTGTATTGTTTTTTTTATTAAAACAAATCTATCTTGTTTAAAGTATCTGAACATGCGAATTTATATTAAATTGTCTATCAGAAGATCGGCTGCATAACCAGACAATAGGGCACTGTGACCAAGTAATCATCATTTTTGCTAATTTTACTTGCCATTGCCTTAACACAATTTACTACTAGCTCAATATCATTAAGATGTCTTTTTTTGGTTGTCTTTTTTAACACTACATTTTAGCTTTAATCTCACTCCTTTTTGATAATAATGAACATACATTATTATTATTATTATTATTATTATTATTATTATTATTATTATTATTATTATTATTATTATTATTATTATTATTATTATTATTATTATTATTATTATTATTATTATTATTATTATTATTATTATTATTATTATTATTATTATTATTATTGTGATGTGGTTCATAACCTTAGACTCATATTTATATAGGGGTTTGAACACAGACTTTCAAGAACCCTTCAACTATCTACCTCATCTTATACCACTGATACACATGACCACACAGATGAGAAAAGCCAAATAATCACCAGTATATGTATTTTGTCCTGAACCAGCACTCATCAGTTGGTCCAGATTATCTCCCACACACATATATAATCAGTGCTCAGTTTATATTTAGATAGCAAATCTTCATACTTTAATGGACAGGCTTCAATCTACTCCAATCTCAAATTCTTCAGCCATCGAACAAATGAGTGCTGGTTCAGTACAAAATACAGATATTGGTGATTATTTATCTTTTCTACATGTGTATGGTTCTGTGTATATGATGAATGCCTGTATTTCAAATATTACACATTAAGCATGCATTCTGCCCATCCCTCTTCTAGGTATTTAAATGAATAAGGTCCTATACATGAGAAGTCAGAGTGACTTGAGGTCAACATGGGCATGACAATAATATTGGCATCAGCATGGGTTTTGGAATTTCCATCTTTAGATTTTCAATAGTATGGTTGGCTGAAAAGTTTAAGATTGGAGTAGATTGAAGCCTGTCCATTAAAGTATGAAGATTTGCTATTTTAATATAAACTGAGCATTAATTATATATGTGTGTGAGAGATAATAATCTGGACCAATTTATGAATGCTGTTTCAGCACCAAATACTTATATTGTGATTATTTATCTTTTCTACATGTGGGTGGTCATGTGTATCAGTGGTATGAGATAGTGTGGATAGTTGAAGGGTGCTTGAAAGTCTGTATTCAAATCCTCTATATTTACAATTAAGCTCCAGGTATATGAAGAATTCCTGTATTTCAAATATTACTTATATATATTTAAGAAAAGTATTTTAATTTTAAAAAAAAACTATCAATTTTCATTATATAAAAAATATACTTTTATTAATTATGCAATTTATTGTATGTAATCACGTGTACAAATTAATTCACTACACCTATGTTAACATTTTATATATATATATATTTATTTGTTAGAGCTTTTTTTAAAATAATTTACAATAAATTAATTTTCTTATTTTTATTTTTAAAAAATGATATATTTAATTACCATTATTAAACTCTAAACTTCTTAAATGTTACTTTTAAAATTAATGTTCATCTTATGTAACCCATTTTGTTTAGCTAAGCTCTTTTCTCCAGACTCCTCTTTATATATTATCATTACAAACCACAAAGTATGATAGTGATGTCCAACTTAGATTTGGCCTCAATCCAGGCCTTCAGCCTCTGATGAAAGAACATAACTGACCCAGCATAGTTCATTTTACTAAGAGACCAAAAGAAGTTTCACCTTTAGGGTCAAACCACTTTTTTCTTCCTGTTCATTCCCCATCCCCTTACTCTTATGATCAATGGTAGAGGGTAACAAGAAACATTCTGCAGGTGGTCTCCAAACCATGCTTATAAATCAAGTAATGCATTTTGAAAAGATTTAAGAATAACATTTACTGATGAAGGTGAGGGGTAGGGGAGGAGAGGAGCCAGAGTATATGGGAAGAGTGATTGGGCAATTAAAGGTGCCTTAGATAGCAGGTTGGATAATGGCAAGAAATTGAACAGAGTCTCATTGATTTTTTTAATATTTATTCTTTAATTCTACCCTAGCAATAAGCTTTATATAATAATGTGTATACGCTTGGGGATGGAAGGGTAAAAGAGGTTACTAATTTACAATATTGCTTGCTGCCATTTTTAAGTTGAACTCTCTAAGATAGTCCATAATGATTATGGACTTTGCTTTATTTTCTGTCCTCGTTACAGTCTTAAAACGGGATTTGTTTTTTTTTTTTTGCTCTGTTGAAATTTATATATGCACATCGTACTTCCTTATTTCAGTATATATGAATGTAAGTGCATATTTTTAAATACTAATTATAAATATACGAATTCATAATCAAATCTAGATATGTATCAGCATTTTGCTTGTTTGGAGAAAGAACAATATTTATGTGCATATATAAAATTTAAATATTCTCTCTCATCTGTTTAATTATGTAAGTATATTTATACATATATGCTCACACACTGAAACATATTGTGTATAGAAAAAGATTTTAACAAAAATAAAAGCAAGGAACATAAATTGTAAATCAAGACTATACTTTCATCTATGCATCAGTTTTAAAGTGGTATTATAATAAAATTGAAAATTACTTCTGGATAATATTTTGGCACCTGTATTTGCATCGGATTTATATCCCTAATGTCTAAATAATAAAGAGGTACCAGATAATTAGAAGATTTCAGTAATAGTATTGATATTTAAGAGAGGTAATAAATAAGATATTAAAAATTATAGACTTATCAGCCATTTATCATTTGTATATAAAATCTTTACCAAGATAATTATAACTCATCCTTATCAAACTTTAGATACTAACTAACCAAAAGAATAAGCTGGATTTAAAATTAGTTTTAGCATAATGGATGTATTTAGAGAAGTTATAGAATGATTCAATGAAAATAAGTTGCATTTGTATTTGGGATTTGTGGATTATGAAAAGTCACTTGATTCTATAAGTATTGTTATGGTGATTAAAGCATTAGATCTAAAGGATATAGATCCATTATGTTATCTTATTTTGGTGAATATTTATCAGATTACATGGTGAGACTGGCAAGATTAACATTGAGAAAGGTGTATAATGGAATGACTCTATGCTTCCAAAATTTTTTACTGTAATTTTTCAAGAAGTATTTGCAGTATTAAAATGAGGTGGTGGTGAGGTTATAAATGGAAATTATTTCCATCATTTAGATTTACCAGGTAGTGGTTGTTGTTTTTTTTTTTTTTTTTTTTTACAAATAATGCTTCATAGCTTCAGGAAATTTTGCAAAAGATATCAGATGCAAATTAGAAAATAGATCTAAAAGCAAATGTGAATGAGACAATGTTCAGTGAATTTTCTTAGAAAAGAAGAATAATGATTGATAATCATGAATTAGGTTACTGCAGATGCAAACATGATTAATGATATTAATTGTATAATTTAACTTATATGGAGTGACTTTGGTAGATATAACTTAATATTAAAAAGAAATCTGCCTATGTGTTTGAAAATTAAGATTTTTAATGGATGTGTTTTATTGGTTTTTTCTTACAGGAAAGCAATAGAAAGACTTTAGACCACTCAACAAAATATAGGAAGTTATATAAATAACGAAGGATTGAAAACAAAATACATGTTTGAGAGAACAAACAGATTTCACTAACATCATTGAAAGAATTAACAGACTGAAATGGAGCTGGGTTGGACTTAAGACTGAAAAGTGATGTTTTAACTTGGATCCCAAAAGATTTTAAAAACAGAAAGAGACAACATGTAAGATGGATGGATAAAATAGGCAAAACTCTCTCCATACAGTAGTGCCACTCTAAACAAGACAGAGTAATCAATGGATGACAGAAAGTGTGTGCATAAAATCCCTATCTAATGCCTACTCATCCAATATCCCCAAACTAGTTTCTGGCTTATGGCCTTTGTCAGTGAGGAGCCTTGGATCTGAGAGCACTGCACCTAGATCTTAGGATCTTAGATCCAAAGCTCCTCACTGATGAAGGCCATAAGCCTATTTTAACAACAGTTATGAGCAAGCCTTCATCAAGAAATGGAACAATAATGGTTAAAAAGATGATGATGATAAATGTTTAAAGCAGATGATTGGGAATAGTAATGTTTCCGTGATAAAGTGTTTACTCTATAAATTTATTTTGTGGGAATGCTTTTAGTATTTTTTATTTATACTCCTGATTTATTATATTTGTGGATTGTTTTCTGATGCAATTATTTTACATGAATGTCATAAATAAATCAATGGCTTTTACACCAAATAAGCAAGAATTCAATTTGGTTGGTTTTATTGATAACACAAATATCTATTTTTATATTACTTAGTGTGTTAGGCTCACAGTTAAAAGGGCATTACTAAATGCATTGTGTGTCCCAGAGAAAAGGTGACTAGTTCTTTCTTTATACTGCCTGCTGTATCAAGACTAAAGTAATGCATGTTTGCAGTGCCATAGTTTATCTATTCTCAAACATTTTAAGGTTCTATAATATCTAGATCACGAGTTATAACAAAATGTGACAATATGCTTTATTTCTTTGTTGATCATCTTTAATGTTCTCTTCTCATTACAAAATCTTGCAAACCACTAGAAAATGTTTCTTGCAACTCATATTTTTTTTTACACAGTATGAATCATTTCAAACATTTCAGTATGAGTTTTACTCAATTTTCAAAATAAAATTTAATGGTAATGTCTGGTTTCGTCATATGTTAAGATCTAATACTACATGTCTTAAAAGTTTGGTGGTGAATAGATAAGCATATATATATATATATATCACTATCTCTTATACTAGCACATAATTGTTAATAAACAAAGCAAAACTCTCCATACAGTAATGTGCTCTCAGATCCAAGGCTTCTCACTGATGAAAGCCACAAGCCAGAAACTGGTCTGGGGATATTGGATGAGTAGGCACTAGATAGGGATTTTATGCACATGCTTTCTGGCATTCATTGATTACTCTGGTTGACACAGGGTGGCATTACTGTATGGAGAGTTTTGCTTTGTTTATATATATATATCTTGATTCAGAGATGATTCTGCAGGCAGCTTGGAAAGATAACCATTTTTTTATTGAGTTACATTATATCATTTTTTTCTCACCTATTGATCATACCACTCATTCTAATACTAATATCTGTACTGTATTTGGCTTTTTTTTTTTTTTTACATAGGAAAAGTCTATATATCTTTTTAAATTTTTTTTTTTTTTACTATTTTCAATATCTTGCTTAATTTGCTTTTTTAAAATAAAAATAATGTCTGTTCTGGAGTAAAAAGGAAGTTGATCAATTCTTCTGGAGTTACAAGAAAGTTGCTAAATCAACATGGATCATTCTAATAACTGTCATCTAATGCCACAAACCAACAGTATTTTGTTTTACAGTTAATCTGAACAAACAATTAGCTTTTTACCCATAACAAAGTGGAACTTGTATATAAGTGATAATGTATTAGCAATAAAGGATTGGATGCCACTCAGCAAAATATGTTTACATACTCATTTGAACAAATATGGTTGTGTTAATTCACTACTGAAACAAATTTTTATTGGCATATCATATTTAGAAAGTGATCTTGGATTGTCATAACTTTTTATAGATACATGATAAACTAGCTTCACCTAGACAATAAATTTAACTCTAACACTCTTGGATTAGTTGAAATCTATCGAATTCGTTTTAAAGATTAAACTGTTTCTGAATTAATTTGATCCAAAAATAATTCATAACTCAAAATTAGTTTAGACTTTACAGTAAATAAAAACGTATGAAATTTTTTGTTAAGTAAAAAGCCTAATATTATTTAAATTATATAATCTGTATTAAAAAATTAATAAAAGATTTTTATCGCTTCACTTTTTTTCGAAATGATCTATCTATTATGCAATATTATACCAAAAACTCTTCTTTTTATTTTACAAAGTTATTATTTACTAAGGCAATCCTATTTATGATTTTTACTAAGGGTTATATATATATTCTTAATGTAGAATAAGAAAGGTAAATATTAGTATCTGTATTATTTTATGATAGAGATGTATTATTTATTAGCATGGGTATTTAAATATATTTTAAAATTTGCATTTTATTTCATTATTAATATAATCAATAATTTTAATTTGTGTGGTTAAGTTGAAATATTTAGTGACTATATAAATATATTGGACCATAAGTGAAGTTGGGATTCCACTTTTATTGTTAAAAGGAGATTGCCGTCATAACTGGTTGAGATTCTTCATTGATATTGGGATTGTCTATGTGTTGATTGCTTTTAACTATTATATATAGATACCTTTATTGCTAACAGGAGATTACCTTGACAACAGTTTGAAATTGTTTATTATTGATATTGAGATTGTCTAAATACAGTAGTTCATATTTTTCAAAAAGTGAATGTAGATTTAGATCATACCTTAGTAAATGATAATATCAAGGCAGAAAAATGTTAATAATGTAATACATAAAAAATAAAAATCAAATGCTAACAAAAGGATAGTTTGAAAATTGCAGAATAATTTTATAGGATAGTGCATTGAGTCTAAAAAATAGCAGAAGGCTATACAAAAATGGTTAAAATTACAAATAAAGAAAAAAACAATATGATAAATATAAATTTGGGGAAGAGAACTTATTAATAGAAAATTTTAACAGAGAATATCATACATCACATGATCACCATTTTTTATGCTTGCTCATAACTGTTATTAAAACAGGCAAAACTTTTTACACAGTGGTGCCACTCAGTGCAAGCCAGAGAAATCAATGAATGCCGGAAGGCTTGTTCATAAATTCTGGGGATGTTGGATGAGTAGGCACTAGATAGGGATTTTGTGCACAAGCCTTCTGGAAACCATTGATTACTCTGGCTTGCACTGAGAGATACTACTGTATGGAGAGTTTTGCCTGTTTTGAAATATCATACAAATAGAGGATAATAAAATATGTATGTTAATTCCACACTTTTTTTTGGATAATAAAATTATAATAATAAAAATAGGTTACATTTGATAATTTCTGAGTTTGATATTCTTTTGTATTAATTTTAATAAAAATATCTGTAAAAATATTGCAAAGAGTTTGAAAACACCAAAAAAAAAAAAAAACAAGAACAAATAATATGAATATTTGATAAAGATAATTTAAGTTAAATTTTAAGACTGGCTTTAATTTTCAAGTTTTGTTATAAAATATAATTATATATCTTAGGAGTTTAAATACAGATAAGTAATATATATGTTATATTAAGAGCTCACAAATAAGCTCTTACCAAGCTTTGCAGAATATCCCTAATCCCAGACCAGTTTCTGCTACTGGCATACTCAGTGAAGTGCTGGGATATTCAAGCATTAGATTAAAAATACTAGGATAATCCCAACGCTTTATCTAATGGATAACTATTAAGTAGAAAATCTGAAATTTTCAGACATCCATATGTCTTCCAATCCCAGCTATCTATCTTAAATAGCCATATGGGAGTAAACTAATAAGTACAGTTACACCATATATTAATCACTTTAGCAATATAAAATCACCAAAGCCTTAATAGCAAAAAATAAAGAGCTCTCAAATAAGCTCTTAACAAGCTTTGCAGAATATCTCTAGCCCCAGACTGGTTTCTGCTACTGGCTTCCTCAGTGAGGTGCTAGGATATCCAAGCATTAGATTACAAATACCAGTACAAGCCCAGCCCTTTATCTAATGGATAACTATTAAGTAGAAATTCTGAAATTTTTAGACATCCATATGTCTTCCAATCCAGCTATCTAACTTAAATAGCCATATGAAACTGAACTAAGTTTAGATACACCATATACTAATAGCTTTAGTAATATAAAATTCCCAAAGCTTTAATAGCAAAAAATAAAATTACAAAATAATCAAGTCAGATGTTACATGACCTAATTTAAACAAGCTTGTATTATAAATGTTATATAAAGAGCTTGCAAATAAGCTCTTAACCAGTTTTGCAGAATATTTCTAACCCCATACTGTTTTCTGCTACTGGATTTTTCAGTAAGGTGCTAGGCTATTCAAGCATTAGATTAAAAATATCAGAACAAGCCCAACACTTTATCCAATGGATAACTATTAAGTAGAAAATCTGAAATTTTCAGACATCCATACATCTTCTAATCCAGCTATCTAACTTAAATAGCCACATGGTACTGAACTAAGTTCAGATATACCATATATTAATACCTTTAGTAATATAAAATTGCCAAAGCCTTAATAGCAAAAAATAAAATTACAAAAAGATCAAGTCAGATGTCATATGATATAATTTAAACAAGCTTGTATTACATTATTAATATAAGGTGTATCTGAATTTAGTTCAGTCCCATATGGCTATTTAAGTTTGATTTTCTACTTAATAGTTATCCATCAGATAAAGTGCTGGGTCTTGTCTTTGTATTTTTAATCTAATGCTTGAATATTCTACTCCCTGGGAAAACCAGTAGCAGAAACCAGTCTGAGATTAGGGATATTCTGCAAAGCTTGTTAAGAGCTTATTTACGAGCTCTTTATATAACATTTGTAATACAAGCTTGTTTAAATTATGTCATGTGACATCTGATGTGATTTTTTTTTTAATTTTTTTTTTGCTATAAGAATTTGGTGATTTTATATTGCTAAAGCTACTAATATATGGTGTATCTGAACTTAGTTCAGTCCCATATGGCTATTTAAGTTAAATAGCTGGATTGGAAGATATATGGATGTCTGAAATTTTCAGATTTTCTATTTAATAGTTATCCATTAGATAAAGTGCTGAGCTTATCCTGGTATTTTTAATCTAATGCTTGAATATCCAACACCTTACTGAGGAAGCCAGTAGCAGGGATTAGGGATATTCTGCAGAGCTTGTTAAGAGCTTATTTGCAAGCTCTTTTTATAACATTTGTAATACAACCTTGTTTAAATTAGGTCATGTGACATCTGACTTGGTTTTTTGTAAGTAATATATATTTATACTCTAACACTAATTTCAATTTTTTTTAATACTTACACAAAATTTTTATATATTGTGAATGACATGACTTATGTAGTATTTTTGAGCATTTATTTAGACAGAACAATAATATTAGATAAACGAATGATACTATTTTAAATATATAGTTCTTTTAAAAAAGTTTCAACTATTTATTGCAAAAGTATTAGGTAATATATATATATATATGTATGAATTTATTAAGAAATCTCAAATGCATTTGGGTGGGGAATAGAATTCACGCCTATTTGATACTATTTTGTGACCATGAATCATACAGTTCAAATGAAAATTTAGATGAAAGTATTCAGTAACAATAAAGAAAAAAAATTCTTAGTGTGATATTTGTTTGGTATTATTAATATAAAGAAAAAGTAAATGATCCTTCATTATCTGACAAATATAGCATGTGTTGCATATTTATAGCGTGTATTCAGATATACTTATATTCAATTTCTTACCCAATGATAAATTTGAGATAGAATCCTAACGATAGTCTGTCGTTATTTGTCATTCCATTAATACAGTTTATTCTAGCATTCAATATTTGAAGCTATACCATAAATTTTAATAAGTTCATTATTATCTTAAGATACACAATTATTTTGCTAATATTTATATTTAATAAAAATTGTTTTTGTTGGTTATAAAACTAAACTAGTTCATTTTTAAAATATATTCTATTTGGGAATATTTTTTGTTGTTGTATGATAATATTTTGGTTTATGCAAGATTTAATAGTAATCCAACTATAATAGATTTTATTTTCTAGACATTAAGTTAAATATTCTAACTATGGATTTATATATCAACATATGTGTGACAAGAATCTCGGCCTCAGGGTGGCCTTTGAGCTTTCCATCATCAGATTTTCAATTGGATGGACGGTTGAAGAGTTGGAGTGTGGAGTAGATTGAAGCCTGTTCATTAAAGTATGAGGATTGGCTATCTTAATATATATCTGAGCACTTATAGCATATATATGTAGAGATGGTAATCTAGACCTACTGATGATTTCTGGTTTAGCATGAAATATGTATATTGGTGATTATATATTTTTTCAAAATATATGTGTTCAAGTGTATCGGTGTTATAAGATAGTGGGAAGTGTAGTGGGTTATATGAAAGTCTGTGCTCATATACCCTACATATTACATATATAGACACAGGTATAAAATAAGCCTGTGTATTTCAGTTATATATTTAATATAATGAATATATCTATACTATTTGGATTTATTTGTACAGTATATTTATAAATGTTTTTATTTAACTATTGCCTTTGGATATGTCTAAATTATTCTAAAACTTGTCTTAAAATTGATTGTCAACTAATAAATGAAAAAGGTTATTTCATAAAATACAGTCACACCTTACTCCCTGAAAATCCTGTCATTTAATTTTAAAATCTTAATTCATTTTCTTTTTCTCTCTCAGTTTACGTTTAAAAGTAAAAAAAACAACAACTATATACCATAAGATTATTATTTATATACGTTTGAATAACTATTGACTATTTAAATTACATTATTTGTATAAAATAAATTATTTTTTTGATATAAACTAAACAAAAATAAATGACATTTATGAAGTATGAAATAAATGTATACTTATATAATGCTACTGTTATTATTGAGACTTCTTTACAAAACAATCAAATTTGATAAATATGGAAGATCTTAAAAGTAACAAGTCTTTCATCAGATACCATGAACAAATTAAGTTCTGGCTCTATCAAAGCATAGGAATAGTAAATCTTTCTTCAAGATCTTACACAAATATCTTATTCTATATAAAAATCTCTGTTATGTAATTTCTTATGAAGAAATAACAGAAATACTTATTTTGATAACATAAGTATTGGTCTCAGATTCAAGGCTTTTCGCTGATGAAGGCCACAAGCCAGAAACTGGTCTGGGGGTATTGGATGAGTAGGCACTAGATAGGGATTTTATTCACAAGCCTTCTGGCATCCATTGATTACTCTAGCTTGCTGTGTGGCAATACGTATAGTGAGGTTTGCCTGCTTTTATAAGCAAGCATAAAAAGTAGTGGTCATGTGATGTTTATTGGCTTAAGTAGTCATCATATGATTCTTTTATCTAATAGAATCATTTGGAAATATAAATGTGTATATAAATAAATAATTTATGGTTATTGTAATTTATTGAAGTGATATTAGATTTTCAAATACCATTTAAAAGATTGTTTGCGTTTATAAAAAAAAAGTTAATCAGATACCCTAGAAATAAATAATTAACATCCCATAAACTTGGGAATATTATTTAATTTAAATGCTAGCACTGTATTCAATCTTATGTTAAAGTTTTAACATTTAAAATAATATATATTTTGGGACAACTTTATTTCTATAAGGTTAATGTTAATATATATATATAAAGCTTATTTTTTTCACCAAGAACCTTGCAAACAAATAAAGTTGGCATCGTGATTATGTAATTATAGAGAAGCTATGAAGTATTCTGCATTAAAGAAGTCAATTTTAAATATATGCTGTTCCAAAAAAAAAATATTAAACAAATAAAAATGTAAATAAACAAACAAAAAATTATTAAAATTCATATATTTAATACATTTTATGATACTCAACCAGTCATTTTTCATTTCTGAGTATCAAATACAATGATATTAAAAAAAAAAAAACAAATTTTACATTATACACCAGCAGCGGTTTTTTCATCTGGGAACAACTTAAATAATCATGTTTATTAATAAATAAAAAAATTTCAGCTTGTGTTAAAGCACATAAATGTTATTTTTCCTTTCTTGGTGTTTCTGAAATTGAAAAGCAGTATTTTACGTAATAAAATATTTTCTAAACATAATGCGAAAAACGTTTTATAAAATTTTAGAACATACTTAAACTTAATACTGACTCAAAACATCAAAAAAAAAAAAAGTTATTGTTTCTTGATAATAAGACCAATTTTTTATAAATTTTACAATAAAAAAAAAATTATTGGAAAAAAAAAATGAACAGCAGAACATATTTAATTATGATTTTAATCAGACGTTTTACTATTTACTTTATTTTAAAAATAAAAATATTTAAATCTTTTTCTTATTTTTATTTTTTCAGTGAATGAAAAATATTTATAAATGGGTCTCCTCAATTTATTATTAATAACTATGTTTATTTTTAAGAAATTTTGTTTCTACTATAATTTTAATTTATATGTGCATATTATATATATATAAGTGCCTGCAATATATATATATGTGTGTGTGTGTTAAAAAGTATAGTATGCCTGCACTTCAATAAACAATATTTATTCTATTCTAATGAAGTTTATCAACAAAATAAGAAATATTATATGGTATGTAAGATATGCATGAAGGGGGGGGGGCTTGGAATATAGTGTATATGGCAAGTCTACTCTACTTGGAGCTACATCAGATAACATTCTTATGTTGATGGAGTGGGTGTTATTATTAGGCCATTTGATGAAAGCAAAGCCTAAACAAGTGTCATGTGAAGTTTGTTCAATTTCTTTTAGTTATATATAAAATTTAATAAGTTTAAAAAATTCTGTAGATGATATATAGAGATCTTATATTGCTTCAAATAATTATATATATATATATTTAAGTATAATAATGCTCAAGGCTAAATGGGTTTACAAGTAATCACTAAAAACCAGTCAACATTTAGGCAATCCCAATATAAATAACAATCAACAATTTCTAACTGTTGTCAAGGCAACCTCTTTTTGACAATAAGGATGGAATTCCATCCTTATTAATGGTTACTTATAAACCCATTAGCCTTGAACATAATTACACTTATTTTTAAGTAATACTTTGGATGCAATTTAAAATTTATAATTGCAGTTTGTAATGTTATAATTGACTATTTATTAGTCTGCATTCAGAATAGGTTTTATTTACCTGTTTAAAGAGGTTTATTTAAACTTCTTTGTATCAATAATTTCAATCTCTGTGGTCAAGTTGCAATCTTTAGTGTCTATATAGTATAGGGGATTTGAACTCAGATTTTTAAGCATTCTCCATCTATCCACAGTATCTCATACAACTGATACATATGTCAACACACATGTAGAAAAGATAAATAATTGCCAATACATGTATTTTGTGCTAAACCAGCACTCATCAGTTGGTCTAGATTATTATCTCCCACACACATATATATAATCAGTGCTCAGTTTATATTAAGATAACAAATCCTCATACTTTAATGGACAGACTTCAATATACTCCAACCTCCAACTTTTCAGCCATCCATACCATTGAAAATCAGATGATGAAAACCCAAATCCCCTGCTGATTCCAACATTATTGCCATGCCCATGTTGACCTCAAGTCACTCTGACCCCTCATGTATAGGACCTTATCCATTTAAATGCATAGAAGAGAGATGGGCAGGATACAAGCTTGATTTGTAAAAATTTGAAAACCATGCACTCTTTACAAACCTGGAGCTTAATTGTAAGTATAGGGGATTTGAACTTAGATTTTCAAGCACCCTCCATCTATCCACACTATCTCATACAACTGATACACATGACCACACACATGTAGACAAGATAAATCACCAATATACATATTTTATGCTAAACCAGCACTCAACAGTTGGTCCAGATTATCATCTCCCATATATATATATATAATCAGTGCTCAGGGCGGGTATCAATAATTTCCAATTTCTGTAGTCAAGTTGCAATTTTTAGTGTTTATATAAGTATATTGGGCCATTAATAGGGATTTCACCCATAGTATTAAACAGTTGCCTTGACAGCAGTTAGAAATTATTGATTGTTATTTATATTGGGATGGTCTAAGTGCTGATTGGTTTTTAATGATATAATTATATATATAGATAGAAAGACTATTCTTGGAGTAGTGCATATTATTATTTGTTTTTGTAAGAAGCTATATGTAGGTCAGAGTAGTTTGCATTTAATGAAAGAATAAACATACATAAAAGTAGGGTTAGAAATAAACATCTTAGTTCTGCATTATATATCTATGAAAAAGATACAGGTTACACTAGTAATTTTGATGAAACTAAGGTTGTTGGTTTTTTTTTTTTTAGAGAGAAATGAAATAAAAAGAAGAATCAAATATTTTTTTATTTTTTAAAATTTATGATTCTGAAGCAATTATCATATTTAAAAGTTCTTTTAATATTAAGGGTGTGTAGGATGCAAGTGGGATTGTGGGTAATGTTTAGTTTAAATATGTTATTTTGTAGTGCTTTACACTTGAAAAGTCGTTTTGTAGCAGTGAAACCATTGATTGTGTTTTAGAATTTATTTTTTGGCTAGTCTGGTTGAGTTGTGAATTTGGTTTAATGTTAATTATATATATATATATATATGAAACATTTTGAAAAAAAATAATAATAGTTAATATGAAACATTTTGAAAAAAAAAATGCATTTTTATAATTTTCTACATTAATAAAACCATACAACAAAAATATGGACTATAGAAAAAAATAAAATAATAGCAGAACATTTAAAATATTTTATTTTTAATTATGTTTAAATATAAATTCATAAAATGAATGATAGGTATTCATTAAAATGAAATTTAAGAACAATTTTCCAAATATTTCATATACTTTCCATGATTGTTTTGGAACTATAAAATAAATGTTTATTTACATATGTTTAAGAGTTTTGTTTGTGAGTGACGTCTAGTAAATTCTAGATAATTTTGTCGGCGTCATTCATTCAGATATCGTAAACAGTGGTTTAAAGTGAGTAGTCTATTCTCACACTTTCACTTACAGTACTTAAGATTTGCCCATATATAAGCATTTGGGTTGGATTGAATAAGTGGATTCATTTTATTCTTTCCTAAATACTATATCTTGTGTTGTAAGTGGAAGTACTCATTTATTATTTAACACTCGTGAAAAAGTGCACAATAGCTTAAATGGCTGATTAAATTTATTACAATTAGAAACAGCGCTAAAAATAAATGTTTATTTATAGATTACATGGAATTTTTAGGAAGAAATACAATTGTATGAGAAATTTCAAAATGATTATTACTTGAAAAACTTGGAAATTGCTTAGCAGAATAATTAATTGACACGATGCATGAAAAACATATCTGAAGATATGAGAAAGCAGTAATGTTTAAGAATTATTATTACAAAATATTAGTCTTGTTGCATGATCTGATTCAGTGGTACACAGCGTCTTTATACTTGTGATCTAATTCTCTAAGGAAAATTTGATGGAGTCTATATTTGTTTTACCATGAACTAAATTTTAAGTATGAGAATGTAAGGATATTCATTATAAAGCTTAGTAATTTTAAATACTATACAAAATTTATATTTCCTAATATCTTACTATTCAACATATACGATTAGAAATGAAATTTTTGAATAAATCCCATATTTTGGAAGGGAAATTATGATAATACTAAAACAATTTATTTTCTTGTGATTTTTATCTATTTTTAAAAATTAAATTCTTTCAAAAAAACAAAAACTTATTATCCAAAACTTAGAGAATTTATTAAAAATTTAGCTAATGTCAACAATTTTTGTCTGACACCGTTAAGAATCATGACTCACTGGTTGTACAACAATAATCTCTCTGATCTACTAATTAACAAAATAAAAATCATTTGATGTTATAAACACTGAAATGAAGTGTTTGCTAAAGTACTTTATTTGGACTTTACTTTGAATTTTCAAAAATTGTACTACTGTATAGTAATTTACAACTTATGGTATTGATTTAAATGACTTTATAGATAGTAATGTGTAGTTTTATAAAACCTATTATTATATAGGGTATATGAGCACAGACTTTCACATGACCCACCACTCTCCACACCATCTTATATCACTGATATACTTGAACACATATGTTGAAAAGATAAATAATCACCAATATATGCATTTCATGCTAAACCAGCAATCATCAGTTGGTCCAGATTATCATCTCCACACATATATGCAATAATTGCTCAGATATATATTAAGATAGCCAATCCTCATACTTTAATGGGCATGCTTCATTCTACTCCACACTCCAACTCTTCAACCACCTATCCAACTGAAAATCTGATGATGGAATGCTCAGTGGCCACCCTGAGGTTGAGATTCTTGTCACACCCATGTTGACCTAAGATCAATCTGATTCCTCATGTGCAGGACATAATCGATTTAATACATATACAAGGGATGGGCAGACATCTCTACTATGTAATAACTGAATAATGTAATTTATTTACAATTAAATAATCTTTCTAAACCTAAATATTCATCCTTTTCAAATTTGTAACAAAACATAAGAGGAGTATCTTTTTTAAAAATTCCTTCACCTAAGTTTGCTAATCATTAAAATGTTTTGACAAAAGTTGTGTGTAAATGGAGTACTATGGCCACACAATAGATCATTGATAATTAATTGTCTATGGTATTATTTTTTTTTTAATATTTCCAACAGTTTGTTAAAATTCCATATTTGGCTATTGATAGTGGATTAAATTCTTTGGCATGAATATAATTACAGAGGCTAGTGTAATCTTTTATTTTCATGTCAAGGATTAAGCATTTTGTTGATGTTAATGTAGAACTTTGGGATCTGCTTTGGATAATGTCATTGTCTAATGGTCTAAGCATTGAAGATTTTTGGTCCAATAATATTTTATTATTTTCCATAGTCATTGATTATTACTTTGTCAATACTTGGCATTATTTATTGCAATATCTCATGTTTAAGCCCTCCTGGCAAAATTCCTAATTCGGAGGTTGGTAGTGGAAGTCGGTGTGATTCTGATGTCATTGAGAAGTAGGATTGTCATGTCTATGATTGTTTTTTTTTTGTATCTAAGGTATATATTACAGCTTTTGTACATAAGTTGGTTTTTTTTATTTGTTCTCCCAAACAATTTTCAACCTTGGAATAATGTTCTCTGGACAAAGACAATTAAAGTAATTTAACAATTTTTTTTTTTGATTATTATCATTAGAATTTTTCAATAATTGCCTAACTTTACCATAAATGTAGTCTTTAAAATGTGAAGATGGAAAGTAGGATACACTTCTCACTTTAATCATTTTTAGTGACGACAAAAATTTAAAAATGTGTAAATAATTCCTTCATTTTTTTTTTCTAATATATATAATTACTATAATGCATTGAAAATACTTTATATATATATTAAAATATCCCAATGCATATCACTAGCTGAAAATTCAATATAAAATGTTCAAATCACATGACCAAATGTTATGTGTTTTCAGCAACACCCTCTGTGAAGTTCAGACTTTATATTTATCCACAGAAAGTGTTGCTAAAAAACATAATGTTGTGGAAATGGGATGGAGCAGAATATGGGATAACTTAGACTGGGGAATGGAAAATAAGGTGGCTAACAGGTTTCTCTGGGCATAATTGTTGAGAGATTCTTGACTCCATTTAAGGAGAAGCACAGTACATCACATCACATCACATTAGGCATCTGTTTAATGTAAATGCTTACAAACAGAAAGTATACAAATAATGAAGTTGTCAGAGAATAAATATAAAGTTATTATACAGAAAATAGAGTTCAGTTTTTATGCTGGGTTTGGAAAAAGATAAGGGGAATTTAGATATAAAGCCATAGGATGGACAAAGATAATGTGAAATTGGGATGGAGCAGGATAGAGAAGAGTATAGGAAAAACTTGGGGTTGGGAATGGAAATGGAAAGTAACATGGTGTCTGAGAGATTTCTGACTCCAAGAAAGGAGAAGTCACAGTTCATCACATCACATTATATTGGAAGTGCTATTTAAACACTTTATATGTATATTCTTATGTTGTTATTTATGAGAATCTGATTGACTTTATTTTGCATATAGTAGGCTAGTATATTAATATAATAAATAAATATTTGCCTTTATTTTTTCTCTAAATAAAAATTTAAATCACCTAATAATATAAATTATTTGTAATAAAATAAAACTGCCACTGAAAAATAAGAATGGCCATTCCAAATCCCCCCAAAAAAAGAAGAAAGGAGAGAGAGGAAAAGAAAAACTACTCTAAAAATGAATGTTGTAGTGGTCATACAAAGCAATCTGGGTAATACATGTATGTTCACATGTAAAAGATGCGGCCATTTTCTTTTTACTCGATATTTTACAAATACTTTAACATTATATCTAATTGTAGCTCTCCAGTGTATTCTATTTCTGCCATATCTTCTCAATAAAAACAATTGCCAGTGCACTTCTTTAGAATATCTTTGAGAAAATTTTTATTATGTCAGTGTGGTATAGCTTTTTTATGATACTCTTGTTCAATGTTACCATGAAACATGCGGTTAGAAATTCTTCCATTGTTCATTTGCTTTTCATGTCCAATTCAACAAGGATGTGATTTTATAATAATAGATTCAATAGTATCACATTCAGAATGCTGGAGAAAAAATTGGTTGGTTTTACAATCTTCTCAATGTATTTTAAAATTATACAGACCATCCTTAAATAAAACTTTTTACTGTCTTTATATTGGGTTGAATAGGTATCCAAATTTTTCATACAATAAAGTAAGTAAAATAACAGTTTTTTATACAGCTAACTTAGTGGCAGTAGTTATTTATCAAAGGTGAAATACTCTAGTGTTAACTTTTTTAAAATAGCAGCAACATATTGGAATCTGTGTTGGATCTCAACTTCTACATCTATCTTTCTTCTTATAAAACTTCCAAGATATTTAAACTGGTTTAAAGCCTCAAGTTTATATCTATCCAAGCTGAAAGTTGTTGAGATATTTTTTCTCTTACTGGCTGACATAAAACTTAAGTTTAAATATTAATTAATAAACCTATATCTTTTTAACTTCCATTAAAACATTAAAAACATTTTGTAATTCATTTTTGAACTGATTAAAAATAACACAATCATTAGTATATTTTAAATTCAGAAATAAAATTAAGTTCTTCATTTAATTTTTAATTGATTCATATCAAAAACTTCTCCATTAACCTGTATCATATCTTGATTTTTATCTAATTAACCTGCCTATAAATAATTCTAAAGACCCCTGACATAAAAATTGAAAACAATGTTAAAGCAAGTACATGTTCTTGTTTAACATCAGTTTTTATTTCAAATGCTTCCGTTCCTCCACCTTTATTCCCATCATGTAGAAGCCATGTAATATGCATAAATTTTGATGGACAAACAAAATAATTTTAAAGAATGCAATAAACTTGTTCTATTAATTGAATCAAATGCCTTAATCAAATCAATAAAGTATATAAATCATTCCTTTATACCTGACACAATTGAATCAAATGCTTTAATCAAATCAATAAAATATATAAATTATTCCTTTATATCTAAGACTTTTCTTGCATTTGCCTGGTAACAAATATCATATCTATGGTGATTCTTGTACCCTTAAATCCATATTTGGTCTCTGGAATTATTCATCTATAACTGGAAGCAATCTATTAAATGTACTTTTCAAATAATGGCTAACAATGATATTCATTGATAATTATCACTATGTTTTTTATTTCCTTTTTTTTAAATATTGGAACAATAAATGCATCCATAAGATTGGATCACACAACAATGAGTCCATATATTCTGAAAAACTCCAATACTTCTGAAATTAACTTATATCACCACCATAAACTTTTCTAGGTGTTTTTCCAGTATCTCCAGCTTATCTTCTAAATGAATGGATAAAATGGATATATCATTAAAAGTTGCCATAGTAAATCTTGTATCACTATTCAAAGGGTGATCAAAATATTTGTTCCCACCTGTTAAAAATATCATTGCACCCTTTAATAGGATTGTGATATTGTTTTCAGTTCCATATCTTGCTTTAAATACATTAAAAAAAGGATCTAGAGTGATTATGATCAGCAAATGTCTGTATTTTCTTTGTAGTTTTAATTCTCCAACCATTTTTAAGCCTTTTTATCAGTCATTGAACATCTGCTTTAGATATTTATATTTACTATGAAGATCTACATATAATTATTATTTTCTCAGACATAGAATGCCATATATTATAATTAAATGACTAATAATAGGATCATTGTTTTAATGATTTCAAGAATAAATTTACTTGTATCCATAATATATTCCCTAAGAGAATTCCATGTTCAGTAATATGACACTTCCAAAGATACAAATTAGCAATTTTAGTGTTTAATACCTATTGCAATTTAATATGTATAATAAATTCTTTTGAATATTGAACATCAGGGTTCTTGTGAATATGATTGATTGGAATATCTGTTTTTAATTCAACTACCATTTTAATCTAGGAGTGTATTAATATATGATCTATCCAATAATCCTAGCTTGTAAATGTTTAAAGAATGTCTGCTCAAACTTATATATTTTAAAAAATTGTAATTTGTGCATTGATTAGTTTTCACAGATATTTCAGATTTTCTAATTTTCTCTAATTTTTTTTTCACTTTGTTTTTAAAATTTTTATAAAAGCATCTATCAGTTTTTTTTATTTTAATATTTTTAAAATACTTTTTATAGTTTTTGTATCCATTATTAAAACTTTTTTAAAATAATTTATTATTTTTATGAACACATTGAAATAGTTTTTTCTTTAAGATTTTACTTTTTTAATATTTGATTTTTCTTTTAATTTTTAAACTAATCACTTTGATTTTGTACTAACTTTACATCTCAAAAACATTAAATCACTTATTCTCTTTTTCTTAATAAGTTATGTTTTTGAGGTACATTAAACTGTTTCAAGATAAGAACTCATAGTGAACTTTAGAAATGATGATGAAAACTGCATGTCAACTCCTGTTCTAACTTTTAAATTATAATTAGAATAAAATAATTAATTATCCAATATATATATATTGAGTGATTTTTTTTAGTAAGTGGGTGTATTGATTTTAAAAATATGTTTGTCAAACGGTGTTGTTGTATTGTTACTTTATATATATTGAAGGACTACTATGATTGTACTAGAAGAAAAAAAAATTTCATTGGAAAAAATAGAAATTTTGAATTTTTAAAGTTTTTAATTATCCTCTATTTAAAGCAAAAGTGTTAAATTAAACTAATAATTAAAAAAAGAAAGAAACTATAACAAAAATAAAAGTAAATTTTGGTGGATATATGATTTCATGCATATATGTTCACATGGACACAAGCGCACATATATTTAGAAATTATGTATAACTTCTAATTTTATTAACTTTAAAAATACATAATTTGCAAATGATATTTGTAAAAAATTGTTTATAGTGCATTTACATTTAAAAAATTGTTTTTACAAAATTGTTTGTGAAAGAGGTGGTTATTTTCATAATTTCTGTGAAACAGCAGCCATATTGGATTTTTGGAGAATTAATATAGGATACAATTTCTAATATAACTTTAATTAGAATTATGGAGAAATTATGTAGTTTATTTTTATCACAAAAATATAATACTAAGGAATGTAGTAAGCTGAAATAATATAGTCATTACATATCTGAAATTTTTTAAAGAATATAATTTTAACATTTTTTTGAAATTATTATTTTGTATTTCTTTAGTATTTCTATAGATAAATTTTATTTTCTTATAAATAACAAATTTATTATATTCCTTATAAAAATTTCAATAAAATGACATATAATATGACTTACCTATGACAATTTCTTTTTTCCTCATGTGTCATAGCATCAGCTGGGAAGCCAACCCACTAGCCCAGGACAACTACTTGTAAAGCAGCTGTCGCTGACCTCTCGACCACCAATGCTTGACTATAACAATTTGTTAGTTGCAAAACAACACAAAAATTAAATAATTTTTACAGTTCCTTTTTCTAAGAAATCCCACACAATTTTTTTCTTTTAGGCATCTGCATATAAAGAATGAAGAGAAAGTAGCAGAGAATTATAAGTTAGTCCAAATACTCTTTAGGCTGTAGATGGTTATATTTAATACATAGTGTAGCTAAACAGAAATGAAAAGATTTGCATTTAGTGGAGTGGAGAATAATAATAACAAAGCTCATTTTATTTATTTGTTTTATCTTTCATGTATGAGATTTCATTTTGATAAGTAGAATATATATATATATATATTATTCTTAATCTTTATTATTATTTGTTATTTATTCATTTAAATATAGATCAAAATATATTTACATAAATGCAAATGTCATACTTCGTCTAATAAGTACTAATTGTGCTTTTATGTAGAAGAATTTTTTTATTTATATATTTACATTTCTTTAAATTTGAAACATAATAGAAAATATGCTAATGATAATAAGATCAATAAAATAATATTTAATAATATTAATTATATAATAAAAATATTGATTATATAATATTATATACTCATATTTTTCTAGATACTAAGTTTATTTTTGTCTCTTTTTTTCCTCTAATATATTTTTTAATTTGATTTTTTATTTCTCTATAATGATGCAAGCTTTTTAATTCAATAAGTAAATTATTGAATAATTCACAGACATAGGGATTTCTTACTCTAGTTTCAAATTTATTGCAATATTTTGAAACTATATATCTATCTGTTTTTCTTAGATACATTTTAAACTGTTTTATATATGGTTTTTTGAAAGTGCTATCATAAATTTTTTTTTCTGTAATTATATAACCAAAAAGTTCATTGAATAATAAAATATTATTTTTGTATTCACTTTTTTATATATAGTCTTCTTTTATTAGATTAATTGTTTGTTTGGAATAATGATAATCTATTAAAATTATAAAAGCTTGCAAAACTATAAAGTGTTATTCCATATCTCAATAAAGATTCCCACAAATAACACCTAATAATATTTAAAGCAAAAATATATTTTATTTTGTAAAACATTATTATAAAATATGTAAATTTATTAATTAGTATGATAATATGGTATCTCCAAGACATTTTTTCATCTATCATCATTCCAAGATATCTACTTTATTTTATTTATTCTACTTTTATATATTTATCATTATGTATTACATTATTATCATATATTCTACTCATGTGAATATAGATGTATGTCAATATGTTTATATTTCATGTGAGAACATATTAATTTACATTTGTTTTTTCTTCATTTGTATAAATTTCTCTCTTAAAGCATCAAAAGACAATTTTATTCAGACTTTTTTGACATTCTTTAATTTTAGTATCAATATTGTTATTTACATGCAGAACAACATCATCTGAATAATGGTACATTGATCCTTTAATATTAATATTTTCTAGGTCATTTATGAAAATCATAAACAACAATGCTATAAGTATAGAATCTTGAAGAAATCCATATATTTTTTTTTGCTCAATATTCAATACAATTGATATTTTTGATACGAGATATTTAACATTTAAGTAAGTTTTAAATACACTGAGCATTTTTCTCTAATTCCACAAGTTTATAAAATGTTAATCAATTGTCTATGTTTAATAATGTCAAAACCCTTATAAAAATCTAACAGCTCTTTTATCATTTAATGCACTATTAATTTTATCTGTAAAATTCTTTAATAATATAGTTGTGTTTCTTCCCTCTGTAAATTCATATTCATATTTATAAAAAAAAATATGTTTATTTAAATTTTTTTATATTAATGGAAGAGCATATAGTTGCATTTAATTCATCCCATTTTTTCTTATACTTCTAAGATTAACATGAAGTATATTATAAATATTGTTTTCAATATTATATTTTTTATTTTCTATTTCCCAATCTTCAAATATATTAATGTTCTTTATGTAATTATCTTCAATGTCTTCCAATATTACAACCATATTCATTTTGTATTAGAATATATTCAAAGACATTTAAAATAGAACTCACAAAATATTAATAAATGTTATTTTTATTTTTTATGTGTATTCTTTTCCCCATTATTTTTCTTGCAAAAAATTTGTCCATTTCAATCCATATATATTTATAAATTTTTTATAATTTTGCTACATTTTTAGTTTTCCCTAATAATTTATTTATTTTTGTCAAAGCTTCATTAATATGTTCAAGAGATGACATTAAAATTAAATTACTGACAGTAAACCAAACAGAAAGAATATCTGTGCTCATGCACTTGTCTATTTCTGGTAATATTGAGGAGAAGTCCGATCAAGTGTTTGAGTTAATGGACAAGGAGATCATGGACCAGACACTTATCCTTGTCAAGGTTCCTGAAGTGAGTGATGCACAAAAAATGGGCATCTTCATGATGGGCTCTTAGAACATAAGGAGAGCAAAAGTGACAATTCGGAATTGGTGGAGGATGCGGAAAGTGAAAGTAACAATTCTGAATTGGTGGACGATGATTGAGAATCCGCAGGGCTTGAGGAGGTGGATAAACCAAGGTACAGAATATATTTTAACTGAGCTCGATATCTAATGTTTGATGATGAGTACAAAGGTAGATGGGGACAGAACAAGTCTGAAGTATGGTTGAGGCTTGTTATTACTCCAGATTTAGCACTGGAGAATTTTGAATGTGAGTCTCAGCATAACTATTTAAGAATCTTGATTGGGGGTAAGGTACTTATTGAGGGTGCTCCTCAACACAAGATTTTACTGGGGAAGACTATTTTGTCTACTGCATCACAAAGAGGGGCCTCAACATTGTGCATTTCACTGTAGCCTGCCACCGATGACAGATGGACTCTGTTGTTTGGGGGAAGTGGAAGAGTGTCTGGGGAAATCCTTGATAGTTTTGACTGTTGGGATCCGGATTAGTGTCAATACTAACTTGATTCTTGTCATCCAAGTGTGACACTCATCCTTGTTGCTGCTTGTCTGATTCCATTGGATTTTGTATTATGATTTCTTTTCATGTATCTGATCATGTTGGAACCTATATGCAAGTTTGGCCTGTTGATGGCCTTTTATGTTATGCTTACCTTATTTAATGTTGATTGCTGTGTTTTTTATATATATATATTGAAGCCTTCCTGTATTTAAGCCATATTGAAAAATGTTGGAATTAATCTCTTTTCCACGTTCTGATGCTCAATGATATGATCTATGTATTTATTTGTTTTATTGTGTTGACCTCCAGATAGTAGTAATGAATTATTACATTGAAATCGTATGTTAAGATAATTATGTTCCTTTAGATTTTGTATCATTCTAATCTGTATATTCTTCTATACTTAATGAAGCATTCCCTGTAACCGTTGGGATAGGATACCCATGTTCCCAATAAAATTTTATAATTGATTCTTTATTTATGTATTGTGCTTTGATTGTAAATAAAGTTTATTTATTTTTGAAAGATAAACCAAACAATGAACTTCTAGCTAAGAAGCATCAGACACAAAGATCCCATTGAATAAAGAGAGTAAATATAAAGTGTTTTCTGATTTTTTAATTTCATTGGAGTAATTACAAAAAAAAAATATTAAAAAACCCTTTAGCGGACAATAATTAAAAAAAAAAAAGACTGACAAACTCTGATTTAGCGCCAGTAAGTATCTTTAAGACCATTAATTTTGATGAAATTTCAGGTAATCTTTTACCAAATTGATTTAAATTCCTTTAAATGGAGAAAAATCTGATATTTATATTCTTCACTTTATATAAAATCGGTGTCACCTTTCTGTCTGATATTTATATTACCATCTTAAGGGTTCTGTGTAGAAGAAAAAAATTGACGTTAAAAGTTTTTTTATTCTAGATTATGTCAAAAATTTAATAATAAGCGACATACTATTATAATTATGTATAACTTTTGTCTGTGAGTGTATATATAATTTTATTAATTTGATTATAAAATATATAGTAAATGCAATTATAATGTTTTTAAATAAAGTTTTGGGAATTTAGCTTATGGAGGCATGCTTATCAGTTAATAAAGAATGTGGTAGAAGTTATTGCAAATTGGCTTTCCTACTCCCAATATGCAATCTGTCATGACACGCTAATGTAAGGGTACATGATAAATAGCTGTGTTAACCTGACCAGATTAATTTTGCAATAACGGAAAGCCTGCGTCTAAACACCAAATTTTATCGAAACTTTATATATACTGTATTAAATTTATTACGCTCACCTACTTATATATGAACATATATATATCACTTAAATACGTGGGTAAAATATACATACTTGCCAAATAAGAATAAAAAATAAAATTCAAATAAAAGGGGGAAATCTTTATTATTATTTCCAAAGGAAAAGGTAATTAGTCGATTTAAATTTTCTTCCAAGTATTATTTTACACTTTCCCTTATAAATTCTTTTAGATTTTGTATGAGCTATAAAGACTGTGTTGAGATGGAGATCGGAGTGAAATCTAACAATGAAGGGAAATTGTGTAGAATTTAAAAAAAGATAGGGAAAATATTGTACTAGTATTAAGCAGAAACAAAAAAAAAAAAAGAAAATCAATCGAATATTATTAAAAAAAAAAGGGGGGGGGGATATATTCTAGAAGACGTGATATTGTCCTTTATTTTTTTGAATAAAAATAAACTTATGTGTTATAACAATAAACACATTTCTCTGATAAAGATTTTGCTATCAAGAAAACTTTTCAATTAATTTTACCATACATATCGCACAAATTATTAATCTCTTTTTTTTTAAAAAAAAAAAAAATCCTGAGCGCCTAACCCTCTCAATTAAAAACAATCTCTATTTTTATAAATTTTATTAATCTAACCTTTTTTCATTTTCATTGCAATGTAAGAATTACCAGATGACAGTAGAGGTTTCTCTTTTTCTTTTTTTTAACTGTGGGGCATTTTTAAGTAGAAAAATACAAAAATTGAAATGCCATGTGTACCTGGATAATAATAAAGCAAATCTTTTGGAAACGGGCAGATAATTGAGTCTTAATATTCATTTTCATTTGCAAAGCCTTTTCTTCAAAGCATTGGCAATTCTGATAGCCAGATACTTGTAGATTTTAAATGTGTAAGTATGAAAAGAAAACAATAGAAGAGATTAATTCAAAATTTTCAATTTTGTCTCCTTATGGTAATTACTGTATCGCGGCACATACCTTATCTGCCTCATTATTTTATTCTAAAATAATTTTAATCAAATGTACTTGGAGTACTTGTGAATATATATGAAATACATTGTTCATTAACTTTTAAGTATTAACGGTATTGTTAATATTATTTAGCATGATTAATATATATATCGTATTTCCTTTTTTAGAAAAAAAAATGTTTTCTTTTTATAACGCTATTAAACAATAACTGATTGTTAATAGAACATTCATCATAGACATTCGACTTGCAAACCAGTGATTAAAATCTGAAATGTATAATATGTAAAATTTAAGCAGTTTATCTGCTTCATGTAACAAAATTTCAGAAAACCAATTGATATTACGAATTAGCAATCAGGTGCATTATGCCCATTCCGTCTTATCTATTTTAATATAAATTATTATTATAAATTTATTTAAAAAATAATATATATAATAACCCATAAACTGCTAATCGCAACAGATTTCCAAATGCAATTCACATGCTAGCTGCCAAAGCTTACATTGTCAATGTAACATCTGTGGAATAAAAGAGGTCAGAGGTTAATTTTTTTATCTATAGATTGACAGCTGATTATGGATATTGTATTGGTTTATTAAACTTTAGTTGCTTTTTTGTGAATCTATATATATATGTAAGATTCTAATACTAATAACAAGATTTGAACTTTAGCATACTGGAAGAATGTTTTAAGAATAATAAAAACAGTTGTAATATAATAATTCTGAAAGTTTTAAAATGCATTTACTTTATCATAAAATAATAATTCTGAAAGGTTTAAAGTGCATTTACTTCATCATAAAAGTGAATTATTTTCGTAATACTACGTTTTCTTAATTAAAATGATATACTGTGAAAAATAGCATCATGCTTCTTTTAAAATAAACTAAATGTTCATTTTAATGTCTTTATGATTGCAAAGTGGAAATATTGCGTTTCCAGGAATTTAATTGTCTTATTTTTAAATACGTCATTGAAAGTTTAACTTTCTGTTTGTGCATTTTATCATTAGATAAATTATGTGTAAAGAAGTATATTTCAGTTTATTGAACTATTTTACATGCCATAGAAATAAAAATAAATATTAGTTCTGTAATATACTTCATTTTTTCTAAATATTTATGGGATTTATGTAAGGTAAATAATGCTGCGCTTTTTACAATCTACATATTGTTTTATAGACTTCATATTTTTTGAAATACTTCTATCTTCTTCTTAAACTTCATGTTATTTTATAAATAATGCATTGCTTCAAAGGAAATTACATTTCTATAAAAATCTAGTGTTGTTTTAAATTTCATATTACTCCAAAAGGAAATGATATATTAACTGGTATTGCTTTAAATAATACTGTAGTATTTTTACCATGAATAGCTTCATTTGTGACAACATTCAATTCTAATGCCTTACATTTTGACAAGTTGTTTTTCTAAATGTGATATTTAAATTATGAACATTTTAATAAAATATTCTAAATTTTAATGGAATCATTTTTCAAACAGCAGTGCTGTAGAGAATTGCATTGGAGTCAATAATTGAGGACTTAAAAATTCTTAAAGTGGCAAAAGGGGAAAATATATTTTAGATGTAAGTTTATATGTTTTATTATGCTTATAATATTATCTGCTTATAATTTATGTATAATTTATATACTATGTGAATATTAGAGTTCTTAGAATATGTTTTGCATTGTAATAACATTGAAGGAAATTTGGTCATTTAGTATGGAATTATTTTGAGTGTGGAAATGAATGAATTTATGGAGTTGATGTATGTTTTCTTATTAAAAATTCCAAGCTATAATTAATATGCCTAATAATTATTTTATAATACTATCATATGTTTTATTAATTTTTCATATCATGTGTTTAGTATTATTATATGAGATAGTTTGTGTATTGAAACTATTTTCATATATTGCTTAACCATGTTTTTGAAATGTAGTATGTCCTAGGTGTAGCTAAAGATGCCATATTTTGGCTAATTTTTGTGTTTGTTTATTTTTATTAAGTTTATTAAGATGAGCATTATCCTAATTCATTATTTGCACATATGGACAAGTATGTAATTTTAGATTATTCCATCATTTTTTTCATTGTATTCCTTGTTATTTTGCAATAAAATATTAAGATCAGGCATAATACCAAATTTATCTATATTTGCTCTTGGTGTTATCAGATTAATTTGAGGATTTTGATATTGTTTGATATGCATATATATCCTGCATATTTGATGAACTAAAAACCATGATAAAATATGGTTTAAACTTATCTAATTGTTTTATATTAGCTTGTAAACTTATGCATCCTCTCTAAATTCTATGTTGTTTTATTGTTGACAATATTTATTTTTCAATACATTGAATACTTTTCATACTATGTCATATTGAGAAGAAAGCTACTTTAATAAAATTAATTTTAATAAATTAATGTGAGAGCTTTCTGTATTCATAGTTAATAATATGTTTTTATATACTTACATTTATTATTTAAACATTGTGATAATAGTATTATTTTAATCATATTATAATTAAATATAATTGGTATATTTCCTAGTATTAATAAAATCTTTGTTAGATTAAATTTGAACCTTGTATCTGTACAATCATCATCTGCATTATTAAAAAACGTAATCACACAAATATTATATTGTTTGAAATATAAGAATGTGATAATACTTAAGAGTCACTTCATTAATGTTTACATTGGTTGACATTTAAGTAACATCCATGATTAAGATTAATTTATTTCATTATTTCAGTTTGGATTACAAGAGATCATTTGCTGTGATATATGAGTATGAACAAACTCACTTTTCCACTAATAGTATCACGAGTTTTATCCTAGGTTGTTGAAAACAAGAATCAGTTTGAATATAAAAGTATCAGTATTAATTAAGATTAAAATTATTTATTGTATTTGAATATTATCAAAAAACTGGCTAATATCTTATTGTTAACTAGGATACATTCATTTATTCTGATAAGAACCTGAAATGAAGAGTATGGTTAGATTTATTTGTGAATCTTTAGTTTGTGGGATCTTACCCAGTCAGATTTATTTAGAGCTAGCAACTGTAAGGTCACAATATATATATATATATATATATTGTGACATATATATATATATACATATTATATATATATATATATATATATAATATGTGGGAATAACATTTCATATTTTTTTACTGTTTATTTTGATAAAAGGATTATATAAATGTTGTTTAAATAATAGATATGTATGTGCGAAATCAAGAAATAAAATTATAATAACTAAGATAGTTGCTGTTTTCTAATAAAATAAACAGCTAGCTAAAACTAGCAAGATAAATATTAAAAATAGATAAACAAACAAACAAAAAAGAACAGAAAACAAAAAGATAATTACTTATTATTGAATATTTTAAGATTATATTACTGCTTCTAAATAAAAATAGTAAATAAGCTATAATTAAGAAATTAAAATGTAAAGATATTGTATCATCATCATCGTCATCAACCATTATCAATTCGCTGCAGGATGAAGGTCTCTCCAAGTTCAATCCATCTTCTCTGATCTTTAGCTTCTCTTCTCTACATCACCCTGCACACTTTCTTATTTCATCCATCCATCTCACATGTGATCTCTTTCTGGATCTTTTTTTACAATCTCTTGGAATCCAGTTTAAGATTTCATCTTCTCATCTATTATTATCTCTTCTAGCAATATATTTGTATATTTGCAAATATATTATTAATTTGTCAAATTAAATGTATGTGTATGTTTTCTTAATTGTTTTTATTTAATAAAATGTTAAAATCGATGCTATTAAGTGATTAACTTTTAAAGAAATAGTTTATTTAAAACAAATTGCTAATTGGCAGAACAGTAGAAGGAAGATTTTATCTCAACCATGCATTCATAACATTGGCAGATGTGAGCTCTTTTAGTAGATATAATTGCTAATCTTCAAAAATATGGAACAATGTAATCTAGGATTAGTGAACCAATACCAATGCTTCCAAAGGTATATGTTAATTTTTTCATTGCACTGGTAAACATAACAGCATTGTTTAACAATTAACATAATTATAGAAGGCCAAATATTGATAAACATTACATCTTATTTATGCCACTGCATTATTTACACTGGAAAAACTTTCAAAGCATTTTATATCATGGGATATAATAGGAGGTAATAAGCAAGAACTAAATTTAATTATCAGGTATCAATTTTCTGCCAATATTTTTATTTATTTATGTTTAATTGTATAATCAACATTTATATTGTATCATTTCCATGAAATGTAATTTTATTTGATTATTGATTTATGCATACCATTGATATGTATATGTACACATGTGGACATGAAATTCGTAGTAATTTCATAATTTTTTTTTAAAGTAGACATATGGGTATTATTTAATAGCAAGTATATAAATACATAAAAGCTGTCAATTATTAAACAATACCAATATTATTAACGATCAACAATCTCAGTCTGTTGTGAAAGCAATCTCCTTTAATCAATAAAGGTTGAAATAGACCTTTATTTATGGACTAATAGGTTTATATAGATACTAAAGATTGCAACTTGAATACAGAGAATTAAATTATTAAGACAAAGAAGTTTATATAAACCTCATTAAACAAGTAAATGTAATCTTTTCTGAAAGTAAATTAACAAATAGTCAATTATAACTTTCAAATTGCACTCTAACCATATATTACTTATATAACAAACTTAATAATATTCAAGGATAGATAGGTATTCAATGTAAATACAATGAAAGCAGTCAATACCTAAACAATACAAATATTAACATTCATCAATCTCAATCAGTTGTCAAGGTTACCTCCTTTAAACAATAAAGGTGGAAATCCTTTTATTTACATTGAATACCTATCTAGCCTTGATCATTACTAGATTTATTATATATATGTAATCATTAAAATCAGCCAACACTTAGACAATATCAATAACAATCAACAATCTCAACTTGTTATCAAGACAACCTCTTTTTAACAGGAAAAGTTATTCAGTTTATTCAAAATAAATGAGGAGTGCATTGGTGAAGAGTAAAATAAATTCCATTATTTCATATTGTTTACATGTTTTATTACAGCTATTTAGTATTAATTACATTTTGAATTACAAGTCTCAAATTAACTCAACCCACATCTTTGACACCATCCACTTTAGATATAGTAATGACTATTATTAATCATTTTCTAAACTAGAGATTATCTCTAGCACAGATATAAACTTTAAAAGCTCAATTAAAAATTAATATATCTGATTTTTTTTTAATTAGTGTTATTTTATATACTAAATTTGTTATCATTTATTACCTAAAATTCTTAGTTCATAATCTCTAAAATCTAAATATTTGTTTAAGAGCTTTTTTCTCTCTCTTTTCTGATTTAATAACTGTATATATATATAGAAGAAATAAATAGCATTTGATTAGTATATTAATAATCCTAAAAACAAATGAAATCAAATATATATTTTAATTTGAGTGAAATATACTGTGATATTTTATAATATAGAGTATCATATAGCCTAAATTACAGTATTGTAATACATCAATTACTCTGGTGAGCCACTTGGCTTACTATTTATTTTTCCATATTATTAACCACCTAAGAGACAATATAAATATCAACTGCAGAAGATGTGTGTGTGTAAGTAATAGAAATAACTGGTCAAATTCATGTAATGATTAGAGAAAAGTGTCCAGTAATGAATGATATTACTGGAAAATCACCAATTAAAAATTCTAGTTCCAAGCAGGGGCTTTTGCTCAAATTTTATAGGAGGTAAAAGGCAAAACTGCTTTTGAGCACATGATTTCTTTTGTGCAGTTAAGATAAACACTTATTTTTGTACATCTTAGATCTTGAAAGCTTACATCTTACCAATCATCTATCTGTTCATAGGATTTGTTTTTGCATAATAATCAACTATTTTTATGAATGATTAAGAAGCACACAATAAAATAACAGGGTGAATCCATGTAATAACTAGAGGAAATTATCTAGTCATGATATTACTAGATAATTACTAATTAAAATTGTTAGTTTCAGATTGGATCTTTACGCTAAGGCTTCAAAATTCCAGATTTACAAAAATATTTTTTCTTACTGCATTAAAAAGATTTTTATTTTTGTAGAAGTGGATTCATCTTTTACCACTTAATTAAATATGAAATAAAAGTTTTTACCATGTAATCCAATTTGAAGCTAGCAATTTTATTTGATGGTTTTTCAGTAACATCATTACTGGACACCTTCTAAATTATTCCACAGATTCATCTATTTTTATCTATTACCAAAATATTTAGCCATTCAGTTTGGAACACAAATATTGTATAACTTTAATAAGATTTTGATTATCAAACTTTAATTGTAAAATGTTCAGGATTGCATTCATGGCATAAGTTAGCTAAAATTATAGAATTTAGTCCAGTGTTTATTTAATAAATATACAATATATGGGAAAATCTCCATAACCTCACAATGTGACAGTTGAAAAGCTTGATAAATAATGATTACTATTAAAGCCATGGTCTTTACAATTAACCATTTAAAAGGTATTTTACTTTAATAATATGTAAACATAACTTCAATAAATCTGGCTTTTATAAATTATGTGAACAAAATAATGTTTTTTTGTTCAATTACATATTGAAGTCTTCGTGGCACATTCTGACAAAATTTACTTAGCTTAACTTATGATGTTATGGCTTATTTATAGCTGGAACACACACACATATATATGCATGTAAATAAATTCCAAATATATTTGACATGGGTAAAAGTAATTTCAAATAATTGTAATTTTAAAATTTTGCCAATGGGCTTTCAGTACTTTTGTAGTACACTCATGACTAATGCTAATTAATGTTATACATCTTAAATTCTTTATTTAACTAAAATATCACTTGTGATTTAATTAGATATTATTGGAATATTTTTTAAAGTGGCTTGAATAAATCATGTTTTTTTTTATAGGTTTCATTTACTATATATAACCACACAGTACATTGTAACAGATATGTATAAAATATTTGAAAAGTTAACTGATTGTGGTTATATTACATATTGAGCTATCAAAAATAAATGTAAGGTATGTTAATCATTCTCAAAATGATGAGCTTTCTCTGACTCAGTTTGTAAGAAAATTTACCTTTGTCCCTCGCTTATATTGCTTTCCAGATAATTCAGGAATTATTTAGAAGATCCTACCTGTTTATTAAAAAAGAATCAATATCACTTCATGTGAGAGCTTGTAATGGAACAATTGTTTAAAATTCAATTACAAAATGACATAAGAAAAAAATATATTGATGCAAACTCCAAAGAAATTGATATTAAATTTAAATAATAATTAATTCCATGAAAAAAAAAAAAACCCCAAACAAGCAATAACATAAAAATTCCATAAAACCATATATATTTAAAACACACATAATTATTAGCACAGTCCTAAAACCAGTGCTCAAAATATATTTCTCATTTGCTTATTTTAGAAATAAAAATACTAAATGTTTATAATTAAATTAATATCCTAGATATTGAGAGATACCTAAAGGTTACTATCCCTCTAATAAAAGATATAATAGTCATAAAAATTTCGTAAAAGACAATCTCCCTCATAGTAATTTGTTTCCTTGCCTTATTTCATCGTTCTGCATCTCGCATTACCGCTATGAATATGAGGCAAATGGCCTCGAAAGCGCTTAGCGTATAATAATTTTGAAACCTTTATACCTTCTTGTTCAAGTGTTTTCATACACTTTTTAATTTGTATAATAATTAATATTATAAAAAGTTTCTGTATAGACTTCCATAAAAGCAAAAAAATACTGAGAGATGTATTATTAATTGAAATGAAAAGAATGTTCAATCTATCTATTGCAAAAATATTTTGCATTAATTAAAGAAAGAAAAATATATGTTTTTCACAATTTTAAAAAAAGTTTTGACCTTTATCGTTATAATGTTCTTTTTATTGAATCCAATCAAATTATATACTCTCCTTTTCTTTTTTAAAAAAATATTTTTTCTTATCAAGCATATATACATATTCACATATGTATATATGGTTGTTAAAAAAATTAAAGTTTTTAAAAAGAAAATGAGAATATATGTATGTATAGTTGATAAAAAGAAAAGGAGAGTGTATGGTTTGATTGGATTCAATGAAAAGGACATTATAGTTTATAAGACATACATTTTAAAGAAAAAATGAGGTTTGTTATTGTGGTTGTTAAAAAGTTTGTTAACAGCAGTAATAATAAATTAAATATAGCCTTTATCATTACTTTAAAAATATTTCTTACTTGTTTATTTTTGATAATTTGATGTGTCTGTAATTATTTATTCAGTACCACAGCATCCTTTACATAATTTACAATTACAAGGCTAATCTTATGGGGTTGTGGTTCTTAATTGCACTATAAATCTAGGTTATGATATTCAATCACTTTTTCATAGTTAGTCTAACATATACTAGGTTTATAGATCATGATTCACTTATCATAGTGCAAGAGAAGTCATAGGTATTATCTTACATACACACAGGACTCTTAACTAGGCTATTCTGATTGATACCTATCTCCAATAATCATATTTCAGATAGTGACTTCCAACCCAATCAACAATCTAATTGGACATACTTTTATTCATAGGTGTTGGAAAAGTATAATAAAAAATATTTATTTTCAAAGCAGGATTGATATTTTCTTGATCAAAGGAATTGGTAGATCCTTCACAACTAATTAATAATGATTAACAAATATTTAAACAATTTCTCAGTTATTTTATATTTTATTTACACATAAATCATGTTTCTTTTTCAAGCTACTAAGGATTACTTCCTTGTTACTGGTTAACATCACAAGATTGTTTTATTTTTTTTGGTTGTGTGTTTTCAAATCCATAAAAGTTGATTTTTTAAAATATTATTTTATTTTTTCATATCTATATTTTGTACAATCTTACAATATTAGACTATACAAAATTTAAGTTCTATATTGCACTTTGTGGATTTAAAAAATTAATTTCAATTGTGTTTTACTATTTCTCAAATTTTTTTTACACACTTTAAATTATACTTATAGTAATTATAACATTAATTATTGAAATTATATAGTTTATAATAATGTTATATCCACACATAAATAATGCCACATTCTTATATTCCTCAGTTGGTAAAATGACTGATTTAGCGTTTTTTGTGAGTATCCCCCCCCCCCATTTATGTAATAAGGGACTGAAATTAGTTACATTCTCCTCTCTCTGGATTAAACTTAAGAAGTCAATGTATTTTGCATTATACATATTAATACAAGTATATGAAGTCTGTAACTATTCATTATTAGATGTCTGGCTCTAAAACAAATTTGTATGGGATAATTAACTTTTTTGATACATTAACTTTACTTGTATTATTTTAATTACTTCATCTGTTTGAATACAACAGAGCAATAATAGGTTTCACAATATCTTCCATTTTTGACTAACAATATTAGTTTTACTTTCTACTAATCATTATTTATAATTTCTTTTTAGTTATTAGTTTACTTGTTTGAAAAATATAATCACTGGTATATATACAAAGTTAAATCTACATCCAGTGTGTATTGCTATTTAGCAACCAATCAAACATGGTTCTGCAGGCTGATTGGCTGCTGCACAACAATACACCTTGGCTCTGGATTTAACTTCATATATCTAATGGTGATTCTATTTACTAATTCATTTACATCTATATTAACTGAGGAAAATATTAAATATATATAAAGATTCCACCTTTATTGTTAAAAGGAGGTTGCCTTGACAACAATTTGAAATTGTTATTGATATTGGAATTGTTTAAGTGTTGATTGGCCTTTAATGATATATATAAATAGAAAATCATATAACATTATAATATAAGCCAAAAAAAAACTTTACTAAACTTCTTACATGATCATAGTTATATATTAACAAATACATCTTTTCAAGTGAAATTCAACAAGATATACATATGTATCCAAAACAAAACAGTCTTCTCATCATTCACTTATAAATCAGCTTTCTTTAACATCAAAAAATATCTTCAAGGGATTGACGGCCTCAGATTCAAGAAAATTTATTATCAGAGTAAATTCTTTTTAATTGTCTTTTATAAAAGATAATCTCTGTTTTGTCAAATAATATTTCATGACATGTATTCAGTTCATGAATATACAAAGCTGAGTTATGATATGTATTTTTTACTCTTATGAACTTTAATCTTTTCATTAAGATTTAATTTACTTTGACCTATATAAATTTTATGACAATTGGAAGAAATCTTATAAACTATGCCAAAAATAGATTTTCTATCAATTGTCTGCTTTGAACTATTTAATAATGAATTTAAATCAAGGCCTTTCTTCCAAGCAACTTTTATTTCACCCAATAAAAACTATTCTTATAAATCAATTTATAGATTGATAATTTAAATGGTAAAGACAAACTTTTTTCACTAATAATTTAATATTTAAGATTAATAAACTTATAAGTGTTTTTATTAATATAAATATATATTAATTTTACATAGAAAGCCTTTCCCCCATGATTTAATAACAGCATATTAGAATATATTAATTCTATTTTTGATATTTTTTATTAAATATATTTTAATAAAATCATGATTATAATCAAAATCAATATAATTAACATCAGTCTGTTTGCATCTGACTAGATTGATTTAGGTTATAATCATGAATTTATTGGAAATATTATATTTAATAAAAATATCTATGAATCTTTTAATAATAATTAGTGAGAATTAAAATTGCCATAAGTTATCAAGTTGTATGTTGATTATAAAAATAGTTTTTACCAAGTGGTATGAAAATGGTGTGGAAGAAACACTTTGATTCAAATTTATTATTAAATAGTTCAAAACAATCAATTGAGAGAAAATCTATTCCTGGTGTAGTTTATAAGATTTCTTGCAATTGTCATAAAATTTATATAGGTCAAAGTAAATTAAGTCTTCATGAAAAGATTAAAGTTCAGAAGAATAAAAAATACATACCATAACTCAGATTTGTGTTTACTCAGTGTAGTACATTTCATGAATTGAATACATGTCATAAAATATTATTTGACAATGCAGAAGTTATTTTACATAAAAGAGGAAAATTAAAAAGTAGAGTAAAAGAAATTCTGATGATATTTTTTTTGAAACAAGTCATCAATTTCATGAAGACATTCTTTGATGTTAAAGAAAGTCAGTTTTTGAATAAATGATGGGAAGGCTATTTTGTTTTGTGTGTGTATATATATATATATGTATCTTGTTGAATTTCACTTGAAAATAAGTATTTGTTAATGGATGAAACCATGATCATGGAAAAATTTTAATAAAATTTTCTTCTTTTTTTTGGCTAGTATTGAAATGCTATATGATTTTTTTATTTTATTTATCATTACTAGTAAAGTGGTAGGCAGTATTTAATATTATATATTTAATATTCAAATATAAGTATATTGGCTGTGCTAAACTTAATGTAATTAGAAGGTACTTGAACTTAGACTTTCCAGCTCCCTACAGTTATACCATCCATCTTATGCAACCAATACTCATGCCACATGCATGTGAAAAAGATAAATGATCTCCAATGTACGTATTTGATGCTGAATTAGCACTAGTCAGTTGCTACAGATTACCATCTCCCACACACATATATACAATCAGTGTTCAGTTTGTCAATTAAATTTTGAAGATTTGCTATCTTAATATATACTGAGCGCTGATTATATATGTGTGGGAGATGGTGATCTGGACCAATTAATGAGTGCTGCTTTAGCACAAAATATGTTGGAGTTTATTTATCTCTTTCACATTTATGTGGTCATGTGTATCAGTTGGATTACATGGAGCACATAACTGTAGGAAGCTTGAAATTCTGAGTTCAAGTCCCTTCTAATTATATATATATACCTAATTCGTCCCTTCTAATTATATATATATATAATTTCAGCAAACTATATTTTAACTTTAGTTTTTTTTCTCTTGGGATATCATATCTTTGATTTTCACAGGTTATTAATTGTTTTGCCCAAATTATTTTATGTTTATATATATATTGTAACGATATATAAATATGTCATTACATTAATTTAAAATAAAAACTTAAAAGTTTGCAAATAAAAGTAAAAAACTAAACGCTAAAATTAAAATGTTTGTTAAACGTATATACATTCGCACAGATGCCAAACTTTAAAAATATTTTTTTAAAAAAAAAACAAATAAATAAGTATTTGAACGTACTTTTTTATTAAAAAAAAAAAAAAGTATAAGATTTAAAAATAAAAACAGGTATTAATTAATTCTTGTAATCTGTAAATGAAAATGATTGTTTATAAATTGTTTGAAAAGCAAGCTAGCCATGGGCTCTTGTATAATTAAAATGATGTGATGAAAGATAGATAAGAAAAAAAGAGAAATTAGCTTGACCAATGGAAGCACCAAGCCTCAGCCTGGACCCGAACGAAAATTTGGATTAGTGACGTCTTTGTTCATTCAATCTGGAGATTTACTATAAAAAGAGAAATATTGAGTTCCAGCATGGTGTGTTTGAGAGTTGTGGTAGGGTGCACATACCACACTCTCTAGTTAAAAAATTATAAAATGAAAAGACTGTGATACAAGAATGGAACCAGCTAATGCTACCTCCAGAACATTATCTTCCAATGGAGACGTCGCGGGAATTAAAAACAGGAACCTGGACTCTTCTACTGTAAGCTATATTGACATGAACTCTAAATTTAAAAATAACTAAGAACTTTCGTTCAAGCTTATGAACTTCTATCTGACTTTTAAGTTTAAAATCAATTAATAATGTTTAATTTTATATGTTTTCGGATTGATAAAAATCATTTCCATTTTTTTTTCTCTTATTGTATAAATTATTTGTTGTTTAAATTTTAAATGAGGGAATTTAAGGTTGGGTATAGACGTTGCATAGATTCGTTAGCGGTTGATGATGTTGTGGTTTTCACATTCGATTAGAATATATGTCAACGATATCACTGCAAGCATCTTACAATGAATGCTAATGGGATTTGTATATTCCCTATGCAAGTGACGTTTATCGATGACTTTGTATTTTGATTGGTTGTGTTGAATTTGGAATGTTTTTGACCATGGAATCTGTGCAGCTGATCTGTACTCAACATTTTAAAACAAATTTTATAAAATGCATTTGTGCGAACGTATCTAAATGTTAAATTTAAGTCGGGCGTGAATGGCTATATAGTTTTGTAAAGTTATATTAAGGGAGGGTAATCTTAGGTTATTCGTTTTGTAGTTGAATTGGCTCAATGTTTTGGATATATTTGTGTAATTTGTAGATGTAGTATGAGGTCCACTACGGGCAGGATTATAGATATATGCCACACACCCTCTGTTTGCCTATGGATGGGTTTGTAAGTCGGCAGAAGACCGCAGTCCATTCCTATGGAGTTTTTTGTTTATTGTTCTACTTGCCAACAGATGTCACATTCCTGTTGGTGGAGAGTCAATGTCTTCTCTATTTCTACTTATTGTTCAGATGTACATTCCTGACAGTATAGTAGTTTGTGTTGTCGTATCATGCTACATTTAATACATGAATGTATCAGATGGATTGGCACCAGTTGATTGTGAAATTTGTTGCCTAAGGTTAAATCAGGGAAGAATATTTTCTTTTCAAATGCAGATCTATGTAGTCTATTCATACTTGACTATCTAAATAAAATATTAAACTCATTGAAACTTAGTTAAATGTAAAATTAAAAGTTAATATAAAAATCTAAAATGTTAAACTTATTCCTCAAAATTTAAATGTTATTTTATATGTGCGTAAATAAATATTTTTATGTGTTAATTTCTGGCAGTGGCTTTTATTTATTGATATTTAAGATATAAATTAAGATATAGATTTTTATCTCTGCGTCTCCGCTGAGCTAGTGACTGGGGCTAACGATCGGAATATTTAAATAAAGTGGAATCTTAACAGCGCGTATCTGCCTACTCTATAAATTTTTCTAGGTTTAAATGCCTAGATGGTGCCCCGTAGAGCAGATATGTTTTTGCGGTTAGATTCAATCTTCACTTTCATTTTGATCATTATAATATATATATATAGGATTCTATTGCTACAATAAATGTGTATAATAAGATACATAAGTCTTAATGTAACATAAAATTAGATTTCATAATTGTTTGGGGACAATTAATAAATATTACATGCATGAAGAAACCTTTCGTAAAGAAGTATGGCCAATTCAACCCAAGAAGAAATATCCTGGTTATGAGTTTAGTGATGATTATAAAACTAATCTATAAACCATATATAAAACACGCTGATTTATTTTCCTATTTGCTTGATATTTTACAATGCTGTTTTTTACTTCTTTTACAGAAAATTTTGTTGTTTGAAATATAATACCATGTCTTATTGTAGCTCTTCATTGTATTCTGTAATCTACCACATCTTTTCAATAGAATCACCAATATTACACTTTTTAAAATGTCTTTCAGATAAACCTTATAACTTAAATGGGGTCCATCCCATGAAAACCATATTCAATCTCACCATAAAACATCCTTTTAGGAAGTCTTGATTATTCATTTATTTCACATGTTCAATACACTGAAAGTGGGATTTTCCAATAATGGATTTTTATACATTCCCCAAATTGAATAATATATTGACTGGTTTTATGATCTGGATATTTTATTTCTAAAATTTTACAATTCTTAAGTTGAACTTTTATAATGCCGTTATCATGTCACTTCCATGCAATAAATTAAATAAACATCAGTTCTATATACAGCTAACTTAGGTGAAGTGGCCATTTCTTTATGACAAAACATTTCTTTTTTAACTTGTTAAAAATAAAAGTAGCATATAGAAGTCTGTGCTTATCTCCACATCTAAATCAATTCCAAAATATTTACAGTGACTTACATTCTCAAACTGATAATTATGCAAGCTAAAAGTTGCTGAAGAATTTTTTTCATCATTGATCAATAAAAACTTGAATTTTTTAAACATCAATTATGAAACCAATTTTTTGTATATTGCATTTAAAATATTAAGTTCATTCTGTAGAGCTTTTTTCTTTTTGATTTGGCAAAAATAGGACTATAAATCCAGAATCCAAGAAGATAAAGTTTATGTACATTTTTAATAAATTCAAATGTATATCATGTCTTGATACTTGATCATAAAAATCAATAACATTTGGTAGAGTCAGTGTTTATTTTTATTCAACAATAGTAATAACATATATAGAAGCTGTACATTATGAATTAACATTGGTGAACAATTAATCAATTTCAATAATCTCATAACTTTTCTTGATTAATTGAGTCAAATGCCTTTACTAAATTCATAAAAGCAGTATACATATTTACTCTTTTGTTCATGACTAGCAACAAAAAATGATTTCTCTTGATTTTCTAAACCATGATGAATCTCTGGTAAGCATTCATCTATGATAGGAAACAACCTATTCAATAAAATCTTTGAGTGCAATTTTGCCATAATTGATAATAATACTATTCCATAAAAATTATTTCAATCTTATCTTGCCCCTTTAATGTCAAAAATTGCAACTAAAGAAACAATCGTAAAATCAGGTAGCATAACTTTATGAGTCCATATATTTCTAAAAATTTCAATATTTTTGAAGCTAGCATATCACTATATAAGTATTTTATCAATACCAGCAGACTTACAATTTTTAAAATTGCAAAGAGCTGTTTTAAATTCACTAAGTCAGTTACCCCCAAATTGAAGTGAATACGTAAAATTTTTATATCAAAAATCATAATCTCAATTTTTGTGTCATTATTAAAAGACCAAAATGATCTTTATCTGTTCAAAATATTGTTATCATCATATAAGAGTGTCATTATTTGTTTGAGGGAATTTTGATATCATTTCTCAGGTCCATATGTTATTTTTAATGAATCAAAAAATTTATTTTAAATAGTCATGAACATCGAATGTCGGTAATTTTTTTTTTGCAGTTTTAATCCACCAATCATTTTTAAACTTTCTTCTCAGAAATTGGTAAAGTAGGCTTCACTACATTTATTTTGAGTCCACATTTACCATATTAATATGCCAAACTGAAATTGTCACATGTTTATTTTTAACCAAATCACTAACATTAAGTCCATTGTCAGAAAACCAGTCATGTTTTTTAATGATCCCAATAATGTATTTACTTGTATCTATAACACACTCATTAAGAGAATCCTATGCTTTAATAATATGACAGTTCTTAGGATCCAAATTAGTAATTTTAATGGTTAATAGCTTTTGAAATTTCGTGCTTACGGTAAATATTTCTAAAGATAAACATCATTTTTTTTGTGAATATGATTTGATGAAACTATTGTTTTAATTTTGAAGCATACTAGTCTATGATTTGTCCAACAATATACTGTTGTAAATATTCAGGTAATATGAAGCTTCTCTTCTACTTTGATTCCTAACTATATTATCATCTATTAAATACTATTGTTTTGAGTATAAATGTAATTTTGCTTTTTCAAAGTGACTCTTTTTTGTCTAAATGGTATTGTCACAATTGAGTTCATGTATAGTGCAAAATCTCAATACCAACTGATCATTTGAATTTGCAGCATTAATAATCTTATTTCCAACAACTTTCAGATGAAGTTTTATTTGTAGCAAAACATGCATTAAAGTCTTCAAAAAGAAAACTTTGATATGTTAATCATATTGCTGCGATAATCCAATCCAGCAAGGAATAAAAGCTTTCCTTCACTGAGTTTTTTAAAATCTAATGTGGGAGAATATGTACTAATGAAATGATAATAGTTGTTATTGTGCAAATCATGTTTTAACATTAAACACCTTTCATTGATACAATATGGGATTCAAATAAAAAAAAAACACTAAATGAAACATATCTTCAAAAAAAAAAAAAAAATTGTGACAATCTACCAATTATATTAACCTTTCTTCCTCTGAAGGATAAGTTTCACTCTGGCAGTCATTCTATTAAAGATTTCCAAAAAATATTTACTTTATAAATTATTCTTAAAATTTTGTATAATCTGCAAGTAACCGTTCTTACAAAATTTGTTTACAAAGTTGCCTTTATCATTCAAACACTACGTCAAATATGTAATAAAGAAGATGAAATCTAAACTCATCATTTTGAACTTTTTTTTATTTCTGAAGTCTATGCAAAAGTAAGTTTGGCATATGTTCTTTATGAAAATAATTTTTAACAATAACATAAAAAATAGAATTAATATCACCTGGAAATATTTCTGCACCCCCGACTTTTAAAATGTAAAGAATATGCTTTGCTTATAATAAAAACACTATGTTTCTGGGTCTACTTATCAAATTATATTATGAAAAAAAAAATTGTTGATAATGAATCGATACATTAATGGTGGTGTTGTTGTTTTCTTGTGTTTATTCTTCCACGACAAATTCTAGTTTTAGATCATCAATTGATGTAAAATTTATTAATACTCATTATTTAATTAAACCGCTTACTTACTAGGATGTTGTGAGTATTGATATATAATTAATGTATTGAATTTTTTTAATTCTGGTTTTTGAATTATAATTATGTATGTTTGATGTTTTATAATATTATATAATGTTTTGTTTTATTTTTTAAAAAAAAAAAACATCTTTATTTTCAGATATTATTTATCACATTTGAACATGTCACCCTCTTACAATATTATTTGTACTTTATTTTTTATTTTTTTTTTAATCGCATTTTTTTGTTAATGCGAATTAAAAGAAAAATAACTTTATTGTTTTAATGTACAATTTGAAACTTGTATGTTTTATTTCTTTAAATGCTCATAGGCTAAAAGCAAAATATATAATTAACTCTAGTAAAATAAGTTTTTAATTCTGTTACTAAAAATAAAATATTGTAAACTTTAAGAATACTTAGTCTCGTAAAATGCCTGCAAGTTGTATGCTCCTTTAACATTTATTTACAGTAAAGTATCAAAGTCTAGCAAACGATATCACAAAATAAAGTATTAAATTACACGGTTTTTCCCCACTAGTAAACATTTTTCCAATTTAGACACAATAGGATATCTTAAGGAAATGAAATCTGTGAGAAGATTTGAAAACAGGTATCACCAGTAGCACTTAATGTCACGGGAGATGACTGTCATAAATAGGATTTAAGACAAACTTCATTCAGTTGATTATTTTGTATTTTTTAAAAATACTTGCTGATATGACATTTATATATTTTCAAGAACTATATTATTTCTTAAAGCCACTGAAGGTTATTCCAATATATTTATATATTTATACTGTTATTATTTAAATGACACTATTTTTTTGTTATGCATAAAAACAAAACATAATAACGAATGATTTTAATACTACAAGGCTATGATTATGGAGTAACTAAACTCTGAAAGCGCTCAGCCTAAATAAATTGGTATGTGGAATAGTTTCATCTTCAACACATCAGCGTATTATTAATTAAAGCAACATAATAAATAAGTATATTTTCTACTATGCACTGCATTTACTCATAAGCTTTTCATTTTATGGAATAAAGCTTTTTTTTTTTCCAATATAAAGTAAATTTGTTACAAGTGTCCAAAATAATTGAGTTGAAAAGCATATAGGTTTTATTGTCAGATTTTGCTGAATTTATTATTAAAGTAAAAAATTGTTGGCTGTTGTTTGATTTTTTTTTAAAAAAGGAGGCACTAGCTAAATATAATGCTCTTCTAATTGGGTGATGAGTAAAGGGCAGGCAACACGATGGGTGAGAAAGGTAATGCGATATGCAGACGATTTGGATAAAGAATTTATATCAGTATACTTGTACAAAAGGTGGGATGGTTATGTTAGAAGGATTGTTGAGTGTTATAGTGGTAATGAATGGAATAGAAGAATAGATGCATTAATAAAGAATAGGGAGTTGGAGAGATGGAGAACTAGTATGGAGAGTAAAAAGAGTTTAAATATATTTAGAGGTAAACAGAACATTGGGTACAAGTTAATTTATGATAATAGCAAGGAAAGTAGTTACTGTTTAAGGCTCGAATGGGATCCTTAGCAACAAGGAAATATACACATAAATGGAAAAATATGGGTGATTTAGTCTATAAGTTGTGTAAGGAAGGCATAGAAAATATTAGGCATCTGTTAATTTAATGTAAATGCTTGAAAGCAGCAAGGGTACAAATAATGAAGTTATGGAAGAATAAATATAAACAGTGATTATACGGAAAGTGGGTTATTGGTTTTTATGCTGGGTTTGGGAAAAGATAAGGGGGATTTAGATATGAAGGCCATGGAGTTGACAAAAATTATGTTGTGGAAATGGGATGGAGCAGATTATGGGAAAATATAGGGTGGGGAATGGAAGTAGAAGGTAAAGTGGATAACAGGTTTATCTGGACATAGTTGCTGAGAGATTCCTGATTCTGGATAAGGAGATGTCACAGTGCATCACATCACATCTGTTTGATAGTAAAAAGGTGAAGTTAAATATGATTGCTAGAAGAAACATGCATTAGATACAAAAAGACCCATGTGCTATTCCAAAATCCAAAGATTCTCACTGATAAAAGTCATAATCTAGACTATAGTTCTAAGGATATTGGATAAAACAGTAACCGGATTATTGTATGCCCCCTATTGATAATCCAAGCTTATACTGGGAGACAATCTTGGTGAGAGAAAGAGAATTTGCTTCTTAAAGAATATTACTGCAGTTGTTTGTATTAATCATGTTATTATTCAAACTTTCCTTTTTAAATGTGAATTAATTAAAAATGGAACTAAATTATGAAATATTGTCAACAGTTTGCCTGTAAATACATGAAATAAAAAAAATTACAATATGTACATAAGCCCTAACTCAAATGCAATATGAACTTTCAAATTTACACTTGCCCAGCAACAATTCTTTGACATGGGGGGGGGGGTTATAATTTTCTGGCAAGAAAGAAAGTCTAGATATAAATTACAGATGAAGATCAATGCTAATTTCAAATCAATATTTCTGCATACTAATGGTGTCTTATTTTTTTTTAATTTTATAGATGTTTGGTAGTGTATAAGTATTCTATACTTCATATAGTTTCATGTCAATTTCTATATTTAGAATGATTAAGGAGTAATATTTACTAAGGCATTTTCAACTGCACATGCTTTAGGTTTGTTCCCTTAGTAAATATTACTTACTTACGTAATCAATGTGCATTAAATAAATTTATAATGTTTCAAAAAGTAAATTTGTTATATTATTAAGCGGCATTATGTTTTTTTATGTTTAGGATTTCTATAAAATTTAATATTTATTGAAACCAAGGCAATGAGGAGTGTTAAACATAATAGACATGGTGAACATGTCTTATATGTGATATCATTGTAAAATATATTTTTATGCCATCTATTTCTTCAACCAAAAATTGAACATCTGTCTGAAATAACTGATCTGCAGTGTGAAGTGATGTTAGATGCTTTTTTTTAAATCCTAAAATACTTGGTGATTTTACTGTGTTAAAAAGATGGCTGCTATTAATTGCTTTAATGAGACAATCACTTGATGAAATTTTGATGAAATGAAAATATTTTTTGTATTTTTAAGTGACACTTCAAGCATTTATTGTTAATAAATTTATTACTGGTAAGGATATTAATTGCATATTGTTTAACCAAAAAGAGTGACATAATCCCACATGTTGAAAACTCTAAATATTATGCACATATTTTTTTACATAAATTATTCTTATGTTTGCATTGAATTATAAGCTTTTTGATGTTATTATTGAGTGGTTATCTTTTAATGGCATGTCTGATAATTATGCATTATTTCAAATGCTGAAACTATTGGTGGTATTTGACAAATTTATGATCACCTTTGTTTGATTACTCATTTGTTCAAGTGTATATAAATGGACTTCCATAAATTAATACTTATATAAATATAAATGCAACACATACAAATAATCGTATATCAGCTATATTTCATTATTACATATATATACCAATGATAATTATCTTGATTGGTATTTTCAGATATTGTATTTGTAATATTAGAGAGCTAAATTCATTGGAAAAAGTTCTTATATTAAATAATTTCTATTTGCTTCATTTTCTCAGATTTAGGTACATTGTCTAAAATTAAATTTTCTGTTAAATTATCGCTGATACAGATTAGACATTTTTTATACTTTATTTTCTGTTATATCTTGTAAATGAAATTATGATTCTGCATGACTATCATATATTTTGCATTTTTAAAATTATATGTAGTCTTTGATTTAAGAGCATGTTCTTTGTTTGATGTTTTTGCTTTCCTAATGATTTAAACTCCACACGTGTGTTTTTATTGTATTTCAATCTATTGATTATGTCTGTAAGACTTTGGTTATTAGTAATCATTTGACCAGAATTCTTGTTTATACATATATGTTTAAAAAAATTATTTCTGGTCTTACTGTTTCTTGTGTATTTATTATAATTTATATTACTAATGCCTGTGATTTACCACCATCGATTTATTGACCAAAATTGTAGAGAGAATTGAATAGTAAAGTTATTTGCAATGTAAAAGTTACTTTAATCTCTATTGAAATAAAAATTAAAAAAAAAAAAAACATGTCAGTATCAAATAATAATCAGCCATTTTATTATATAAAACATTGTTTAATGCAAAGATTATCTACATCAGTTACTTGATGAGGATTTTTATTCATAAAAAGATAAGATGTTGATCTCTAAAGAAAACATCTATGAATTTTACTTTTATTTATTATTCAAAGCCAAATGTAGATCACAAATGCTATATGAGTTTCATATTAAAGTATATACTTTGCATATGAATTATTCATTTTTTTATTTTGAATGACAACAACATTTAAACATAAGAAGAGTACCACATTCTCCACACAGCAGTGAACTCAAATGCAAACCTTTGTAATCAATGGATGCAGGAAGGTTTGTGCATAAAATCCCTATGCAATGCCTACTCATCCAACACTTCCAGACTAGTCTCTAGCTTGCGGATTTCATCATTGAGGAATCTTGGATATGAAAGCACTGCACCTAGATCTTAGAATATAATGCAAATCGCCCACAGCCACTTTTTACCTATTTTATTAACTATGAAGCTAGGAGTCCAAGATGAAAACACTTTAATGGTTCCAACACAAGCTCATTCACTTATATAGCCATATGGATCTGAACTCAGTTCAGCATCCATAAATTTTGGTGTTTTTAGTTTTTCAAAAATCACAGTTATCATTATCCTATGGGCAAGATGGTATAAAATCATCAAAACATCACCTGATTACCATTTCATATGCTTACAAAGGTTGTTAATAAGAGTACCAATCTTTTTATATAGTAATGTCACCAAGTGCAAGTTTTTGTAATCAATGGATGCAGGAAGGTTTGTTCATAAAATTCACTGATGGAAGCCACAAGCTAGAAACTATTCTGGGGATGTTGGATGAGTAGGCACTGGATAGGGATTTGATGCACAATGCTTCCTGCATCCATCGATTACAAAGTCTTGCACTTATTGGCCCTACTGTATGGAGAGTTTGTTACTCTTATTAACAGTATGTGTAAGCATGATCATGTAACATTCAAACATGCTGTTGAAAATCTGATCCTGGGTTATTTGCTATGTTTTATGACTGTTAAAAAAATAAAAAATAAAAAAAATTCTACCTGAAATACTCTCTTGGCAACTGTTTTTTCTATACATTTTTAAATTAATTTCATTAACATAAATTATTTAAGAAAAAAAACTGCTTTTATTTTTACTTAAAAAATTGTTTCAATTGCCCATTTATTCATGAGTCAGCAAAATTTCCAAGAAATTGCTAATTAAATAATTTTGTTGTAACTCTTTTTAGACTTTCCATTAATGTTTTTAAAAAATTCTCAATTGATTATTGCAATTGCAAATGATCTTACAACATATATTTAACATCATTCTTAACTCTAATAATTCCACACTTTTTTATAACTATTTGGGCTTTACACTTTGATGGAAATTAGGAAAGTTCTTTTAATCCAGATTGAGGTTTGTCATTACAATCTGTTTATTAAAAGCTTTACTATAAAACAGGTTTGTTCCATCAGTACTGTTGCTCATTAAAGACATGTATTGTTGATCTTAATGTTATCTTTATGGATAAAAAATATGCAACAAATTCGAAAAATGTAATGCAATTTAGATTGTGTGACTGCAACAGGAATGTATACAGTATGGTGGTTTTTGGTAGATTGTACTGTCCATCTATATATTTCACATACCATTGAATGTCTATAAAATACTAGTCAATTAATAGATTGCTGATAGATATTCTCTGTTTATAAAAATAGACAATGCTTTATAAATCACATTTTTTTTAAGCTATAGTGGCAAACCAACTCTCTTATATTACATATTCTGCTTGTATTCTGCCCATCCCTTTTTTGTATAATTAAATGGACAATTAAGGTCCTATGTGTAAAGGTTCAGATTAGATTAAGGTCAACATGAGTATGACAATGATATTGGCATCACCAAGAGCTTTGTGCATTTCATCCTCAGATTTTCAATGATATGGATGACTGAAGAGAAGCTTGTCTCTTAAAGTTTGAAGATTTGCTATCTTAATATAAACTGAGCACTAATTGTGTGTGTATATATATATATATATTGTAACGATATATAAATATGTCGTTACATTAATTTAAAATAAAAACTTAAAAGTTCGCAAATAAAAGTAAAAAAACTAAACGCTAAAATTAAAAATGTTTGTTATACGTATATACATTCGCACAGATGCTAAACTTTAAAAATTTTTTTTTTTTAATAAATAAAAAAAGGTATTTGAATGTATTTTTTTTATAAAAAAAAAAGATTTATAAAAATATTCTAATAAAAAAATAACGTAAGTTAAAATAAAAACAGGTATTAATTAATTCCTGTATTCTATAAATGGAAATGATTGTTTATTAATTATCTAAAAGCTGTTTAATTAAAAAGTCAGATGGAAAGTTAGATAAGAGAAGAAAGGGACTTTAGCTTGACCAATGGAAGCCAAATAAAGGCCCGGACCATAACGAAAAAACAGAACAGTGACGTTTTTGTTCATGGAATCCATAGGAGGACTATAAAAAGAAAAAAATATTGAGTTCCAGCGTTGGGTGTTTGAGAAATGTGGTATGACGCACATACCACACTCTCGATAAAAATAAAAATGAAAAGACTGTGATGCCTTGAACCAGCTATTGCCATCTCCAAAACATTACCTTCCAACGGAAGCGTCGGGGGAATTAAAGCATAAACCTGGACTCCTATACCATGAGCTATATGAAATGAACAATTGTGAAAATCAATTAAGAACTTTCGTCAAGTTTTACAAATTGATAAACAAGCCAACTTAAATGTTAAAAAACGGACTCTTATCTGACTTTTGTAAGTTTTTAAATCAAATTAATAATGTTTAATTTTATATGTTTCCCGATTGACAAACATCATTTCCATTTTCCATTTTTTTTCCTTATTGTAAAGATTAATTAAATGTATGAAATTTAAGTTGTTTATAGATGCTTGCATGGATTCGTTTGCGGTTAATTATATTTTGGTTTTCATATTTGATCAAAATATATAGACATTTGATAAATAATGATACCTTACGGTGAGTATCTAAAATGTATTTATTCGGATGTCTTTTAAGTTATTGGTGACAACGCAAGTATCTTATGGTGAATACTATTGGGTTACTTATAAGTTTCCCTCTGTGATTGTCGGTATCAATAATTTTGTATTTTGATCGTTTATGTTTATTTTGAAATGTTTTTGACCGTGGAATCTATGTAATCGATCTATACCCAACATTTTTAAACAAATCTGTGCGAACGTATTTAAATGCTAAAATTAAGTCGGGCGTGAATGGCTATATAGTTTTGTAAAGTTGTATTAAGGTAGGGTAATCTTAGGTTATTCATTTCATAGTTGAATTGGTTCAATGGATTGGATATATTTGTGTAATTAGTAGATGTAGTATGAGGTCCGCTACGGGCAGGATTATATATATACGCCACACACCCTCTGTTTGCCTATGGATGGGTTTGTAAGTCGGCAGAAGACCGCAGTCCATTCCTATGGAGTTTTTTGTTTATTGATCTACTTGCCAACAGATGTCACATTCCTGTTGGTGGAGAGTCAATGGCTTCTCTATTTCTACTTATTGTTCAGATGTACATTCCTGACAATATAGTATTTTGTGTTGTCGTATCATGCTACATTTGAATACATGAATGTATCAGATGGATTGGCGCCAATTTGGTTGCGAAATTTGTTGCCTAAGGTTAAATCAGGGAAGAATATTTTCTTTTCAAATGCAGATCTATGTAGTCTATTCATACTTGACTATCTAAATAAAAATTAAACTTATTGAAATCTTTTAAATATAAATTTACAAGATCAATATAAAAATATAAACATTAAATTTATTCCTCAAAATTTAAATATTATTTTATATGTGCGTAAATAAATATTTTTATGTATTAATTTCTGGCAGTGGCTTTTATTCTTTTATATTTAAGATATAAAATTTATATTTTATTATCTCTGCTGCTCCACTGAGCTAGTGACTTGGGCTAACGATCTGAATATTTAAATAAAGTGAAATCTTAACAGCGCGTATCTGCCACTCTATAAATTTTTCTAGGCTCAAATGCCTAGATGGCGCCCTTGTAGAGCGGATATTGTTTTTGCGGTTAGATTCGATCTTCACTTTCATTTCGATCGTTATAATATATATATATAATGGAGATCATTTATATTTTTCACATGCATGTGGTCAGTTATATAAATTGTATAAGATGGAATGGCTAGCTGTTAAACTGGAAAACCTGAGTTCAAGTCCCTTTGTAATTTTAGTGAAGAATATATCAGCCTGTATTCTGCCTATAAATGGATATATTAATGTTGTATGTGTGAGGAGTCAGATTGACTTAAGGTCACCATGGGTATGACACTAGTATTGGAACAATGGCTTTCAGCACCCCATCCTTGGATTTTCAATGATATGGATGACTGAGGAATTGGAGAGTGGAGAAGATTGAAGCTTGTTCTTTAAAATTTGAAGGTTTGTTATCTTAACATAAACTGAACACTGATTGTATATGTATTTAGGAAATGGTGATCTGGACCGACTGATGAGTGTTGTTTCAGCATGAAATACATATATTGAAGATCATTTATTTTTTTCATATTATGTTAGGTATATTAGTTGTATAATATGGATTGGATAGCTGTAGAGAGCTTCAAAGTCTAAGTTCAAATCCATTATAATTGCATTAACTTTAATACAGAAAATATACATATATTTAAATATTATATATATATATATATATATATATATAAATATACATATATTTAAATATTATATATATATATATATATATATATATATATAATATTTGAAATACAGGCATACTTTATGTACCTGGAGTTTAATTGTAATTATAGGGAATTTGAACACAAACTTTCATGCTCCCTTCAGCTATCCACTCTATCTCAAAACACCAATACACATGACCACAAACATTTGAAAAGAATAAATGATCTCAGCATACATATTTTGTGCTGAACTTGCACTCATCAATTGGTCCAGATCATCTCCCACACACATATATAATCGATGCTCAGTTTAAGATAGATTTTCAAACAATTAAACTCCAGATATATGAAGTATGCCTATATTTAAATTATTACAGATTCAGCCTGCAGCCTGCCCAAATGGACATGGCCCTATAGATGAGGGATGAGTGGCTTAAAGTCAACATGGGCATGACAATAATATTGGCATCAGCATCTGATTTGGACATTCCATTATCAGATTTCCAATAGTATGAATGACTGAAGAGTTGGAGGATGGAGGAGATTGGAGCCTGTCCATTGAAATTTGAAGATTTTTTATCTTAATATAGCCTGAGCACTGATTATATATATATGGGAGATGATGATCTGGACTAACTGATGAGTGCTGATTCAGCATTAAATATATATATTGGCGATCTTTTTTCTTTTCACATGTGTGTAGACATGGATGTGATTTGATATAGAGTGGATAGCTAAAGGGTGCTTGAAAGTCTGTGTTCAAATTCCTATAATTAAATATGTATGGTATTTATCAATGCACATATTATTGGCTACTGCAAAATAAATCCATATTGTGGGGCATCTGACATCTTTAATGCAGTCTATTATTATTGTTTTATAATATTTAAGAAAGCAGAATGATTTTTAAAAAGTTTTTTTAAACATATATAGCATAATTTGCCTAGCAGAATTTGCTTCTACTTTAATGATTTATCTCTCAGCTTTTCTGAAATATTAATGTACTATTTAGTATTATAATAACTGTAGCTTACTCCACTGCACATGTGCTTTACAGATAAAATGCTAATTATAATGAATACTCTCCTTTCCAAACACAAGATAAAGTCTTTTTAAAAGAGAATGTACCACTCTACCCTTTTCACCCAAACTATATGTATAGGCAAATCTGAAGCATTTGGAACTGAAAATGTGAAGATTTAATTGATTACTTTAAATTAGTTATAATCTAATTTTTGTTGATGACGCTTGCAATTTTTTTTCTACTATTTACGATATGTCATTACTAAATGAAAACTTTAAACATTTAAATATTTAATTTTATACTGCACAATGTTTTTTATAAATTAATAATAACTGTAGCTTACTCCACTGCTCATGTGCTTTACAGATTGAACACTGATTATAATAACTACTGTCCTTTCCAAACACAAGATAAAGTATTTTTAAAAGATATAATGGACCAACTCTATCCTTTTTACCCACACTATATGTGTAGGCAAATCAGAAGTATTTGGAACTGAGAGTGTGAAGATTTAATTGATCACTTTAAATTACTTATATATTTTTTGTTGATGATGCTTGCAAATTTTTTTTACTATTTATGATACGTCATTATTAAATGAAAACTTTAAACATATTTAAATATTTAATTTTATATAGCATGATGTTTTTTATATATTAGTAATAAATATAGCTTACTCCACTGCATATGTGCTTTACAGATTGAACACTAATTATAATGAATACTCTCCTTTTGAGTCACAAGATAAAATCTTTTTAAAAGATAGAATAGACCACTCTATCCTTTTGACCCAAACTATATGTAAGGTAAATCTGAAGCATTTGGAACTGAGAGTGTGATGGTTTAATTGATCATTTTAAATTACTTATAATCTGTTTTTTGTTGATCTCACTCATGTTTGGAAAGAAGTATTCATTACAATTAGCATTTGATATGTAAAGCGCATGTGTAGTGGAGTAAGCTACAATTATTATTAATTTATAAAAAAACATTGCACTATATAAAATTAAATATTTACATATGTTTAAAGTTTTCATTTAATAATGATGTATCATAAATAGTAAAAAAAATTCACATCATCAACAAAAATCAGATTATAAGTAATTTAAAGAAATCATTTAAATCTTCATGCTCTCAGCTCCAAATGCTTCAGATTTGCCTATACATATAGTTTAGGTGAAAAGGATAGAGTGGTCCATTCTATCTTTTAAAAAGACTATCTTGTGTTTGGAAAGGAGAGTATTCATTATAATTAGCATTAAAACTGTAAAGCTCATGTGCAATGGAGTAAGCTACAGTTATTATTAATGTACAAAAAAACATCACATTATATAAAATTAAATATTTACATATATTTAGGATTATGTTATTATTATGATTCAGTAGAATATTTTATTTTTACCAGCTATATTAATCGTAAAGAAATTATTCTTAACACTTTTTTATATTATAACATAATAAGAGTAAAATTCTTACTATCTGTTTTATTGAATATTTCATTAAAAATAAAACTGTTTGCTGCAGTGAAATATTTTAAACAAAATTTAACCTCATTTTGTTCTCTTCTGCAGTTTACCTTTGATTGACACCTTATTAATAAATGATTATACAATCCCAATTTAGAACTACATTACAAAATTATGATGACCTTATCTGACCATGTAATGCATATATAATGCAGACTAATATCTGTAAAAATTGTTTGAAATTTTTTTCATGAAAAAAAATTGTGTATAAAATGAATTTTTTTCTTGATTAAAATTGTAACCAAATAAATAAATGAAAAAATAAATTTCAAGTAAAAAATAAAACAAAATATTGATCAATATTTTAATCTACTTATCATTAATATGCCACTATTAATGTTTTATATTTGCTTTGAATGTATTGTAAAAAAAAATTAATACTCTTAATTATCCTTCGATATTATTGTTGCATGTATATGAAAATTTAGAATTTTTAAACTGTCTGCTATTTTTTTTAAAGATTCGGAGGTATATGAGATTTTTCATTTATTTGGATATATTTTTCTGTGTGTATAATTTTTCAATTTTAAAGTTTACCTTGCATCACTTGAAACCTTTAGGTGGTCATTATTATCGGCCACTTATAAATGAATAATGTACATTTATTTTTTTAAAAAAGACAAAAATATAAAATACAAAAAAAAAAACCAGTTAAAATGATTTTATAATGAACATATACTTTAACCTGTGAAACACCAGTTTATTCATATATATCACGTTTGTTTCAAAAGCTTTTATTTACTATGAGGTTTTTTTATTTTATTTCTATGGAAAAGATTTTTTTCTAAAAATATTTTGTCTCTTCTCAGCCACGTAAAACTAATTCATAATGCTTTTTTTAAATGTCTTTTGAGATCGTTTTTATTGTAAATATGGGTTGCTTCAAGTTCGGAAAATATGTAAGCAGCATATTACTTTAATTTGCCATATATAACCTGAATCTCGGCATATCTTTCCACATAATAGAACATTCTACACTATTGCTTATAGGAAGATGAGGAATATATCAATTGATCTTTTATCATAGCTAATTTTTTTAAAAAATCTTATCTAGCTTACTTCTTACATTGCCTTTATATTATAATGGCAGAGTTCTACATCTTATTTCCATACAATAAATTGTTCAGACTAACAGTCCTATACACTATTAATTTATTGGAAACATTAACATAGGATTACTTGGGCTTTTAATCCATTAATTGCAGAAGCAAGACACTGGAGTTTGAGTTGCATATCATGATCGAAGATTGTCTTTTTTAAAATATATATTCATATTCTCAAATTGATAACTATCTAAGCTCAAAGTTGCTGAAGGTTTTTTTTTTTACATTTCTAATCAGATAATACATTTGAATGTCAAATATTTGACTACTAAAGCAATGTTTTATAACAGTGAAACATAACTATAAAAACTGTGTAGAATTTTATTTTCATGCAAGTTCTGTATTAAAAGAATATAAAGGTTTAAAATAGAATTATTTTCATTGTAATTAGAATATCATTACACTAGTAATGGTAATTTTATATAGTAAATATCAGTACAAAATTGTATATTCAGAAAATAAAGCACATTGAAACAAATTTAAAATATATTGCCATAATTAATATATTATAGAAATAATAATTATTCATTTAAAACTCAATTTGTGAGAAGGTTGTTTTTAAATGTTTGGTACCTAATTGGTTGCATTTAGTTACAAAATTGTAGCAAAATTTTTATCTAAGAAATAATATTTGTGAACTGACTTCTTTAGGAAATTGCATTCAAAAAATGTGAACAGTGATGTTTATAGAAATTTAATAAATACATTTATTGAATTTTATTATCAGTTTTGTATTGCATTGCAGGTCAATGAATTCAGGTTATAAAACAGGTTCTTTTTCTTGCTATGAGATTTCAAAGGATTGCAAAAGTTTTAAAAAAGTAATCTCCCCACCTTCAAAACCTAGAAATTTTTTCTTTAAATAATAATTACAGTTTTTCAGTACTACTCTAAATGGAGTAGTATGTTGTTTGTATTTTTACGTTATAGTATGATAATTTGAAAGGTAATATGTTGTATTTTGTTTTTCCACTTGACATTTTTCTATTAAAAAACTTTTATGCCTTCAATTAGAACTAAAAATTATTGCACCATTTTGCTTTTGTCTTAGTACTGAATTTCCAAAAAGTAGTAGAAGTCACTATAATGTATGTCAACTTTTCCCCAGAAAAAGCCTTGAATTGGCAATGATTAAGTAAATGCAGGCATATAGAATTTGTTTTTTTCATATGTCATACCATCGGCTGGGATGCGAACCCACAAACATCTGCAACCAACTACTTGCTTGCAAGGTGGCTGCGATGACCTCTCGGCTAACAATGCGTCACCAGGTATATAGAATTAAATGCACTTTCTTCATAATACTATCAAATTCTAGACTTTTCTTTATTAAATTCTGCTGATGTATAATACAATAATATTTACTGTTCTTTGAATTTCCATTATTACAAAGTGTTTGAACAAAAAAAGATATCATTCCATTTCTTGATCAATCACAGCAGATATATCATTGATGAATATTCCTACAATTTTTGTGATTTCTAAATTATGTTCATTTAATCTGAAAAATAAAACCTCCAACAAGACTAAATTTCAAAATCTGTTGTATCTTCTTGAACAAATATAAGGATTTGTCCAAAGAGCAATTGAATAGAACACTGAATATTTCAGAAAATTCACTATTGTATTGTCCTACTGTTCAGACATGGCTCTAATTCTTACGTTTTTCAGTTTTCATAGTAAAACTTTTTACATGCATCTATTAAACTTTTTTTTTTACAAAATCCTCTGTAAAAGATATTGATGACATTGCAGTTAACTGAGATAACATCAAAATTCACTTCAATGCTTTGTGTGTGTGTGTATTAAAAAAATATCAAGTATATTTTACTAAGATTTTTTTTTTTTCAATTCGTTAAAACATTTATTGTTAAATCTTCTAAATTTTTGTTTTTGAAATTGCATGCCAAATTTTATTTTTTCAGCTTTCTCACAGTTTAGTTACATTTTATCACTGAATTCAGCAATCTAATCCATCCATTCAACTTAAAAATCTGTGCTCCTCTTCAAGTGTTTGGTTCTTAGTCATATTATTATAGACCAATATATATTTTTAAGAACAATTAAGTATTTAGAATACAAGCAAAAAGATAGACTATGCAAATTAGCATTCAAGTTATGGAAGATCAAAACCTCAGCACAAGTAGGAATGGTTGTTAATGGCAATTTATTAGTAATTAAGAAGTGTTGTTTACCTTTCTTTTGTCTCAACCACTTCAGTGAAACATGTATTCAGAATTTTCAAATGCATAACAAGTCATAAAAATTAGAAAATGGGCTAGAGAGGCATGGATTATGCATTAATGCTTTCTTTGGCTGCAGTCAGAATATTAATTTCCATAATATTGATATCAACTTTTGAATCAGTCAGAATACATTAGTCATTATCATATTGTAAATATAGAATATAAAAAGTTAAACTTTTTATTTTTTATTTTAATTGGTACTGTTTAAATCCTCCCTACAAACTTTTATTGCATCTTGTTGTCTACTTTTTGAAACAACCTATAAACCGTTTTAAAAATTTGTCCTAAAAATGAAAACATAGTTACAGATGTTTTTATCTCACATTTTTCTAATTTTTTCCCATCAATAATAATGTTTCTGTAATACTATCATGTATCTGTAATAAAATAAACTTTTGTGTACAATCAGTTAACTTCGAATATTATCTCATACTTTTTCAAATAACTGGTTTGAATACCATGACTATATGTAAAATCAATATAAAAATCAAATATTTGTTTGTTTTTTTTGGTAATAATTCATTTATGAAAGAAAAGGAAGCCTCTGCAAAGAAGTAGATATGAGTGTACTAGTATTAATTCTCATGGTAATACTAGAAGAGAAGTTGCTTCACAAAAAATATTCGAAGTTATTCTTTTGCTTATCTTATTTGTAATTAGTTGCAAAAAACATTTCTAATGTTGGTTAAGGAAAAGATTTATTTTGTATATTTATTGAAAGTAGTTGAGCACCCTTTGTCTAGAAAATACAGATTTATAGTTCTATAAAGTGGCTGGTACATTGCTATATTTATACATAAAATGCTAATTATTTAAATTAGTTACTTATATATTCCTTTTATTTGAGAGTTGAGTGCAATTCTGTTTTTTATTAATGACATGGTTGCTGTTTGCAATAAACCATGATTTTTTAAACTTTTCATTTTCTGGCATCTACTGTTAATAAATAAAGATACAGAATAAATCTTTTCCTTAGCTAATGTTAGAAACTATTTCAGCAACTAATTAAAAAACTGTTAAGTAGGTTAGATTTGATAATAAGTCAAGATGCCTTTTTCCCTATCTAAATCTTATCTCAAATAAGTACCCTTTTTTGAATATTTAACTAAGAATCTACATTTGAAGAATTGTGGTGTAAAAAATGAAATTCTTACAATGTTTTAAATAAATTCTTTTTTTCAGATTCAACAATAAAGAAAGCTGAATTTGATCTTTCTAGACACAACTGAGTCTTAATAACAAATTCAGAACAACCTGTTATCATCATTCTACTCATCTCCTTTCCAAATGGAGTTTTTCAGTCACTAAGTGTGGGCAAAGTCAAATTAAAATTCCCCTAATTAGGGACTACTGAATGGATTTGATAAAGCCACTAATAAATCTACCTCCTGGTTAGAACCTTCTCCGAATACTTTATGATATTTTGTTAATAGTTAAGCTATCAATAAAATTCATGATGGTAACAATCTCTCTAATAATATCATTGAAAATATTTTTGATATTTTGTGATAATTGCAGAAGTAGTTACTCTTAGAAAATGGAATGGTGGAGCCTCCTTAAGATCAGAACATATATGTTATAAATTCATATATTTCATCACATGACCACCACTTCTTATGCTTGTGTATAACTGTTCTTAAAACAGGCAAAACTCATTATACGTATTGCCACACACAACAAGCTAGAGTAATCAATGGATGCCAGAAGGCTTGTGCATAAAATCCCCATCTAGTACTACTACTACTGTTAAAACAGGCAAAACTCACTATATGTATTGTCACACACAGCAAGTTAGAGTAATCAATGGATCATCCAATATCCCCAGACTAGTTTCTAAGATCTAGGTGCTGTGCTCTCAGATCCAAGGCTCCTCACTGATGAAGGCCACAAGCCAGAAACTAGTCTGGGGATATTGGATGAGTAGGCACTAGATGGTGATTTTATGCACAAGCCTTCTGGCATCCATTGATTACTCTATCTTGCTGTGTGTGGCAATACATATAGTGAGTTTTGCCTGTTTTAATTTCACATATTCCTTAAAAAAATGAAAGTAGGTTTTAAATTAATATAAGTATCTTATTTTAAATCTTTTCCAGATATTCCATCAGAACATGCAGCATTTTTGTTTTTTAATATTGCAAACCTCTACCTTATCTTTATGAAGTTGAATATCTATGTTTAAAATTAAATAAATTGATAAAATTTGTGTATCATGATTCAGAATTGATCAAATATCAAATGACTTCCTTCATCTGGTTCATCAGCATTATGAGAATATTTTCAAATTCATAATTGGCTTTTAATTCATTAAAAGAAATCTGAAGTGATTACAATCAGCAACTAGTATCTCCATTACATTTTAATGTATCAACCATCTTAAGTTTTTTTTCCCAGTTGTATTTACTTTAGAAATTATCATTACTATATCATTTTAATTTTTAAGATGCAATGAGCATTTGTTTTTTTGGTCATATTACAAAATGATTTTTTATAACTCTTTTTGTATCATAGTTTTGACATCAATAAATTATTAGACAAAACTCTAAAGATTTTATTTTTATAAATAAAAACTTATCAGATGATGCCATTGGATAATGTATTTTTTTGAAAAAATTTAAATCTCATTCGGCTCAATGTACATTGTTTGTTATTTATATCTTGCTTAAATATTTTTGAAGAAAATCAAATAATTTAAATTAATAAAAAAAAATTTTTCTTATATGTCATAGCATCAGCTGGAAAGTGAACCCGCTATCCCAGGACAATTGCTTGTAAAGTAGCTGTCGAGAGGTCAGCAACAGCTGCTTTACAAGCAATTGTCCGGTATAGTGGGTTCGCTTCCTGGCTGATGCTATGACACATGAGGAAAAAAATTAAATTAATGTTTTTTTATTTTGTGATTGTATTGAAATTTAAACAAAAAACACTTTAAAATTTAATCCATGTATTTTTGGAAAATATTTTTGGAAAATATTTTTTATGAGGAAAAAAAATTTTATACTGAAACTTCTATCCATTGTTTTTATAGAAAGAGATAGAGAATAAAAAGGAAAGTACCAGTAAATCATTAAAAATTATACATTAGAACAATTTAATGATATTTATTTTCTAAAATATATGTAAAGCACAATTAAGATATTATAATTCAAAATATCTCACTTTTATTTGCAAAATATTTTGGTATATATAATTTTATTATTATAATATTTAGGTATAATGTTTAAATAATGAAAATGAATGTATGTTCTATAATGATTAGCCAGTCTACATACCTGATGTACCCACCTATGAAAATGCCATATTTTTTTAATTGCTTGCTTCAACAAAGTTTTTTTAAGATTTAATATAAATTTAACAAAAGATTTTAATATTATATAAATAAATGTGAGAAATTCACAATTGAAAAATTGGGGGGGGGGAATGTTTGAAACAAGCCAGCCTTTTGGTATACTTCAGAAATGTACCTGACAAGCTGTTAATAAAGCTAAATTAATAAGCCTAAATTAAAATGTACATATTTAAATATACCTGTTGTATTTGATATGTGAATTGGATAGTGTTATAGACAACTATAAAAATTATTGTTTATTAATGGCAAAATTATTTCCTTCACATAAAATATGCTTCATAATAAAAATTATGGATTATTAAATATAAAAGGTGGAATTATATCCTTTGCATAAAATATTCCAATATAAATTATAGTTTATTTAGATATAGTTATTTATTTATAAAAATAAATTTAACGATTTTCTCATTCGATTTTTCAATTGGGAATTTGATAGCATTACAAACAAACATAAGTTTTTTTTAATTAGTTGTGAATTTGATGTGTGGCAGCCTTACAGGCAAACATTTACATGAATTTATATATAGTGATAATGATTATAATTACAGAATTTTTATCATTTAGAATTTTTTTATGTTTTCAGAAAAATTCTAACTTTATTTGTTCTTTTAAAATGCACATATCTGTTGATAATAACCACACAAGTTAATATAAAATACATTTTTTCAGGGGTATTTCCCTCCTTTCTCCTTCATGTGTTGCTGAACTGACAATGGGAATTAAACTAGGGACTCCTAGATTCAGAAATACTGAATTTAAAGTGAGGCTCTAACTAATTACATTATTTTGTTAAAGTGGCTAAGAGTAGAACTAGAAGGGGAATGAAATCAAGTATCATTAGATTTATGAATACTGAATTTAATATGTTCTCATCAACTAAGCTGGTTAAAGGATCATCTTAAATTCTATATTAGAATCTAAAAATCTCATGTTTGATTCTTGAATACTGTCATTGATTAGGTCAACAATAAATGAGAATAATACAGTTAAAACATTGCATTATATATGAACCTGTGTTTTACCAATACTTAAATACATTTTAAAAGGCAATACAGTTTGAATTTTTTAAAACTATTAAAAGATTTTCAACTGGATAATGTCTATAATACAATGTATAATTACAAATAAAATGTCATTATCATAAACTTTTAGACAAACACAGAATATAGTGATTATATATTTTCAGATCTTTTCTAGTTTGTTTGAAATAATCTTTAATTTTATACTAATAAAATCAAAACAAAAATGTTTTTAAAATAATGTTTTAAGATTATATATCTTGAGACTATTTAACTATTTGATGAAAAAAATGATTCCCATTTGTTTTGTCCAAAATTTACACCTAATTCAAAGTACAGCCATATAGATCTAGAATACTTCACAATGACTAAAAATTATGGGTTTATATATCTTTGTGCATGTACAATGTGGTAATATCAAAGCTATTACTGTCATTCAAGTGTACCATCTTGTGTTTAATAAAAACAAATACTGTAACAAGAATAAAATATAATAACCATATAAACAGATGAAACTGATGCTTGTGAGCCTGCATAGAAGTGAATAAATTGAATTGAAGTGATAAAAAGAAGCATTCATCTTTTTTTTATGTGAAAAATTACTTTTTATAATGTGTTTCCAAATCTTAACATAGCCTAATCTAAAGTGCAGAGAGCATAGGATTTTGTATATCTTCTTTTGTTTTTTAAAAAAACTATTCATGTAAAATTTTTTTGCATAAGACAATGATTTGTCATTTATTAATGAAATAAAATGTCAGTTTAAGGAATGATGAGTCAGAATTTTTTTTATGTATATGGAATTAGCTTCAGAACAAAAAAAAGTGTATAAAATATATTATAAAACAAAGACAACATAAACAATTCTATGAACTTTATCTTATTTAGTTTAATCTTAATAATGAATAAAATATGATATAAAGAAAGTCATATTTGCATATAATGATGTTCTTATACAATGAAGTTATGATATGCACCATGTTTTATCCCCAATCTCCCTCACATTATACATAGCATGTAACACTTTGTTTCATTGATGAACAATGATTAGAATAGAATACATATTGTTTATTGAATTGTAATTGTATAATACTTTTTTGACATGCACAAATGCTTTTTTATATGTATAGTATGCATAAATGAAATAAAATTATAGTGCAAATAAGATTTTAAAGAAATAATAATATAGTTATTAATAATTAATTGACGTGACACGTTTACATATATTTTATTGAGTCTATGTCTCTTTATTTTATGAAAAAGCAAGAATATGAAAAAAAATGCTGTGCTGAATTTTTACTTTTTATAGAAAGTAAATAGTGAAATGTCTGACTTATATTACAATTAAATATGCTCTGAGCGATATTCTTTTTTTTAAATTCATTTTCTCTTATAAGAATATAATATACTAGTCTCATCTAGAAACTATGATCTGACTAATTTTTTTGATGTTTTTAAATCAGTGTTAACTTTAATTATGCTGGAAAATTTTGTAAAATTTTTAGCATTTTGCTTAAAAAATATTTTATTAAGCAAAAATATTGCACATCAATGTCAGAAGGTATAATAAAGAAATAATAAATTATATGTTTTCAAGATAAATCAAAGAAATTTTATTAATGAACGTGATCACTCCAAGATAGAAAAATGGTTGCTTGAATATCACAAAATGTATTTAATTTATGGATTTCAAAGGTTTTTATGTTTGTTGACATTTTTTTTTGAAAAGTATCTAATTGAAATACTTGAACCAGCATAGTTCATAACTTCACTACATTTATAAAAACTTATTTCTACATTTGTAATAGTATTTGTATGGACGTAATTGTTATTTACCTTATATGAATTACATGTTATGTGCACCACACACACACAAATGCAACACTATACAATTTGTAATTTATGTATATGTAAATAAATCACAAAGAAATAAATGGCCCATCTCAAGGCATTGGCTTATAACAATGTTTTAAGAAGAGATTTGATGCTTACACAAAATTTGTCTGCTTACTTTTCTCCTTAAATTAATGCTTTATCAGTATTTGTTGATGCTCCCACCCCCCATTATTTTTCAGTAAACTCAGTGCTGTCATTATCCCAACTCAAATTATGTATATTTTAGAATGTACTCTTATCTGCAATAATAATAGTAATTTATTCTAATTGCTCTATTCCAATCATTTATTATAAACTTGAGTAATTAATGATTACCCAATAGTAGGTTTTACCCACATCTTCATGATTAATCTTTGGCTATTGTTTTTTTCTGAAATAAGCATTGATTATTTAAGCTTACTTTAGGTACCCTGTGTAAAGCAATTAAAACTTAGAATGAGTTATTATTGATATTGAAGTTGAAAGTAAGCAACAAAAATCATGTAATATCATGTTTGGTATAATGTATTTTTTATTGTATCTCTATCTTATCATTTATCATCTTACTAATTTTATCTATGTTAAGTGATTTTTTTATTAATAATTTTTTAGACAAATCTATTAAGATAGTTCAATTCTTACAATTCTGATTTTTGTTTAAAATAATAGTTTTTTCATGTTCATCGTGGATATTAAAACGTGTGTGTGTATATTTGTAGTAAATATAAAACAATTAAATGTTTAATACGCATTTAACATTCCATTTGAATATATATTTTATGATTTAACAATGTATATATACACCATCTAGTTTATTTGTAAACTTGCTCTTATGCCATGTAACTTCACTAAGAAATACTTATATAACCACAATTTACCACTATGATCATATCATGAGATGATCTAATAACATTAGAAAGGAGAATTATGCTTAGTAAGTTAATAGGGAAAGGAGAAGATTATATATGAGATACTTTAAATAGTCTTCATTCCCATAAAAATGAATGTGTCTTTGAGCAGCCTAATAAATCAAACAGATGATAGGTTATTCAGATAGAAATGCTATGATGTCACTTAATAATAATTTATTAGAATTATCTTTTGTTTAATATCACTATAATAACGAATACATATGCAAATATGAACGTCTTTTTTTAAAAAAAAAATTATTAGCTATAAATCTGTTTAATCTTCCTTGAGATATTTTTATTTGCTATGGAAAACGGATCAAATATCTTTGAATAGATAAATATCTTTTGTAATAAAATAATTGTTTGTCTGTTGAATTGTTTGTCTGACAGTAAATTATCAGGATGTGTTGCCATATATATATGATTTTGCTATAATATTTTTTTTTGTTTGTAAAATGATCCTAAACTTCAGTAATGTTTGTTAAATTAAATTTTTGCTTGTCAAAAAATATACATACTGCCTTTGGTTTGAGGCATCATATGTTTTAAACTAAGGTCAAAGATCAAATTTTTGAGAATTGTTTTATAACATAAGTCAAATATTTTTAACCAATTAACTTTGAAGAGTGATTGAATTAATGAGGTTTTTTTTTAAAAAAAAAAAAAAATTCAGCAATGTTTTATTTACATACATGTAAAATAACTTGCTTTTCAAATTTAAATAACGATTTATTTTTTATTAGTCATTATACTAAATGATTGTTGTTTATTACTAATGAGATTTTAAAGTTATAAATATATATGTTTCATTTTCAGATTATTTGTCAACAAAAAATGAAACGAGTTGGTTATTAATAGTTTTATATCTTATATCATTTCTTTCTTTGAGATAGTTTTGAATTTTTTTTTTTTTTTTAAAGGAAGGGTTTTTTTAAATAACAAATAAAAATATTTATTTGGATAAACTAATAGTTACAAGGCTATTTCATTCTAATAACATTTTATTAATAAATGAATTTGGATTGGAGACATAATAGCTTGTAAGGTAATATTGAGAGTGTTACTTAAATCGTTTTCTACGAATCTTTGACTTTCCTTCTCTTGAATTCTCCTGCTTTCTTTCTGGTTGCATTATAGCTTCATGAAATTTACTGTATTCTGTGGTAGTGAGTAATATATTGAGATGGACACAGGCTATTTAATCACAACATGTTTTTAATTTTAAATGGGCGATGACAGATTTAGTATAGACTTTGTTTGCCCTCCTTTCTTAGATCTTGATGAGTTCCCAGGTGGCATCATAGATCGCTGGTGGGGTGATTTTTGCATCTCTCTTTTTAATTTATATAATCTTGTTTAATATCAGTGTTTGTAGTGTCTGGTGTTCTTGCCTGAAGCATAGTTTACATCTGATTGTCCAAACTGCAAATAACAAAAAGCTAGAGGTTCTAATATAGGGATACTCTCTTTTTTTTCATGCTACTTATTAATGAGCTTATAATGTCGCTTTTTAATCTTGTGATATCTAGTAACAGGAATCGGAGATCTCATCATGTGAGGCATTCTGAGATGAAATGTCTTGTGGTTTCATCTGTCCTGCCGCAGAGAAGGCATGTCAGATCGATTCTTGAAATCCCTATTCTGACATGAAGGAAATAATTGATTGGTAAGGCTTCTATATTTATTTTTATCAGGGAGTTAAGAAACTTAGGTTCTAAATTTCATTGTCTAAATCTCTTGATTATGAATTTGTTTGAGACTTGAAGCAGTGAAGGAGGGCAATAATCTTCTATATGTGTAAGCTGGTATATTTCCCAATAATTGAGTTTCTTCTTGGTGATTCTGTGGTTAGATGTGAAATAATCTGATGATTGTTTAATAGCTTCATAAAGCCAGTGTTTTTGTGGGAGGTGGTTTGTCTGTGGAAGGTGTTATGGTGAATTTTCTGATTTCTGGAATCTATCAATCAATCTTACTAATGTATTGTTGCTTCTTTGGATAAAGCTCATGTTGAGTGCATGAAGAGACATACCGTTGTTCTTCAGGTTTTTTTGAAGATTTTTCAGACTGATTGCTGGGACTTTTCCCTGCCATAGAAGTCTGCCAAAGGTGATGTTAATCTTTCTCTCAAAAGATTTTGTGAAATTTTATTGCAGGCATGTGATAGCAGAATTTGGAAGGATAAGTATGTGCATCAATGAGGTTTTAGCATGAAGTGGCATGCATGCAGTTGAGAGGGCTTTTGTGATAGCTTGTATTTTGGGGGGGGGAGTAATGCATCTTGTATGTTTCTTCTCATTTATGTATTTGACTTGTGCATTGGTATGCCTAGGAAGTTATGTGGTTTTGCTGCAAGCTGTGGTAGAATACACTGACCTGTTGCTATACACCACATTGATGATTTTTCTGGATTATTCTGATGAGTATTTGTTAAAAACTAATTGTAGTGCAGGAAGATATTTTTTTGATGGCAGGAACATTGCGACTTTATCCATATGGGTGATATGGACTATTGTTTTTTTGTATTGATGATATATATATTCCTGGAAGCTTGTTTTCCATTTCAATTAGCAAAGAGTTGATGTATATTATGAAGAACAGTGCACTTAAAGATAGCCATGTGACATCAATCTATTTGGTTTGAATCCTTCCCATTGAGAGTAATTAGAACTTCTCTGTTGTTTTAATAGGTTGGCAATGATGACAAGAGTTTGGTAAGGGACATTGCAGTTTCAAGAAGGGTAATAAGCCTATCAACCCTAACTGAGTTGAATGCTGCTGTTATATCCATTTGTACCACTAGGGGCTTTCTATTCTTAGACTTTCTGGGTTGGTCTGCAATAATTCTAAACAGTTATATGGCATCAGATCTGGATGCACCTTTTCTAGCATATTGTTGTTTTGAAATGTCCTGGATGATTGTCTTCAGTATCTTATCTTTTATAATTGACTCAATGACTTTAATCATTAAAAGTGTCATGGAGATGGGCCTGATGTTTTCAATGGGTGATGGATAGATTTTTTTAAAAAATGGCACCATTGATATGGGATATAGACCACTTATGGAAATGTAATTGCTTGCAAGTAGATTAATCATGTTAAATATAATCTTAACCGAAAAGTGGCTCAGATGCACAAGGAGAAATTTTGAAAATTGCATGTTGGCCAGGATGTGTGCTATCCGGCATGTCCATAATTTTATTTAGCATGTCTTATTGAGTGATTCCATGAAGGCAATCTTCTCCTCTATCTTCATCAAGCTGATATTTCTGTGAGTTGTTCTCCAGTTTTTTTTTACACATAACAGTATATTTCTTTGAGCACGTTTAGTCTGGTGTTGCAGCTTTCATTCTTGGTAATGGAAATAGGAACTTTTTTTTATCTTTGTTGTCAAGGGCCCATCTGATGTAGCTTCTTGTCTAATTATTAGGTTGAATTAAATAGTTTTTGGATTTTTTTTGGAAAGATATATTTTTTTTGCACATAGTTTTATCAATAGTATTATTTTCTTCACTGAGTTTGAATCACTTTTTATATCTTTTAATTGGTTGTTGATCTCTTCCTTCTTTAAGGAGTGTGGTTGGAGGTTTGTTATGCTTAGTGTAATTTTTGTTTAGTGATTGAATGGTGTTTATGAATGCAAACCCAGCTTCTGTTGGCTGTAAATTAAGAATATTTACTTTGGCAAAATAAATGTAGGCTTCGGATATTGCTGCTTCAGGGGTAGAATTCTTAAGCAATATCTGAAGATTGTTATTACAATTAAGGTTGTATTGTGGATTAAGACTTACTTTTAATTAATATTAAGTGCTAAGTGATCTGAGAAAACTATTGGCTGTAGATCTGGTGTTATGTCCAAGTGCAGGTCAGGTGTGTAAAAGACTAGATCTATGCTGAAGCATGTAGAATGAGAATGTGTCTGCATTGAAGAAACTCTCCACTCATGAATCTATTATTAAAAAGTGAAAATATTTGTGAGTAAACTCTGCATATATCATGTTGTAATCACCAAATAATATGATATGGGTTTGTAGGAAGATGCATGTTAATTTTATTAATCATTAGAGTGATTAGGGATGGCTTCTTGTATAGATAAACATAGACTAAATCTGTTGAATAAGCTTGATGTATAAGAATGACAGTGAGTAATTTTTTGTCAATGTACAGAGTTTTATGAGCAGAGAAAGAAGATCTTTTGCAAATAAGAATGCCTACTCCTCTTGCAGTTGCATCTGATAATGAGTACTTCCAATGTCCAATCCCCCCCCCCCAAGAAGGCAGTCTATTTGTATGTTTGAATTTATGTGAAATTTCATCTCCCATACAGACTATATGTAGCTGGTATTGCTCTATTCAAGAGTTAAACACTTGAACTCTGTTATAAGAGTTAAGTCCTCTAATATTTATGCCTGTTTTACTTGCATAGTCAGTAATACCTAGTTATGCTTTAAGTTGTGCATGTGAGGAAACCTGTTGACTGATTTAGGGTATGAATTTATTCAATTATAGTATGTTGGTTTTTTGTCTTTGGCTGTTTCTCTTCATTGAGTCCTGTACTTTTGTTTTCTTTGGGCTTATTTTTTTTTTAAACTGGAGTCTTCTATTTAGTGCTATTCTCTGTTCCAGCTACATCTTCATGGGTATTGTTTATATTAAGGTCTTTTTCCATTGCTGTATTGCTATTATTTATTTTTTTTCAGTTGTTTCAATCTTTCTATTTTTTTTATTTTGGCAATGGTTTTGCTCTTCATTTATAGAGCTGTCTGATAGATTTAGATCTGATTTTTCAATTTCTTTTTTATCAGCTTGGCAAGTGTCTGTATTGTAATTATTTTTTCTTCTATGATTTTTAACTTTATTTAATTTGATTTGAACATTGTCATTAACCTCATTATTCTCATCTATTTGGATAGATGTGTTAACATAAAGGTCCAGCAAAATTTGATAGAAAATGGACATTATGAGATAAGCGGAAAATTTAAAAATTATGGTAGAATTGTGAATGAAAGTTTATAAGTGGGGGGGGGGGGGCAAGAGTAGAATATTTATTTGTATAGGTATATAAAAAAATTCTATATATGGTTTTAAATTTTTTTAATGTAGTTTTATTTATTTATATTGTAATATTAATTATACTGTTGTTTTTTTTTTTTTCATATGTCATAGCATCGGCCGGGACACGAACCCACAACCGTCTGCAACCAACTACTTGCTTGCATGGCGACTGCGATACCTCTCGGCTAACAACGCAAGACTTAATTATATTGTTGAAGGCAAAATAATGTACAATAGGTGGAATGAATATAATTAATAGGTCATGTGATGTATAAAACTTTATATTTTGAAAAGATCTAAATAAGAGATGAAAGCCAAGTTGATAATTAAATTACTATAAATATAATTAGTTGTTTGTTGCAATGTTATTTAGATTGATTATTATATTAAGTATATATCTATAACAACATTGTTGGCAAATAATTTTTATATTGAATATTTGACCATTATATATATATATCTGTTTAAGGAGATTTATTTAAACTTCTTCCAATCAATAATTTCAATCTTTGTAGTCAAGTTGCAATCATTAGTGTCTTTATAAATATATGAGGCCATTGATGGAGGTGGCAGTTCACCTCTATTGCTAAATGGAGGTTGCCTTGACAACACTTTGAAATTCTTGTTTGTTATCTATATTGGGATTGTCTAAGTGTTGACTGTTTTCTAATGATTATATATATAAGAAATTGATGTATTTCAATATTATAATGTTCTTAATAAATTCAACACTCGTCAAGCGTTGTTAGCCGAGAGCATCGCACCTGCCTTGCAAGCAAGTAGTTGGTTGCAGACGGGTGTGGGTTCGCGTCCCGGCCGATGCTATGACATATGGAAAAAAAAAATTCAACACAGGAAGTGATCATAGATTAGTAGGGTGTAAGATACATTTTAATGCAAAACTGGAGAGAAAAAAATTAAGAAAAACATTATTCGCAGTTGATATTCTTAATCTTCAGAAACATTCCAATTTGCAAATTGTTTTCAAATATGACCAGATTTTAAACATGATTCAGATTTGAATGATTCTATAGGAAGATAACCGATACACATTTAAAAACTACAATAAAGATAGCTGCTACAAAATAATAGCAATTAACCAATAGAATTTTTATTGAGATCAGAGAATTTACAAAGAAAAGAAGGAATATGAAGATATATAAAAATGATGCATTAAGAAAATTGAATATTTTGAATTTTGTAAAATGGTGCAAAAAAAAGTTGATAGTGATATAAGAAAGTATAATCATGAACTAGCAAGAAATGCTGTAGAAGAGAATAAAAGTCTCATGAACTGCAATAAGAAAAATAGATGCAACTATATTAAAATGAAAGATGACATCATGAAATGTGTAGAAGAGTTCTATCAAGAATTATGTAGCAATAAAGAACAAGGAAAAGTACCTATTACAACTACTATATTTTCTGAATTTCCCAGGATTTTAAATGAAGTGAGGTATGCAATTATATTTATGAAGAAGGGGGAAAGTTTCAGGTAATGATGGAATTATAATTGATATCTTAAAAGACACAGGTGAAGAAATAGAACTTTTTTTAGCAAAGTTATATACCAAATGACTAAATGATAAAGATGTACAAGATGATTGGTAGAATGCAGTATTAATATTAATATTTTTAAAAGGTGATAAAGAAGATATTATAAATTATAGACCTCTGGGTTACTTGATCATTTCTATACAATTTTTTTACTAAAGTAATTTCAACCAACCAGATAAACAAGCTGGAATTAAAAGTGGTTTTAACACAATGGATCACATCCAAGTAGTATAGATGCTATACAAAGGATTAATGAATATGAGTTGCCATTATGCTTTGGATTTGTAGATTATAAAAAAGCATTGGATTCTGTAAATATTTCTTCAATGAATAAAGCATTAGTTCATCAAGATATAGATTTAGGATATTATCATATTCTGAAGAATATTTATAAAAATGCAACAGCAACAATTAGATTACATAAAGATACTTAAAAAATAGCATTGAGAAAAGTGTGCAACACATTAATTTCATATCTCCAAAACTTTTTACAGCAGTTTTGCAAGAAGTATTTGTGAATTAAAATGGGAACTAAGGGAATAAAAGTAAATGGGGATTATTTAAGTCATCTAGATCTTGCAGACAATGTAGTTTTTTTTTCAAATAATGCTTTAGAGCTTAAGGAAATGTTGCAAAAGTTATCAGATGAAAGTAAGAAAATAGGATTAAAAGTAAATCTTAAAAAGACTAAATAAAGTATTGTTCAATGGATTTTCTCAAAAGATGGAAATACAGATTGATAATGATGAGTTAGAAGAAGTTAACAAATACAAATATCTTGGTTAAATTATTATTACAGATTGAAACATAATGGATGAAATTAATCTTAGAATTAAACTTGGTTGGAATGTTTTTGGTAGAAATAACTTAATATTAAAAGGAAATATGCATATTGGTTGAAAAGGAAGGTTTTTAATAGATGTGTTTTGCCAGTTCTTACTTATGGTTCTGAGATTTGAACACTTTACAAAAGAGCAATACAGACACTTTATCCTCAAAGAAGTATGAAGAGATGCATGTTAGAAATAAGAAGAGATCAAAATACATGGGTAAGAAAATATAAATGTGTTACTAACATCATTGAAAGAATTAAGACATTGAAGTAGAATTGGGCTGGACATATTGCTAGAAGAGATGACAATAGATGAACAGTTGACATCTTAAATCTGGATACCAAGAAATTGCAAAAGACTTAGAATAAAAACACATGTGAGCTGGATCTATGAAATAATGAAATGTACTGTGGTGATGTGAAGAAGAGAGGCTAGAGTTTGGAGATGGATTGAACATGGAGAGACATTTATCCTGCTGTGGATTGATATTGTTTGATAATGATGATGAAGAGATTGTGATCTGGGCCAACTGATGAGTGCTGATTAAGTATGAAAAGTGCATCATGGGGATTATACATCTTTTTCACATGTCTCTGATCATATGTTTATGATTACACTCCTCCACAAGGTTTTAAAAGTGGATAGAAACCAATCCATACTTTACATGAGAATGGTATAGTGCAAATTACAGTACTGAAATATTATTCATTAAATGAATTAACATAAATTATTTGTTTAACAAATGTAGTTTGTTGCTATGAAATTCATTATTATTTTAAATGTTAATTTCCAGAAGTTTCAACTTCTGTTAAAATAAAAGTATGTGGTCATATGGTTGATTACTCACGAGCTGGCATTTTTTGATTAAATTAAGGTTTTCAGATTAATACCTGACTAGCATTTTGGCTCTTGAACCTCCTATTGATTTCTAAACAACAACATTATTGATGTGATAATATGTTGGGCTATTTCCATCAACTATCATTAAATGTTAAATATATGGAAAATTTTAAACTTATTTAAATTTTTCAAATATAAACAACTTGTTAGTAATAACACACATTAGTAATTACACAACATTTCAAGTAGTATTATATTATTCTCCACTCTTTTTTGGGTGTTGCTACTACTATTTTTACTCAAAATTTTGTATAAAAATTAACCAGTGTTATATATTTGTGTGTTATTACTAACAACTTTTTTGTATTTGAAAAGTTTAAATAAGTTTAAAAATTTTTATACGTTCAACATTTAACTTTAGATGATGGAAATAGTGCACATATTATTACATTTAGTACATCATCATCACAAACCTTCAGGCAAATAATAAATCATTTGAATATTTATTTTTATAACTTGAGAAAGCATATGACATTTAAGAATCTAAATGTTCCTTGATTTTTGAAAAGTTGAATATCAAGAAGTTAGTAATGCACAATATAGAACAATAAAGTAAAAATTTGTCTAAGAATACCTAAGATTATTGTTTTTTAGTGGTTGATCTTACTTCTACATCTTGCATGAGTCAAATATCATGTATACATAATATGCTATTCACTTCAAAGGTCTTTTAAATATTTCCGCAGTAAGCTTACAGTATAAATTTACTGAAAAGGATGTCAACACACAATTTAAAAATTTTCTAGTATTAGAAATCATTGGTAAAACACTAACATATTACAATAATTTGTTTTTAATATCAAGCTAGGTCCAAATCAAAACTATAAGTTTAATAAATACGTTTTATTTTCACTAAAATTTAAGTTGCAAGAAAATTTTTAATCTAATTGGATTGAGGAGATGACGTTTATTGACAGTACACTGGATTTTATTAGGCAATCTTTCAGTCATCAGATTATGACAGAAACACAAAATAATAGTAACTCTTAAGACCATAAATCTGTGAATTATTTCTTCCTTAGTAGATTATTTGATAGTTATTTTCCATTTGCACTCCATAGTTAGTTATCCATCCTTGTAAATTTATAGCCTATGTATAGTCCCGTAGAATATATGTATTTTTAAATAAAAATAAATAACATATATATATATGCATGTAGAATGTGAGAATTTAAAAAAATTATAATCATCATAATTTCTTCATTTATTAAACAATTAAATTATTTGAGTGAACTGCTATCAAATAAAATTTGAATTGCAAAACTATTTCTCTTAAAAAAATAATTGTCACTGCTAATTTACAATATTTTGCATTTTAAAATTAATATTTAATAGTCTATTAAAACACTGATTCCTAAAGGGTTAAAAATTTTAAATTCTTTTTTTTTTTTTTATGTCTCTTCTGTCATCGTATGGCTTGACTTGTGCCAAGACAAATAAGAAGTCGAAGTCATTTCGTAGTGACCGCTAAGAGCTGAGGGAACTGCCACCTGTATCTTTCAAAAGCTGAGATTAATTTGATAAAGTAGAAATCCCTAAAATCTGCCTTCAAGTTATGAGAAGATACACACAGATCTAAGTAGAAAGTATGCCAAATGTACAATCTGATAGAAAAAACGAAAAATTAAAAATATATAATTTTTTTTATTGATGTATGCGTAATGATCAGTAAAATAATAATAGTAATGATAAAGTATATTTTATATATTGATTGTATAAATGATAGCATCCTCCTTCCCCTATAATATAATGCTATGTAATTTGCTATTAACTTTTCTCTCTATATAAGTATAAATTGTTTTGCAATTATAACACATTATACTTTATGGTCCATTATTTTTGTTAAAATAAATTGTCTCTAGGAAGTGCTAATTTATGGGAACTTTCAAAACGATAATTACTGTTTAGCCTTTTTCTCTGTCTTTGTGTGTATATATATATGTGTGTAGTGGGTGCTGTTCTCAAATCGTTGATGGGGTCTAGGATGGTGAATAGTGGACTGATCTTCAGATATGGTTAACTATAAGTAACTAATAAAACGTGCCTGGCCAAGAATGTCTTTTTCTGCATTTATGTCTTTTCTTTTTTTCTTCTAATTTTTTTGTTATTGTTTTCATTTTAGTTGATGTAGAAACCAGTAATCATGAATCGATCATATTGGTCATCTCACTAATTGCGATCTATTATGCATAACAATTTTAACATTATTCTTTATTTTTATTTTTTTGTATGAACTAGATATAAGTATTCACCCAGTACTGTGAAAATGAAAATGAAAGCAGGTTTATTGTACTGAAAGTCATTAATTATAAGCTTGCATGAGTTATTTTAAAATCATATTGGAAAAAATATATTTCACTCAATGAGTGATTATATTGGGGTGTCCTATCTAGAAGTTGCTACCATTCACTAAGATAAAAACACCTAAAAAGATAGTATATTAAAAGTTAATCTCATAAAATCTGGCATGTTCATTATTCCTGGTGGATTGGATATTTATTTTGATATAAATAATTGGATTATTATATCACTCATCATAATGGAATAAATACAGAGGCAGGGATGATAATATAGGTTAGATTTTTTTTCTAATTATAGGTGTGTGTAATGTTGTAACTTTCTTGATATGGACTTTCAAGATCTTATCATAGGATATTGAGTGTATCTAAGTAACTCTTCATAAAACATATCTTTCAGAGATAATTTAATTGAATAGATAGTTGACTACCGATTCTTAGTAATAACATATCATCAAAGCAAAATGAGTTATAGTGTTAGTTTTGCTCTGATATTCATATTGGTATTAATGAAAAGCTAATGCTGTTAAGAAATTACCTTATTTAATGGTCCCCAAGCCTTTGCTAATTTTTAAGCTCAAGATAAAATTCAGAAATTCAAAGAGAAAAAATACTTTTAGAAATCCAAATTTCATTTTTGGTAGACTTTAATGCAATTATTGGTAAGAGCACTATGTTTTGGCTCAAAATTGTTAAAAGTCAAAATGGTCTCTGATATTGAATTGTTATACAATATATAGCTTCATTTTCACAAGCAGATGTTTGCTTAAATTACTACAAAGTAAATGGATGCATCTATTCACAAAACATTGATATTTAGAGAATTTGTTATAGTTCTAAATCGTGAGGTAAAAGAAGCTAGTATCGCATAAGCATATCTAAATGTTTGTTGGAGAAATAAATTAATATGCTCCTAGGATAATATATTATTCCAGTCATATTGTAAAGAAAGTTGATACTTGTTCTTTAGAAAAAATATTATTTGTGCTAAAATTTGAATTTTGTTAAACTAAAAATTGAGCTGGATTTTCATGCTTTTCATTTTATGGAGATACAAAAAATTTTAAGGAATGAGTTGTGAATATGAATAAGGGTTTTTTTTTTTTTTAATTTATTATGAAGAATTTTGACTCATTCTGTAACAATGATTATATTATTATTATTAATCTAATTAAGAAAAATGTATTCATTTTCTGTTTGTTGAAGAATGAAATTAATGTAGTGCTTCTTTAAAGACATTAAGAAAGTATATCTCCACAGGTTTGTAGACCAAATAAGTTTGGAAACTTCTGCTATAGACTTATTTGTTTTATTCTTAATCATAGGTGGAAGGTCTGCAAATAACTTAACCTGGGGACTTACTTTTGATGTGGTGTCCAAGATGCAGATTATTTGTTACTATAAACATTATATGTGTACATTTTAGCACATTATTGATTAAGAAAATTATTTTTCCTCCTAATAAAAATTGACTTTTTTTACATTTATCATTAATAAAAATAATCTTAACACTGTTAGAAATAAATTTATCATATATTTTTTCATATTCTAATTGATATGTTTATAAATGTGTTTAAGTTATATCCCAATTATTGGTTAACAAAACAATCAAATATTAGGGAATAAAAATATTGTAAAAATGTTACGTCTTTAAATATATATATAATAATTTTAATTTAAATCAATAGTTTACCAATTTCTACCAAGTTATTAAAAAAAAAAATTAGCATTAATTTTTTAAATAATATATAATTCCAATTTTTTTAAATTTTCTCAGAAAATTTTTTTTCTGGTATAACTATAGCTATGTGTACGGCGACCATTTTGTCAAAACTATGCTTAGCATACTCTGTTGTTGTTTTTATTTTTAAACTATCAAGCAAGCTTATCTTACTATACATGTCATATGTATTTATTTTTAAATAATATATAAAAAATAAGCCCATTGTCACACTATTCCAAATTTTATTTTCAACCGCAATGCCAATTCCACTTGCTGTTATATCACAACCAGAATAAAATAACTTAATCTCCACTATTTACTTCTTTGCATCATACCCACATTACTTCACTTAGTCCTATAACATCAATATTATTTGTTTTCATTTTCCTTTTCAGTTCTTTTCAAAAATTTTATATTCTATGTATCATCTCTCAATGTATCTTCTTTCACTGTTTTATCTTTTTGAGAATTTTTCAGGTATATGACCTGAATAGTCTGATGTCTATTCCTGCCAGGCAAGCACCCAATTTATCCTTAGCTAGGGTCTCAGCCCCAATTTGAATGAATCTTGTTGACATACTCATAATAACAAAAAAAGATAAATGGATTTAAATAGTTGTATAGTTGATTAAGTAAAGATGGACAAAGTTAAGAAGAAACTAAAACATTAGCATTAACAAAGAAGATATTTACCAAGGAACAGAAAAACATTTTGTGGATCTTTGAAGAGAGAATTTAAAAAAAGATTAATTAAATGCTATGTGTGCAGTGCATTACTGTATAGCTAAGAAACATGGACAGTGAACAAAAAAGAATAGGTTGGAAACCATTGAAATATGGTCGTGGAGAAGGATGGAAAAAATTAATTGTATGAATAAAATGAGAAATGATGTTTTGAATAGTAAACAAAAAAAAGATTGATTTTGGAAATTAGAGATAGAAAGAAAAACTGAATTCAACATGTATTAAGAAAGAAGAATAATTTATTGAAAGATATTTTAGAGAGAATTGTGAATGTAAACAAGAAGAAAAGACAGAAAAGATTGACCTTGCTGAATGATATAGGAGATGGGAAGAGGTACTTGGATTTGAAGATATTGGTAATGAAGAGAATAAAGTGGAGAAATGGATGAATTTGTGATGTGACTGCTCTTTAGACCTGATTATATGACAGATTAATATTGTTTTATATAAAAAATATTTTGTAGTAAATGTTTCCCCCTTACTGTTCACTATAAAGACAAAAAATAATTGTTTTATTCAACCATAATTGGGGTTAACTTGAAATGAAAGTATGGAGTGACCAAAAATTAATTAATTCAATCACTTGGAAAAATTAGTCATTGAATTTATTAATTTCTGACATCACACATTTTTATTTCACCTTTATCATTGAAGAAAACAATTATTATAAAATATTTTTATATACATTGTTTTTAACTTCTTAGTATTAGATTTATTTCCTTATTGATCCACTTTTAATTAAAATAAAGAATAAAAATAAGTTTGCAGTCTATTTTATATTTGAAAGGAAATTTATACACCTTAGTCAAGCATCAGTGGTCGAGAGGTCAGCACAGCTGCCTTAAAAGCAGTTGTTCTGGGTTAGCAGGTTCACTTCCTGGCCAATGCTATGACACATGGGGAAAAAAAATTCTTACACATTAAAAATTGATCTAAATATTAGATGTGATATGTTGGACTATTTCCATCATCTATGAGTGAAGGTTGAATGTATAAAAAATTTTAAACTTTTCAAATACAAACAACTTGTTAGTAATAACACAGAAAAAGACAACACAGGTTATTAATTACACAATGTTTCAAATAGTATTATTCTCCACTCAGTATTCACTTAGAAGTTGAACTTGCACCTTTAGATTCTTGAATATTGAATTTAAGGCAAACATTCTACCAAGTGAGCTATTCTGTCAAAGGCAACATATAGTAGAAATTTGATATATTTATATGTGAGAGTTGATTCAAATCCTCCTGTGTCCTTCATTTTTTTAACCAACCCTCATATACAAATATGTCAAATTTCTACTATATGTTGCCTTTGATAGAATAGCTCAGTTGGTAGAGTTGTTTCCTTAAATTTGATATTCAAGAATCTAAAGGTGCGAGTTCAACTTCTAAATGAATATTGTCACTGTGCATATAGGCCAGCAACCCCTGAAGAAGAGTAGAGAATAATACTAATCAAAATGTTGTGTAATTACTAACCTGTGTTGTCTATTTCTGTGTTATTACTAACAAATTGTTTGTATTTGGAAAGTTTAAATAAATTTTAAATTCTCTGTCCATTCAACATTCACTCATAGATGATGGAAACAATCCAACATATCACATATTATACTATCATCACAAATCTTCTAATCTAAATATTGTTTTGTTTATTAAAGAAGCATTTTATAAAAATAAAGAAAAAACTTTAACTTTTGAATAATTAAAAAAAGAAACCTATATAGAGCTATTAAAATTTAAAGCAATCTTTACAATCAAGAGAAATTAAGATTTGTTTTTACTTCTATTTGAAATTACCATGAATGTTTTTAGTTTTTGTTTTTTTTTTTAATATATCAGCCTCTTCTATGCAACCTGGAAACTTACTGATCATTTTCCAATGCCACTTCATTAAACAAACATGAGTACTACTTGAAATATGTCACTGTTATAGTGCATTGCCATTGATTTCTAACATATGTACCAAATTTGAAGGAAATCCATTTGATAGACATCTGTTAAAACTCAAATATACATTCAGTTTTTAAGTTAAATAATGGAGTTTAAAAGTATCAAATATGAATGGTTTATTTTATCCTATTGGATAATATATTGAATGGAAGATGATTTCAATCACTGTTAATCAAATGATAAACTGAAATAATAACAAATCAATATAATACTTCTGTTAATACAACTTATAAAATACAATATAACAATTCGTCAATTGCTAAAACAGAGGATCAAGCGCTTTCAACTCATGAAACACACATTAAAAAAACGCAATATTAAAGAATCATATCTTATACAAAATTCATCTTGTACTATGAATTCAAAATTAATCAGTTTTTCGATTAGTTGTTCCTGGACAATGCAATGAAATGTTGAATTTATCACTTAGAAGAAAATAGGAGTTTTTTTTTTACTGCCTTGCTCTGTTTTAGTAGTTGACGAATTGTTATATTGTATGAAATAATAACAGTAAAGTATCATTCTGAATTTAAACTAAATGAGATGATATAAATTTTTTTTTATAGAATTATGTATTAGATATTTGAAAATCTCTACTGATTTGAATCTTAAATTATTATTCAGGAAAATTTTTATTATTATTGAATGGTATTTACTATAAATTACATATATAATTATAAAATGTACATGCTCCAAAAGTTGATGTTATTTCTTTAAAAAGTTCTACATAATTTTCAGCCTGTCCTTTGAGAAGTTACTTTCCTTGTATCCGAATGATAGCATTATATTTTACTCATTTTACATTATATTTATTATCTAAATGATGTTTCACATTGTTTTACAATCTCATTACATCACAAAAATATTTAATTGATGAATAAAACGTTGTTTTTTATTTTATTCAATAATACAGTTGACCTTAAATGTATATCTCCCCTGTCTTAAGAGAATAACTTGATGAAGTGATATAAACCTCATCTCAGAATGTTTTATAATTGAATAATAGTCCGACTAAAGTAATTATTCAGCTTTTATAAATTTATGGTTTATTAATTTTTCTATTTTATATAGTCTTTTTATTTATAATTATATAAAAGTCAATATATATATATTGCCATCCAAATAAGTGATGTTAGTAAGTTTTATAAATAATTTTAAATGTTAGCTTTAAAAAAAAAATCGTTATCAAATAATACCACAAATATATGCTATCTACTAACAAAGCATATTTAAAACTAATTGTATGTATGGCGTTCCTATCATTAAACTTTAATAAATTTATTTTACAACAAACAATACTTTAAAGAAAAATAAATAAATATTATCTAATGTCAAATAAAAGTTGTCGTAGTATTATATTTTCAACAATTATTACAAAATGATATTCATCTGTATTTTTTTTTTTAATTCTATAAGTAATGATGCAAAAAATGTGAATGTAATGGCAGGCTGATAGCAAGTCAGATGAATTAGTGATAACTCGGTAAAAGAGAGCTGTCTGCCTGTTTTAATATAATTTCTCTGTTCGCCAGCCTGTTTTTTCCCCCGTACTTAAAAAAAAGTTAATTGAAATGTTAAAATATTTTTAATGAAAACAAGTGATAAGAAGATTTTTAAAAATATTTATAATGTTTAACAATGATAACAGTTTCTCTTTTTAATTAATTTGTTAACTATGCAAAGTATTAATAGATCATGTTTATTTATTCTCTAATAATTCTAATGAGTAAAATAAAAGATGGAATTCTATGGGTATATCTTATATATATATATATTGCTAAATGTGTATTTTAGTAATATTAAGATTTGATTTTTATAATCAATCAGAACATTAGATGCTATATCATCGATAAATGTTTTAAAAGTTACTGTTTTATCATAACACCTATTGCCTAAGGAGGAATTGATGTTATTATCAATACAGTTTATTATATAAATATATTGAAATGGTTGAATAGCTTTACCATTTTTTGAAGAGCACTTTACTTAATTAATACAAAGATCAAAATAATTTAAAGCCTTAATGTTTATGGTTTATTATAAAAAACAGTTTATCTGTGAGGAAGGAAAATGGAGGGAAAAGATTAAAGAGGATTAAAGTTCTGAGGAAGATTGCAGAGGCAATCGAAAATGTTAACTGTCAAGAAATGATTGTATGAGCATTGGTTTAATAATAAAGGAATTAAATATGTAAAAAGAGAATTTATTATAACATATTGGAAGTAAGATATTAATAGAAATATTATATTTATAGTCAGCTCTATGTTTATAGATAATGCTGAACATTGCATTAGCCAGTCAATACAAACATATGTGCATGAATATATTTGTGTATACATGCGCATATGTGCATTAACACTCTATACAATAAAAGTTAAATTTCAAACGCTGTGTAAAATTATATTCATAAGAAATTGAAAATAAAATAAAATGTAGATATTTATTTGCTGAGCAATAATCAGCAATAAATAATTTTAATGTAATTACAGTGTGTTTAATTTTGATATTATTGTATTATAAACCAAATAGTATTGTATGTATTTTTCACTTTATTATGTAATACAGAAACATATTATTAGTTTCATTTTTACCTACTGTATTTGAAACAGATTTTTTTTTTTTAATTTTTTGAAATTTATATTGAAATAGTACAAATATGTTTTCAAAAATGTAGTTTCTAATTGTAATTATATGTTGCACTACTTGTATCATCTAATACAAACTGGTTAATGTTTTTTTTAAAAAATTAAACTTTATATACATTGAACTGTTAGCACATTATTTTAAGTGATATTATTTTCTTCTCTTCTTCAGATATTGGTGATGTGGCCAGTGACAAAATTATCATGGGAACTAAATTTGATATGCACACATCATTTTTATATTCATTCCTTCTTTTACAACATTTTGTAAATGAGACATTTATTTTATATAGCGCTATGTTTATGAATTGCAATTCTAGAACATTTTGCAGGCATTATTCATTCAGACGTAGTAAAAAGTAATTTAAAGTGATTGGTTTATCATGTTTTCATTTCCAGTGCTTAAGATTTGCCCATACTTAAGCGTTTGGGTTGAAAGAATAGGTGGATTCATTCTATTCTTTCGCAAAGACTTTATCTTGTGTTGGAGGTGAAAGTATTCATTTATTATTAATATTCATAAAGCACATGTGAATTAGCTTGAAAAGCTGATCTTTAGTTTATAACATTTTGTAAAGTACAAGTTCTTTTTTTTTTCTCTGTAAATGTGAGAATACCATTCAAACATCAAATGATCACCATTTTCTATCTTACACAAGCTTCAAAACATTATCAATCTCTCCATACAGTTATACCATCCAGTGCAATTCTTAGTTACCTTCTTGCATCAATTGATTATTAAGGCTTGTGCTGATTACCACAACTGTACGGAGAGTTTGTTACTGTTTATGAATATCATTCAAAATATTGCACTATATACTAATCTGTGTGCTATTATTTACAGTTGAATGTATTTGAAAAGTTTAAGTAAAGTTTGAATTTATCTAAGAACATTTAACTATTGATAATAAATGATGAAAATCATTAACATATAATGACAACAAAATTACAGTGATCACATATTCAGTCAAACATTAAATAGCTCCTAAAGTTTCAGATTTGTTTTTATTTAATAATTGAAATTGTAAATCACTAAAATTATTTGAAGTGTCATGATGGGCTGAAGTCATTCTGTGGTTTGCTGCCACAAATATTAATATGAGTATTATTGTTCTTGATAAATGTAAGTAAAATGGAAAGAAAATGTAAATATCTTTCTTTTAACGTATTCGAGAAAAGTCAGTGACTTGTCATAAATTTTGAGGCATTTGAGTCATTACAATAGTGCTGCTATCACTTTCAGTGTTTCTTCACTTCTGTTTTATCTATAATATTAGTTTACTGTACATATTGTTTTCATCAAAATCATTTCTAAAATTATTACTTAAAAAAAGTCTGAAAATGTCAGTATCATACTGACCTTATATATATATATATATATATATATATATATATATATATATATATATATATATATATATATATATATATATATATATATATATATATATATATGTAATAAATTTGAATTTCAAAGCAAAACAATGTCTGATTTGTTGTATCGTATCACCATGCAAACAAACCAACAGCTTCATTGATTGGTAGATTATTTGACTCCAGATATTTCAGAGTACACTCTATTTATTCTTTTAATATTTCTGAAAAAAAAAATGTAATTTAAGTAATTTACTAGCTACATGATTTTAGTTACATTTTATTTGAAAATATTCATTTTTAAGGGTAGAAGTCATAAAAACATAGTTACAGCAAAGCAGAAGCTGTTTTATTATCTAAAAAGAATTGTTTTTATATTTGCTATTGAGAAAAGGTTTATGAAATTTTAATAATAATAAGTTTAATTTTGTATTTTTAGACTTATTTTCTTTCTTTTTCAATGGTTCAAGTAAAACCCATTTCAATTTTAGAAATTGAATTTAAATTAGAATTACTTTGTTCAGTAATTTTTATGAATAGATAATATGATCCAATATAAAAAGAGACAATATGATTAAATTGTCACTAAGGTTTTTCAAGTAAGAGTGGAAGGAATTGGCTTTAAATACGTTAAGATTATTTAATGTAATGATAATACAATTAAAATAAATAAAATGAGAATAAAATCATTGCTTAAGCAATGCCAGCATTAAAGAATGTTGATAATAATAATTTAAACCTTTTCATTTTTATTATAGTACTGAATACAAAAAAATTAGTAATCTATGGAAGGGTTAGGGTGATACATTAATTATATCTTGACATGTGACTACATGTCTACCAATAGCATGGCTATTTAAAAATTTTTTTCACTAATTAATATGTATTAAAATGCTGCATTATAAACAAATCATTAATAAGTTAATTTATAATGAGGTAATAATTAGCCTACTTTACATTCATATTATATAATAATTAATTTGCTTGCACTGCCATTCCACAATTATTTTTCACCTAAGTTACTATTAAATTAAGATATTTGTTTTTATAACATTGGTATTTTTTTCTGTGCATTATTTGTTTTTACTTTGTATATTCTAAATGCTATTTATGTATACTTCAAATAAATTTATTTTATTTAGATTACATAAAATTTGCTATAATGAATAAATAACATGTGCAGAGTAAACATAAGTCAGTGGTTGCATGACAATATTAAATTATTTTTTAAAGTGTGTAGATAAACTTTATTTATATATTGTTAAAGTATTAAATATTAATTGTAACTTTAGAGTATTATGGATACAAAATAACACCATTGTCCAATTTAAAGACGTTATTAGTTATGATAACCAAACAATATTATGATAACAATCAATGTATTGCTACATATAAATTTCATAAACATTCACAAAGGGTACTGTCCATGAAATCCCAGTAGTAACACATTAGACTGCTATATTGTGAATGGCAAAATTTGAAATTTTCTGAAAGTGTCTGGAATGTAGAGTTTGAGAAATCTGCAAAATTAAGGTTTATAAAGTTAAGAAGGAGAATATAGCCAAATGTTTGTCAGCAACTGCAAAATGTCAGATGACAAATATGTACACTTGGATGCATGTTAATTAAAAATAAATAAATAAAGATTGATCTAAAAGTGGCAATATCTATAACCTTATGTGATAATATCTTGAAATGGTGGGGTTTCTGGTATTTGAATGGAAGATTACTTTTTTTTTCAATATACATAAATAACTAGTGTCAATAATTTTTGAGAATGTGACCTATACACCCTCCCCTCTCAAGAAAAAGCTATCTACTTACATTACTTGACTTTATAGATATATTAAACAACCTCCATACTTCCCCATCATTTTTAAATTCATATAAATAAAGATGCAATAAAAGACAAATGACCCCCAAGATTCATTTTGTGCCAAACCAGCACTCATCTGTTGGCCCAGATTATCTCCCATATATATCTCTATTACATAACACTTGTCTGTTTAAACTTAAAAAATTAAATATATTAATCTTTAACGGAGGTGTAAAGTTTATATCTGTGCTAGAGATAATCTCTAGTTTAGAAAATGATTAGTTATAATCATTATTGTATTTATCTGAGGTGGATGGTGTCAAAGTTGTTAATGGAGTGAGTTTGACAATGGTAAATAAAAAATGTAACATTTACTTGACTTTTACAACTTATTGATGGTTGGAACAAAAAGAAAGCCAAAATAGAGTAAAAATAGAAATTGATTATATCAAGAAGTGAAATAATTATAATTAAGGTCAAAGACTGGTTCACTTACATAAAGAAAAGTAACTAGAACATAAATGATGGGAATAAAAAGCAATAAATGTACATGTGTGAAACCAAATTATCATGCAAGAAAATATAAAAAGTAATATGGGAAATTCTGAAACAGATGATATATTTGATGAAAATCTGAAATTGAAGAAAATCATGTATGCCATAAAGGTATAATTAATGGTACCAAATATAATAATGGATAAAATTAAAGAAGAATTTAAAATGATAAAAAGAATATCATTGGAAAATGAAGATGGGCACACAGTTGTTCAAAAATTTAAAGAAGAAATAATAGAAAATATAAATGTGGAACATATAGAAGAAAAACTAAAAGATGAAGTTATAGAAGAAAAACTAAAAGATGAAGTGTTAGAAAGTTTTTAATGAAGGAAGTAGAAGATTGATTAATCATTCAATGCTTAACAGAGAATGATTTAAAAGATACAAATTATATGACATAGTATAAAAGGTGCAAAGGTAAAATAAGATACTCAATAAACTTAAATAGATAGAAGTAAATAGTGATGGTTTGAAAAATATGAAGCAAATGTGTAGGCAAATATGAATTGTGAAGGACTTTTAGCTCCTACTAAAAGGAAGAAAAATAAAGTGAGTTGATATGATAAAAAAAAAAAAGTGAATGAAAGGATAACTTGAAAGTATGAGATGTTAAAAGAAAAATAGCAGTAATATTCCAAGTCAGTGAACAAGAAGAAATAAAATTTTTATAGAATATTTAAGAAGAATAAAAAAAGAGATTGCTCATCTCTTGAAAGATATAAATCTGTGAACAAGTAGAAGAAATATGAGGAAAGGAAAAATCAGCATATTAAAAAGCAACAAATCATTTCACAAAATGGAATTGTTCAGCACTCCATGGCCTGATAATTAAATATGGTGATTGAAGGATGGATAATGAGGATTTGCAATCTAAAACATGACTGGGGCCTAGAACATTCATAATTAATTATTTTATTTAATTGTAGTAAATTAATGACATTGATTAATTAATTAAAGTGTAAGAGGAAAATTTGAACATTGTGAAATCTTCATTGATTCCAGAGTTGAGTTCCAAAATTAAATATAAATGGTCCAATGTAGTAAAAAACATATGAAGTATTGGAATTATTTTTTGAAAGATTGAAGAAAAATGGCAAAGGTCAAGTACTTTGCCATTCTATAAAGACTACTTCATCCACACATTCATACCCATAATACCACTAATAAAAAATAATCTCTAGATTCAAAATAAATTAAGACCTTAATGTAACTGATTTGTTATAGCTCATTGGAAGTAAGGAATTAATAGATATATTGTCCAAATAATAATTAATTGAAATAAAATAAAAATTTTATAGAAAAATATTGATAATCTTTTACAAAGTGCAAGGCTCTTACACATTATAAAACGGTATCTTTTTTCTGCAAATAGAAATGTATATAACTAAATATATTATGTGCATTAATAAAAAATTAAAAAAAACATATATTATTTATAAGGGATCTAAAAGAAAAGAAAATGTAGATATTTATTCATTTTGCAGGAATTATTTTGTATATTACAATAAAATTAAACATTTGAATTTTATAATATTAAAAAATTAAAATAGTATTATATGTATTTTTATATTGGACTATTTCCATTATCTAATATGTGTGTTGAATGTCTTTAGAAAAGTAATTTTATTTAAATATTTTAAATGCATTCATCTGTTAGTAATATCACAGCAAACAGGTTAGTATATGCACTAACTGTTAGTAATATCACAGCAAACAGATTAGTATATGATATTACTAACAGTTAGTGCATATACTAGCCTGTTTGCTGTGATATTACTAACAGTTGTTTGCTGTGATATTACTAACAGTTGATGCATATACTAACCTGTTTGCTGTGATATTACTAACAGTTGAATGCATTTGGAATATTTAAATAAAATTACTTTTCTAAAGACATTCAACACACATATTAGATGATGGAAATAGTCCAATATAAAAATACAGCTAGAACACCCACAAACCTTCAGAAAAGTATTATATGTATTGCTAAATATTTTTCAACTTTATTATGACATGCCAAGACTCTTTTATTTTCTGCCAACTTACAAAATATGAAAAGTGTTGCTTTAAATTTTTTTCATTAGACATTTTTATCTTGAAAACAAAACACAAACATATTTTAAGTTTCACTTCAAACTATTTTATCTCCCTCTGCCATTCATTTGGGTTAAATTTTCGACTTTTTATTTTACAGATTAAACCTTCATTATGCAATATGTTCTTATAATCTTTAATTTATTTTTTAGAAATATAAACTTACAAATGAAAATCATTCTTATAAATAATATTTCATCTTTACAAATATAGAAAAAAGTAATAAAATGAAATATGTAATCCGAATAAGTTTTTATTATTTCACTATTACTCATAAAACAGTATTTTTAGTTAAATATTTTTATTTCAACTGTATTTTTAAAGTCTGAATGAATATTTTTTTAAAACACATAAAACAATCAAATTTTAAAATAATATGTACAATTATTTAAAAATGACAAAAAAATAACAGTTTTCATGATTTGTTACATTTTGAATTACAGGTGTCAAATGTACTTTACTTACAGCTTTGATACCAACTACTCTAGATAAAAATAGTAATGATTAGTACTATTCATTTATTAAATTAGAGATTTCTCTAACCCAGATGTAAACTTTAATCCTCACTTAAAGATTAAGAGTATATATGATTTTTTAAAGATTATAGAGATTTTTTTTTTTCAGTTAAGTACAATTTCCTGCTGTAGATTATTGCATTTCTTTTAATTTGTAGTCTTATAAAAACAGTTTTTCAAATAAAACATTAATCTAAATGTCATATTCACATCAAAGAATAAATATTTTCCAAATATTTTGCAAAATTAATCATAAAAATATAAACAGACTATGAAAAATATATGACTTTCTTTTTCAAATGTACATAATGGGTGAGCTTTTGTAAAAATTCTCATAAACTTTCTCAGATCTTAGAACAAATAAACTACAAATCTGCAGCTTTCACATCATTTATCTTAGTTTCTCAATACAATACTAGTATCTTCTATTTTTTCTGAATTAATTTATGATTTTGCCATTAAATAAAGAAAAATATCACAACAAACGCTACAAATAGTTGCAAAAGAGTAATTTTAACCTGTACAATTGAAGCTTCCCATACTATGCTGTAAAATGCTGTTAGGAAAGTAGTTATCAAAATATAATTCCTAATGTTGAAAACTTATTTCAGGTTGGTTTGTTTTGATAATGAAATTATATAACAACTGAATTTATGTGAGTGATATGAAATCCTGAAGGCATTAGTAATCCTTTCTTATTTAATACTGTTGCATCAAATAATTATGTTTATCACTTGTATATAAAGTTTTAAAATAGAGAACACCATAAAGATATGAGTAAAGTAAATCACCAAGAAATTTATTCATACTTGTTGATGAAATATCTGAGGTGAAGTGAAAGTTTGAGCATCTGGAAAAGTAAACAAAGCAAAACTCTCCATACAGTAGTGCCACCCAGAGTAATCAATGAATGCCAGAAGGCTTGTGCATAAAATCCCTATCTAATGCCTACTCATCCAATATCTGCAGACTAGTTTCTGGCTTGTGGACATCATCAGTGAGGAGCTTTGGATCTGAGAGCACTGCACCTAGTGATCATGTGATGCTTATCTGGAAAAGTACCAAGGATTTTGATAATTTCATTTATTGTCCTTTGATGAGTTTAATGCATTAGTAGTTAATTTTATTGATAAATAAGTTATTTTATAATAGAAGAATACTAAGTAGTTTTTGGCATGGTACTCATTTTATTTAACCATACTGGAATGTCATACAAGCAACTTATCACAGATAAGATCTGGTATGGTCTCTAATATTGTCTTTTTATGGAAACTTAAAATGTTAATAATGTCAAATAATGATGATGATGTTTACAAGAAAAGTATTGCTGAGTCAAACTTTTTAATAAGAAACTTGAGAAAGTAAATGAGGATATTATGCTAATTGGTACTGTTAATGAAGATAACATAGAAACACAAGATATAATTATGCATGAAGAGATTCATAATAAATCAGTATGTTATGAATAGCAATTAGTTAATAGCTATTATCAAAATGTAAATGAATTTAGAAGTCAGTCAATAAATTTTAAAAATTAATTTCTATTATATAATCATGATATTGTTATTTTAACCAGAGTCCTGGTTAAATGAAGCAGTTGATGAAATAAACATATTTCATATCATTAAAAACCAGTCAACATTTAGAGGATCCTAATATCAATAACAATCAACAATCTCAAGGAAACCACCTTTAACAATAAAAGTGGAATCCTTTTATTGTTAAATGGAGGTTGCCTTGAAAACAATTTGAAATTGTTGATTGCTATTGATATTATGATTGTCTAAGTGTTGATTGCTTTTTTAATGATTACTTACAAACCCATTTAGCCTTGAGCATTATAACACTTAATATATATATATATTGTAACCGTTCGATTGTTGTCCCAACTACATAATATCACCAAAACATAAGTGCGCTAAGAATTGTAACCTCGATCACCGATCAATTCCCGCTGCACATTGTCAGCTATTAAGAGCTGTAACCAAAAGCATATCATGCTATCTATATTATGCACCAAAGACCACAACCAACATCTGGAGCAACTTACCACAGACCAAACCAATGATATAACATAAACTTTTTATGATTTAATTTGATCGCAGCCAGGGTGTACCGCGAAGACCTATCATAGTAGTATGATAAAATACATTAAACAAATTATAAGTATGTAATGTTATTATCTTTCAAACCTTAATTTGCGATTTTCATTGTATGAGACCCGATGGCCGACCATGTACAAGATGGCATAATTTGTGGAACTACATAAGATTATGAAATTTTAAACCATCTATATGATTTTTAATACAAATGCTAGTCCAGGTAAAGCTTTGCAATAAATAAACATAAATACTTGGGTTCTTTTTTTTATAGTTTACTATATCACTGAGACTCTTATTATACTGACAAATGACAATTTAAAAACGTTAAGTAAATATATTCAATCATGTCATTATCTGGTAAATCTGTTTACAGGTTTAATAATCAATTTATATTGTATACTAGAATCAACTACGCAAAGCTAAAATGATGGAAAAGGTAAATGGGATTTTATTGTACCTTACGACATCATAAACTACCAAAGACGAAAAGCATCCAAATGTTTTCTCAAAATATTACTAAACTCTTATATCATGTTGACGATAGTATGTACTTCAATGTATGCTCTATCCAAGGTTTATGATTTCTGATTTTACGAATGACAAATAGCAACGGCACAGTAAGTTTAATTATAAATCAACGTTTATTTACAAATTTATGAATAATAAGTAATTAATTCCAATGTTATAATTAAAGACATAAATAAACAAATAAAATAAATAAATTATAATTCCATCGACTTTCTTCAATAACATATCATAGGTACGGTTTTTAAAAACCTAATCATACCTTATATTTCAATTTGATATAATGAATGTATTGAGGAAATTATACTAAATTCAACATCAACTCATGAAACATCTAATGTCATTTCCAGATTCAATAAATCTATACCGTAAACTTATAATAATATAATAAATAATATTATATCTGTAGGATTTAGCTATAATGCAATCATTAAATAAAGTGAAAATTTAAACTTACATTCAGGTAAATAATAATCAACCAACAGTTAATTATTATGAGGTAACTTGAATAGAATGTCCTGCTACAATTTAATAATCTAACTTATAAATTATACTTACAAATGGAAGAAGATGATTTAGCAGAATAACTAAAATACTTTGCCCAACTTATATCTATGAAGTAAAACCATATTCCTGTGGATGCATTCATCTACACATAGGAATTAAATAACACTAAACGCTTTGTGGATTTATACACCATCATAAAGTAATAAGTATAATTACACAATTCCGCGGATTAACCACCAGCACAGGAATGAGTGTAAAATACAAAAAATGGCAATTAAGTAATCTGCGGATTAACCACCGGCACAGATTAATGCCTTTTAACATTATAAAACAACATTACTATTTACTTCACATTAAAGTGCAAAATCATCCTCCTCAGTTATTCTGACCATTCAGAAAACACTAACATTTTAGCAAATGTGGGTTCTTGCATAATAAAATGTTACACTAATCAGGACAACTAATGTACTAACTTATCTTGCTTAAAATAAAACATATGTAATATAATATAAGTAATATTAGTATAGGAATAGAAATCTGGAAAGACTCACAAAATACCTCATGAAAAATTGATACATCTCATAAATTCATTTAGTACTTTTCAAGCTTTTTCGCAAGCGCTATTCTCTTGAATAAGTATTTTATTCAACCCCTATTAATTTAAACTTAATAAAATATAACTTATGAACTTCACATGCAAGTTCATATAACGATAAAATTAAAGTAATGCATTATTCATCAAATACATAAAATCTAACAGGTGTGTGTGTGATATAAATTAAATGTATAGCATTTTATAGTTCAATACATGAATTCTAGCAGGTGTGTGTATCACAAATTAAATTGTATAGCATTTTATAACTACAAATATGATCCGTGAAATCCATGTACGATGTGTCGAACAATAAATATACGAAGTAATAGCTACAATTATAGTTGAATTCCATACATGTAATTTTATCCATTTGTATTAGTTATTATAAGCACTATTAGATTAACGATTTTACGTGGCTCCATAAACATGAAACAATTCCAAAACATGACACGCAGAGTTTAAATGAAAATGTTTTTTCATAAGTTATTAATTTCTACATTTCTCTATTAAAACTGTTCCAAGTTTATCACATCCATGCTAATATTTATTTATCCACGCTTAAATCTAGGAATACTAATTATAGCAATTAATTTAATCATTCCAAACTGACGATAAAATTAGAAAATAGCTTTGATTAATTATTTGAAGACTGTTTTTATTATCCAAATGGTAAACAAATTAACTAGCAAATATATTACTGGCATTGCAAAGTTAAATATCAATCAATACTATATTTTTTATTAAAATTATAAACGGAAATATTAAACTATGTTAATAACTTTAACATTTTACTTTAATTTAAACTTCTTCTTTTTTTAAAAAGCAAATTTTCATATTTATAAAACTTCTGTAATTAAAATACTTATTTAATTTTTCCAAATTGTAGAATAATAAATATTTTAAAACATACCAAAATCTTGCAATTAATTCTGCTTTTAAACTGGAAAGCTCCGACATATTTCAAATGTAATATTGGAAAATTATTACTGGCGATTTGATCCACCTGGCTAGCCGACTTGAACAGACTTTTAAATTTAGCAATTCATCTTATTATTAAATACCACTATGTTATTTTTACGTTTATAGAAAACTTTGTGGTAATCCGTTTACTTGTTAACTATTTTAAAATAAGCTTATCATATTTACACCATTTGCCTTTTACCATTTTCTTTTCTTTCTCCCTCCAAAAGCAACACTATCAGACGATCTTTTTTTTAATTCGCGCTCCTTTCTTTTTTTACATTGAAACGCATACGTAATTACTGTATTTATTTTTAATAATTAAATTTAGTTGAACAAATGGTTTTTTTTAATTCAATGGAAATAATTTTTAAGACCATTTTAAACAAATAAAAATTATTATTATTTTTAATAATATTTTACCAAATTTAATGTGTTGTCAAAATTTTTAAAAAGTTAAACATTTTGATATGAATTAGTATATGGAAAGAAGCAATTTAAATTTATTAAAATAATATAGACAACAAGTAAGGCAAAATATTACCCATTCTCTCTAATAAATTATTTTGAATATAAGAGAGTAATCTGTTCAAAGTGCAAATCAAGCCAATCAAATCACCAAAAGAAGACAGAGAAATTTTTATACCAGTTACATCAATTATTATATTTTATACTAAAATATATGGTTACAGTTTACACCCCCCTATGGAAAAAATTTATCTTTCTTCAGAATTCCATTTCATCAAATTCTACTAAGGTACATCATAAGTCACTATTTTTATTATCCTATCTATAATTTATCATCAATCTGAATATGGTATAACATTTACACGATATAAATCCCCCTAATTTATTGAAGGTACAGGTTTCAAACTACGTGCATTGTAGGTGCCTCGGATTCCTTCAGGGGTTGAGAGCATAAATGCATTCTCTCCCACCTGGCTTTCAATCATGAAAGGTCCATTATATAAGCTTAAAAATTTTCTAAATTCGTTTTTCTTTAAGTTGCTAACATGAGGAACTTTTCCATGAGGCCCCTTCTAGTTTAATGTATTACTTTTAACATTCGTCTTAATACCCTTTGTGTGAGGTGGTTTAATTCCACTAATAGAAGGTTGATCTCTATCTTGGGTCTTATTAATTAGACTAGGTTGACCATTAACTCTATGATAAAAATTTGGTCGTTTATAACTACGACTCCTACTCTGGTATCTTTTATCACGATAAGGACTTCTTATGGGAGCAACATTAACATTAGCAATGGAACAGTTATGAGAAGCTCTAGCATCCTTTCCACCTCTATATCTGTTTTCCAGGTCACATTCACTTGTCTCTAGTGCATCTAAGATCTCTGACACCTCATCAATTGTATACTTATCCGCAGCAATCAAAACTTGTTCAATCTGTCGAGGTAAGTTATGTCTTAAGATCCTGACTATATGATGCTCAGATAATGGAAAAGCAGTTAAAGTTTTAAGTTTGACCGCCTGTCCACGAAAAAATTGAGTATAGCTACCTTTATTAGCATTGTACTTTTCTCGAGTGATTTGATAACGCATGTTATCCTGACGATCTTCACCCCAGAAACTTGACATTATTAAATGTTTAAAATCTCCATATGTTTGAGGACAATCAAACAAAGACTGCCACCAATCTTTTGCAGCAGCATAAAGATGGTTGCTGGAGATAGCCAGTTTTTCTCTTTCTGAAAATGCACATAAAGTAAACAATTCCTCCAGATTTTGAAGAAATTCTAGAGGGTTTTCCAAATACTCCCCTTTAAATGGCTTAATCTTTAGAAATTTAAGAGCTGTAGATCCACCCATAGACATATCTGTGTTCTTGACATCATTGGCCACAGATTCAATTCCTAATGGTTTTTGGAAAATGGGAGTTGTGCAGAGACCAGTAAAATTACCATCTGATACAACTACTTCTTTAACAGAGGTCTCTGTCCCATCCACATAACACTGTTTCCCATCCACATAACACTTGGTGTTTTGACCAATGAAATTATCATTTTTCTCTTGAGCCTTTTGAATTTCCAACATTTTTAGCTGAAGATTTTCAATCTTTGCCTCTAGTTTCTGTCCTTCTTTAAACTCATTTGACTCATTTGGCCACTCTTGACATTTATCCCTCACTTCCTTCAACTCTTTCTGCATCATTTCTAAATCTCCACTAAATTTAGCATTAGTCTTTTTCAATTCTTTATTCTCTACTTTAGACCTATTGATAGTTTCCTCCAAAATCTTTTTAATGCTCCCTAATTCTGCTCTGCTCTCTGTTACAGATTCACTCATGGATTTAAATATGCCTTGTTCAAAAGTTGAATGACTCTCATTCATATTCTGAAGTTTAACTTCCATTTCAGTTTTAATTTTATCAATAGATTTAGCAGATTGAGACTCTACTTCTTGAACTTTATAGTTCATTTCACTAACTATTTGTGCCAACTGACTCCTTGAGTCTCCCATTGCCACATCAAGCACCTTCAGTTTAGTGTCCACCTTCTCCTCGTGGGTTATAAACTTATTTCCAATTTCTTCTATCTGAACTTCCAAGTGCTTTTTATAATCTAAGAAATTAGCTTTAATTTCTTCTAATTTAATATCGGACTCCCCTTTAGCTGCCTTACAACTATTTTCTAATGATTGAAATTTTTGATTAAATTCCTCCACTGTTTTTACCCTAGCAGCTTCTATTTTTTCTTTCACAAACTCCTGAACTTCAGCCATTTTATTCTCAAAACTATCTAATTTTTCAGACATCTCTTTTTGAGACTCTAACATCTCTTTTTGGGAAAGAGATTGTTCGTTCATTCCAATCTCTATGCGTTGAAGCATCAACATAAACCGTTGTTGGAAATCAAGATCAGGAACTTCTTGGGTTCTCTCAGGATAATTAATTTCTTCAGAATCACTCATTTTGAGTATTTTATAACAACTATTTCAATATTTTGTGAAACCAAACTTTTACTTTCCTAAAATATATATGTTTTAATAACAATAATCAATTAAAATCTTGTTCAAGCCGACCAACCACTAAATCATCACCACCAATAATCTATCCCAGATGGTATATATCACATTCACACTAAAATAATCTGAACCCCCACTATAAATATTTGCAGTATTATAACAACTACTTTATAAACCCTTGATAATTTCAACTTCTCCCAATTCAATCATAAATATTGGTATATCTTGGAATACGATTGCTATTGTCATCAGAAATCTATATAAGTAATTTGGAGAAATATATAGCAATAAAACATACAATATTTTATCACCATTATAGAGCATTTGTCACATGATAATATTCTTGTAATATGGGAAATTAAAATTGTAATCAACAATCATTAATTAATTTAGTTCACACATTACCATATTGTACTCTGCAACGATCAATTAATCAAGTCGCATGTTTATAAAGTGCTAAAAACTGTAATCGCACACTTATAATGACTGTATAACCTCAACATATCGGGCCGAACACGTTGTGGCGCCAAAAATTGTAACCGTTCGATTGTTGTCCCAACTACATAATATCACCAAAACATAAGTGCGCTAAGAATTGTAACCTCGATCACCGATCAATTCCCGCTGCACATTGTCAGCTATTAAGAGCTGTAACCAAAAGCATATCATGCCATCTATATTATGCACCAAAGACCACAACCAACATCTGGAGCAACTTACCACAGACCAAACCAATGATATAACATAAACTTTTTATGATTTAATTTGATCGCAGCCAGGGTGTACCGCGAAGACCTATCATAGTAGTATGATAAAATACATTAAACAAATTATAAGTATGTAATGTTATTATCTTTCAAACCTTAATTTGCGATTTTCATTGTATGAGACCCGATGGCCGACCATGTACAAGATGGCATAATTTGTGGAACTACATAAGATTATGAAATTTTAAACCATCTATATGATTTTTAATACAAATGCTAGTCCAGGTAAAGCTTTGCAATAAATAAACATAAATACTTGGGTTCTTTTTTTATAGTTTACTATATCACTGAGACTCTTATTATACTGACAAATGACAATTTAAAAACGTTAAGTAAATATATTCAATCATGTCATTATCTGGTAAATCTGTTTACAGGTTTAATAATCAATTTATATTGTATACTAGAATCAACTACGCAAAGCTAAAATGATGGAAAAGGTAAATGGGATTTTATTGTACCTTACACATCATAAACTACCAAAGACGAAAAGCATCCAAATGTTTTCTCAAAATATCACTAAACTCTTATATCATGTTGACGATAGTATGTACTTCAATGTATGCTCTATCCAAGGTTTATGATTTCTGATTTTACGAATGACAAATAGCAACGGCACAGTAAGTTTAATTATAAATCAACGTTTATTTACAAATTTATGAATAATAAGTAATTAATTCTAATGTTATAATTAAAGACATAAATAAACAAATAAAATAAATAAATTATAATTCCATCGACTTTCTTCAATAACATATCATAGGTACGGTTTTTAAAAACCTAATCATACCTTATATTTCAATTTGATATAATGAATGTATTGAGGAAATTATACTAAATTCAACATCAACTCATGAAACATCTAATGTCATTTCCAGATTCAACAAATCTATACCGTAAACTTATAATAATATAATAAATAATATTATATCTGTAGGATTTAGCTATAATGCAATCATTAAATAAAGTGAAAATTTAAACTTACATTCAGGTAAATAATAATCAACCAACAGTTAATTATTATGAGGTAACTTGAATAGAATGTCCTGCTACAATTTAATAATCTAACTTATAAATTATACTTACAAATGGAAGAAGATGATTTAGCAGAATAACTAAAATACTTTGCCCAACTTATATCTATGAAGTAAAACCATATTCCTGTGGATGCATTCATCTACACATAGGAATTAAATAACACTAAACGCTTTGTGGATTTATACACCATCATAAAGTAATAAGTATAATTACACAATTCCGCGGATTAACCACCAGCACAGGAATGAGTGTAAAATACAAAAAATGGCAATTAAGTAATCTGCGGATTAACCACCGGCACAGATTAATGCCTTTTAACATTATAAAACAACATTACTATTTACTTCACATTAAAGTGCAAAATCATCCTCCTCAGTTATTCTGACCATTCAGAAAACACTAACATTTTAGCAAATGTGGGTTCTTGCATAATAAAATGTTACACTAATCAGGACAACTAATGTACTAACTTATCTTGCTTAAAATAAAACATATGTAATATAATATAAGTAATATTAGTATAGGAATAGAAATCTGGAAAGACTCACAAAATACCTCATGAAAAATTGATACATCTCATAAATTCATTTAGTACTTTTCAAGCTTTTTCGCAAGCGCTATTCTCTTGAATAAGTATTTTATTCAACCCCTATTAATTTAAACTTAATAAAATATAACTTATGAACTTCACATGCAAGTTCATATAACGATAAAATTAAAGTAATGCATTATTCATCAAATACATAAAATCTAACAGGTGTGTGTGTGATATAAATTAAATGTATAGCATTTTATAGTTCAATACATGAATTCTAGCAGGTGTGTGTATCACAAATTAAATTGTATAGCATTTTATAACTACAAATATGATCCGTGAAATCCATGTACGATGTGTCGAACAATAAATATACGAAGTAATAGCTACAATTATAGTTGAATTCCATACATGTAATTTTATCCATTTGTATTAGTTATTATAAGCACTATTAGATTAACGATTTTACGTGGCTCCATAAACATGAAACAATTCCAAAACATGACACGCAGAGTTTAAATGAAAATGTTTTTTCATAAGTTATTAATTTCTACATTTCTCTATTAAAACTGTTCCAAGTTTATCACATCCATGCTAATATTTATTTATCCACGCTTAAATCTAGGAATACTAATTATAGCAATTAATTTAATCATTCCAAACTGACGATAAAATTAGAAAATAGCTTTGATTAATTATTTGAAGACTGTTTTTATTATCCAAATGGTAAACAAATTAACTAGCAAATATATTACTGGCATTGCAAAGTTAAATATCAATCAATACTATATTTTTTATTAAAATTATAAACGGAAATATTAAACTATGTTAATAACTTTAACATTTTACTTTAATTTAAACTTCTTCTTTTTTAAAAAGCAAATTTTCATATTTATAAAACTTCTGTAATTAAAATACTTATTTAATTTTTCCAAATTGTAGAATAATAAATATTTTAAAACATACCAAAATCTTGCAATTAATTCTGCTTTTAAACTGGAAAGCTCCGACATATTTCAAATGTAATATTGGAAAATTATTACTGGCGATTTGATCCACCTGGCTAGCCGACTTGAACAGACTTTTAAATTTAGCAATTCATCTTATTATTAAATACCACTATGTTATTTTTACGTTTATAGAAAACTTTGTGGTAATCCGTTTACTTGTTAACTATTTTAAAATAAGCTTATCATATTTACACCATTTGCCTTTTACCATTTTCTTTTCTTTCTCCCCCCAAAAGCAACACTATCAGACGATCTTTTTTTTTAATTCGCGCTCCTTTCTTTTTTTACATTGAAACGCATACGTAATTACTGTATTTATTTTTAATAATTAAATTTAGTTGAACAAATGGTTTTTTTTAATTCAATGGAAATAATTTTTAAGACCATTTTAAACAAATAAAAATTATTATTATTTTTAATAATATTTTACCAAATTTAATGTGTTGTCAAAATTTTTAAAAAGTTAAACATTTTGATATGAATTAGTATATGGAAAGAAGCAATTTAAATTTATTAAAATAATATAGACAACAAGTAAGGCAAAATATTACCCATTCTCTCTAATAAATTATTTTGAATATAAGAGAGTAATCTGTTCAAAGTGCAAATCAAGCCAATCAAATCACCAAAAGAAGACAGAGAAATTTTTATACCAGTTACATCAATTATTATATTTTATACTAAAATATATGGTTACAATATATATATATATGTGTGTGTGTGTGTGTGTGTGTTAGGAAGAATGCAAATGATATAAGAGGTGAAGGTCTAATACTGATATCATAAAATATATGTGTGTATGGAAGAATGCAAATGATATAAGAGGTGAAGGTCTCATGACTGATATCATAAAATATGTAAAGCATGTGGAAATATTAACTAACAAAAATATTATGTAACCAAGTTAGATTGAAATAAGTTTAAAAGGGTAAAAAGAAAATATTATCAGGTACAACACAATATATTTAAAACCTGCTCTACTGCATTGTGAATTAGATGTCAATTTAAGGAAGAATGAAGATTCTCTAATAAATTTTAAAAATATATACCTTTTTAACTGGTGAATGTAATGCAGCTGATTATTATTTATGTAATACTAAGGTCATTGATAGTGGTGCTAATTTCTGATTTAATTAAATTTATACAGCATAATAGTTATCAATTTCAAAGGAAAATTATTACATCTTGTTTATTTTACAAATGATATTTTGAAATGTAGAATGGCTGATTAGGTTCTAATATACCCTAGTCTATACCATTCACCATTAGATATATAATGAATTGATGTTACTGAAATACATATTACTGAAGTAATTAATCCAATTCTCAAATTTAAATCACTATCTTCTATGGGTTATTGCTAATTTGTTTATTAAGGGTTGTTCTGATTTTTTAAAACCTTTATGGACAAAGAGGACAATTGTGATCCTGGTAATGATAGACCTATTTCTATTACGTCATCTTCTGCTAGAATTTATTAGAGATGTATTTATAATAATATCATATTAGCTGTGCCAGTGTTACTGTTCAACAACAGCAATAATGTTTATACTTTTTTGTGTATCTAATTTTCAGATCCATAAGGATTCATAGAAAACATTGTAGCTTGAAGAATTCTGATCTTCATTTGTAAGAATTTGTTCCTATATGTAAAAATCTTGTTCAGATTTGTTTAGTATCAGTCTGTATTAAATCTTCCTAATATATTCTTCATTGTCAAAGATATACATTTAAAAGGAGATAAAAATGTCATTTTTCAAATTAGTTATTGGCACTATAATCATAATCTCTGTGATCTTCATATTTAAATGATAATCAACTCTTAAGATATCAACAGTCTCAATCTGTAGTCAAGACAACCTCCTTTAACCATAAAGGTGAATAATTATTGGCTTTATTGTCTTCATATTTAATGATAAAATCATTTGTTACATGTTTTTCTTTTTTGATTTGTGCCTTGAGGTTTTCTGAATTTACATCTTGGGCACGATTGAACATATCTGAAGTTAATGGTTTTTTTTCCACTAAGGCTGAATCAACATTTGCATTTATCCAAAATCACTTTCCTTATTACATATCTGCTAAACAAGATCAATAGATATAGTAACAAGGTGCATCTTTGGTAAATTATCAGTGCAGAAGTAATCTATTTCACCAAAGCTATAATTTCTAACTTCATCCATTAATCCTGAATCTACAGTTGTCTTTGTTCTTTCAGATTGTCTATAGTTACACATTTTAACACAAATTTCATAGGAAGAAATAGAACATACAACATTGCTTAATTTGATTGTCGGAATTAACTCTATTCTATTTTTTATGCATTTGAGTGAAGATGTAATTTTCAAAATAAAATCAGTAATATTAAAGCTGAGAAAGTATAATTATTATCATAAAATAAAAATAACTTGTGTAAACATTTTTAAAGTTATTAACTTTAAATAATTTTGATATATATATATATATTAAAATATGAATTTTTTTTTTCAGAATTTACAAATATTTTTATTTCAATATCATAAACAATTTATATACAAAGAACAAAATAAAGATTCTAAAACTTGTAAAGCTATATATTTTTTTACAGTTGTTATATAATAACAATTTTGGAATGCGATATTGTTTCAACTACTGGAGGATTAAGTTTCCAAGCTTAACTCAATTCCCCAATCTTTCTTTATCAAACACATCTCTCCCAGACCAGATCCAACACATTTCAAATTAGTGATATGATCAGATCTCTCTTTTATAGCTTCAACTTGTTCAGTAAGGTAGTTGCCCTTCAAAAAGTTGCACATTTGAGCATCAGCATATGATGTAGTTGTATTATGCAAATCCAAATGAGACTGATTAACATTTTTGTCAAAAGTCAAAACAGCTTGCACAGCATCTAAATCAGAATTCCATTCATCCCGTTCAGGTTTCTGGATATGCCGCAAGATAATTTACCCACCGGCTGATTTTGATACTTCATATATTTTCCAGTATGCTTTCTTTCTTTATCACTGCATTTAGAAAATCCAGGAAATGCAATGTCATCTTGCTCAAAGTAGTAGGCCATTGACAAATACGTGTAACTAGCATAAAGTTTCATATGTATTTGTCGATTGACTCCAGCTTGATAATTTTGATGAGATTGAGTCTGAGTCATTTTACTTTAGATTGTTATTATGACATAAAATTAAAAACAGGTACTAATTTAATTGGAAAAAATATACAAATTTTGAAGATGGAAAATATACAAATTTTGAAGATGCATTAGTCCAAATACTGTTGACCCAAAAACACCTTCCAACTATTTTTAAGGACTAAAAATTAATTTTATTAATAAGTTGCTATTAATCTACATAAAATTATGTTTAAAATGAAGTATAAAATACTTTGCATTTTTAATCATAAGCTCATTTTATATCTTTTGTAATGATTTGTTTTCAAATATTTATTTAATAATAACCTTGATAAATTAAAATTTATAATGGACATATGGATTTGGCAGTTTATATACACATAATACATATTCACATGTGCACATGCACATATATATGTGTAATTGCTACCCTAAAATACTGATAATCTTTTAATTTTGTTTATATACAATGGAACCATGATGTATGTTATTAGATGTGATATGTTGGACTATTTCCACCATCTATGAGTGAATGTTGAATATACAGAAAATTTTAAACTTTATTTAAACTTTTCAAAGAAAAACAACTTGTTAGTAATAACACACAGTTAGATAACACAGGTTAGTAATTGGGTATTATTACTAACAAATTGTTTGTATTTGGAAAGTTTTAATACAGTATAACATTTTCTGTACATTCAACATTCACTCGTAGATGATGGAAATAGTCCAACATTTCACATCTAATAATATACCATCATCACAAACTTTCAGACAAATATGATGTATGCTATATTTTACTCCAAGATCCACTTACATCATACATAGTGTATAATAACTCACATTTTAATAAATTTTGCTTAAAATAGAATATGTATTGTCTATTGAACTGTAAGTATAAGTACTTTTCAACATGCTCTTATATATAACACAATATTATATATATATATATATATATATATATATATATATATATATATATATATATATATATATTAAAAGCATAAGTAAATATATTAAATTTATTAAGCACTAGCAGATGATCTAACAATAACGTGAAAGGCTAAAACCTTTGACAGAAGTGCTTTAAACATGTTTATGTGACAGCCAGTCAGATGTAATAATGACTGCATATGGAACTCTTAATTTAAGAACACAAGCCAAAACTGCAAGAAAATTTAAGTAGAGAAGAAGGTGGGTTCCATCTTTTTCTTGTAGTTCTGGCTTGTGTTGTTGAATTGAGAGTTCCACATGCAGTCATTATTACATCTAATTGGCTGTCACATATGGTTTTAGCCTTTCACGTTATTATTAGATCATCTGCTAGCACTTAATAAATTGAATATATTTACATTTGTTACTATCATTTCATTAGATTTGAAAATTGCTTCATTATAAATCAAAAGATTTTGCATTGTTTATTTATGTATAATATTTAGTGAATTAAATGTGAAGATGTTTTAAGCTTCACACTCTTAGTTCAGAATGCTTGAGTCTGACTTATTTATATATAAATTTAAGTAGAGAAGAAGGTGGGTTTCATCTTTTTCTCATTGTTCTAACTTGTGTTCTTGAATTGAGAGTTCCACATGCAGTCATTATTACATCTGATTGGCTGTCACATAAGCATTTTTAAAGCACTTCTGTCGAAGGTTTTAGCCTTACATTATTAAAAGCATAAAGCTAATTTTGATTATTAAAATTATAGTATAAACAAAATTTTAAAAAAAGAATATAATTGTTAATAATAAATTGGGGGACACATTTGTATATATATTTTTATTCATATTTGTATATATTTTTTATTCAACTTACTGCATGATATTATTTTTTTAATAAAATAAATAGCAAAATGTCTGACTTAGGTCACAAGTAAATATGCTCTTCACAATATTCTTTTTTATTTGATAACTTTTTTCACTTATAGAAACATAACAGACTAATCTCTTTATCAAGAAAGCGTAGTCTCTTTAATTATTTGATGATTTAAGTCAGGATTAATTTTTAAGTATTTTCTAAAAAAATTATAAAAGTTTTAGCATTATGTTTAAAAAATGTTTTATGTTATATACTGCACATTGAATTTGGAAAGGATGACAAAGGACAAATAAAATGTATGTGCATTTAACATAAACCAAAGAAATTTTATTTATGAATAGGATCATTTATGACACTCCAAGACAGATAAAAGGCTTCTGGCAAAATTTAAAATTTATTTGCAATTTTTTGTTTTTGTTTTGGATCATGCATGTTTTTCACAAATGGAAAAAGGCTGCTCAAAATCATAAAATGTATTAAATTTTTGAATTTTATTGTTTTCTTTATCTTTTACATTTTTTAAATTGCTTTTTTTTCCCCAAGGGTAGCATATAATTGAAGGCATGTTGTTTGATACAGTGTGGTTCATAGCTTCACTATATATCTAATAATAAAATATTTTATTTTCCAGAGAATAGATTTGAAATACTATCTCAGGGCAATTCAGTATAATATAAATAATTATTTTATAATGTAATTATTGATGTTTATGCTTACCATTGAGGAACTTAATAATTCCTTCTAAAATGTCTAGTTTACAGAATTCTTTGTAATTTCTTTTTTTTTAAATCGCTTTTATAAAAATAAAAATAATATCAGATTTTCAGTTGTATGGATGGCTGAAGAGTTGGAGGTTGGAATAGATTGAAGCTTATCCATTAAAGTGTGAAGATTTGCTATCTTAATATAAACTGAACACTGATTATATATGTGTGTGGGAGATGATAATCTGTACCAACTGATGAGTGCTGGTTTAGCACAAAATTTGTAGATTGGTGATTGTTTATCTTTTCTACATGTGTGTGGTCATGTGTATCAGTTATATGAGATGGTGTGAATAGTTGACAGGTACTTGAAAATCTGAGTTCAAATTCCCTATATTTATTCATAAAAACACTATAGATTTCCACTCATATTGTTTGCTTTAGCCAAACAGAAATAGATTTTTTTTATCCAGGTGATATGCATGTGTTGTATAAATAATTTTTCACTATATTAAAAATAAGGCATATTATGTTAGCTTTTCTTTGCATATGAACGTGTTTCTAGTTTTTTAATTTTTTGTTGAGAGCAGCTTGTACTTATAACAATTTTTCTTTTAATAAGGCTATATGTGCATTAAGACTGTCTAAATCAGTTTATTTGCATGTGATATAAAAAAATAGTGGATACAATAATTTTTACATGCTGTTTAGTATTTTTTATTGGCATAGGAATAAAACATTTTGTTTTTAATTTATAAACTATTGGAAAGTTTTTTTTTTTTTCAGATTAATTATAATAATCTTATCGGTAGTTTTATCAGATCATTTTTTTTTGTGAAATTTCTATTGTAATGTTATCAATTTCTGTAGTCTTCTCTTTTATAATGATCTCAAGAGTATTCTGTTTCATTTTTCTTAATGGAATGTTCTACAGTATAAAATATCTGTAAAGTGATTTGATTAAGATATTTCTAATATAACTTTTTTATATATTCCTTCCATGATCTTTATATGGCTTTTTCCACCAAATTTAAAATAATAGCTCAAACTTCCTTTTTATTTCATGAATCTTCAGAAAGATTTGTTCATGTTTTTTTCAAACTTGTTTTAATTTTCTATGCTGATATTGGGTACTTACATACTAGACCTGCTGTCCATATTTGTGGCAGCAAAGTGCTGCATCTTTCTTCAGTGAGGGGTGGAAGATGTTTGTGACATCAGAATGCAGTAGTTGTGACTTCTTAATATGTTTTTAAAAATTATGACTTTTTTAATATGCCAAGTGTTAAAAAATCACAACTATGGCATTCTGCCTTTGCAAACACACACACACACCCTCACTGGAAAAAGATATGGCATTCTGCCTGCACAAATACGGACAGCAGGTTTAATATGTAAATACCAGATATTGTTATTATACCACTTCCATATTTATGAATCATCTTTTAAAATTTTTGTTTCCTTAAATATATATATATTTAAATTATTATTATTATTTTGTAATTTCTATTACATCATTCTATTTTGTAATTATAAATTAATTTTAAACGCACATTATTATATTAAGTAATATTTACTAAGGCTGTGACCTCAGGAATATGCGATGTGATGTGATGTATTATGGCTTCTCCTTAAACGAAGTCAAGAATATCTCAACAATTATGCTCAGATAAACCTGTTAGCCACTTTCTTTTACATTCCCCACTCTAAATTTACCCATAATCTGCTCTATCCCATTTCCACAACATAATTTTTGTCAACTCTATAACCTTTATATCTAAATCCCCCTTATCTTTTCCCAAACCCAGCATAAAAACCAATAATTCACTTTCTATATAATCACTCTTTTCATATTTATTTTTCCACAACTTCATTATATGTACCCTTTCTGTTTTCAAACATTTACATTCAATTAACAAATGCCTAATATTTTCAATTCCTTCCTTACATAATTTACAAAATAAATCACCCATATTTTTCCATTTACATGTATATTCTTTTGTAGCTAAAGATCCCGTTCGAGCCTTAAACAATAAACTACTTTCCTTACTATTATCATATATTAACTCACACCTAATATTCTGTTTATTTCTATATATATTTAAACTCTTTTTACTCTCCATACTATTTCTCCATCTCTCTAATTCCCTAGTCTTTATTAATAAATTTATTCTTTTATCCCATTCCTTACTACTATAATACTCAATAATCCTCTTAACACAATCATCCCATCTTTTGTACAAATATACTGATATAAATTCTTTATCCAAATCTTTTGCATAGCGCATTACCTTTCTCACCCATCTTGTTACCTGCCCTTTACTCATAACCCAATTAAATACTATTTTAGCTATTCTTTTATTATCCATAAACTGCAATCTACCAAACATTTTCATTTTACTTTTTGCATCTCTCATATGAAAACTTGACCATCCCATTTCTCCTTGAATTGCCTCCCTTGCTGTCCATACTTCTGCATCCAATGCATGTCTTCCTACTTCCCTTTGAGTTTTTTCTAAATAATCTAATATCTTTTTACTAACATATAATGCATCATTACCATATGTTAACCCTGCTACTGCAACTCCTTTCCATATAATTCTAGCTACATCATATTTATTATATGAAAATACTTTTAATTTCTTTATCAATCCCTTTCTTTTCTTTGCTTCATTTATCAATTTTTTCTCCCATTCATCCAAATAATTTTTGTGATTACTTAAAATAATTCCCAAATAACTATATCTATTCACCACACTTAACTTAATATCTCCCAATAAAAATTCTACATCTTCTCTTTCCTCAGTATTAACCATCATTATATTTGATTTTTCTTCACTAAATTTAATCCCCATCTCTTTACCCACCCTTGCACATGTCCTCAACATAACTTCCATATGTTCTCTTTTTTCTGCACACAAAAATATATCATCTGCAAAAAAAAGACCTGACAAAATAAATACTCCCTTACTACCTATTAACGGTATCTCTATCCCTCTTCCTAATCTTTCTATTGCTCTTTCCATTTCACTCAAATACAACACAAACAAAATAGGTGACATAGGGCATCCTTGCCTTAGTCCCACACCATTTTTAACTTTAATTGATTCTATATTCTCTAATTGATATATATAATAATTATTTTCATATAATTTCTTAATAATATCTATTAAAGCTTCATCCATTCCCAAATTTGCTAAACTTATCCATAATCTATTTCTATTTACTCTATCATATGCCTTCTCTATATCTATAAAACTCATATAACTGTTTATCTGCATTCCTACTCATATCCATAAGTTGTGTAACTACAAATAAACTATCTCCTATACGCCTATCTAATCTAAAACCTCCTTGCATTTCACCCACTACATTATTCCCTTCCATCCATTTTACAACTTTACTAGCCACCATATATGAGAAAACTTTATATAAAACTGATGTTACCGCTATCGGTCTATAATTATTCAACTTTCTATGATCCTTACCCTTTCCTTTAAATAATAACCTTACTCTTGTATTACTCCAACTACTTGGGAAAACTCTATTCTGTGCCATTTTATTAAAACAGGATAATAACTTTACTTTTGCCCTATATCCTAAATTCATTACCATCTCTGCTGCCCATCCATCTAAACCTCTTGCCTTTCCACTTTTCAATTTCTTCTCTACCTCATTTAGTTCATTTTCTGAAAAACTAATATTCCCATTACTATATTCTTTCATATTTTCTAATATTCTATCATTCACATTTAACATCTTTTCTATATTCATTACATAACTATTTAAGATTCTCTCTAAATCTTCTCTAGAACTACACTCAGTTCCCTCATCATCTAGTAATGCTAACTCTCTCTCCCCTACATTTCTCCTTTTAATATAATTCCAAAATTTTTTACTTCCATCTCTTCCACTTTTATTAATATCCTCCAACAATTTACTATTCAATTTCATTCTCTCTCTATAAATATCTATTTTAGCCAACTTCTTCTTTTCTAAGTACTTTTCCCATTTAGCATTAATATCTTTTTCACTTTCCTTATTCTTAATAGCACACTTATATTCTCTACAGGTCTTAACCACAAGCTTATGCCTTGGAAGAAAAAAGGGGAACCCTTCTTTACTACAACCTACTTTTATATATGAATAGGTGAAGCTGAAATGGTTAGATCTAAGAGCGTGAAGCTATTCAATACTTCACTGATTACAACCTTAGTAAACATTCTATTTTGATAGAATATTCAAATTATTTTCTCTACCAAATTTGATATATATTCAATTCACTATGTTTTTGACAGATAATGAAATTTGTAGTGATTCGTATATAAATTGCACTATTAGCTCACACGTTTTCAGTATATTTTTTTAATATTTATATACTATATGTATATATTTTTATCAAAAACATATATCAATAAAAAAAAGGTAACAAAATTAATTAACAAAAAAATCAGTAAATTATAATTAACAATTTCTTGAAGTTTGTACTGTATTTGTTTTTTTAAAAATATATTTTTGTTGTGAAAAAAAAAAAAAAAGGTATTTATTTTTATTTAAAAGGATTAAAAAAAAAGTACTAATAGCCATAAGCTAAATATGTTTTTCTCCTCTTTTTTTTTTTGTTTTAATGACAAGATTTAAAAAATTCTTATTGTAATTTAATGGAAAAACAATGGATAGTATTTAAATTAGAAAATTAAAGCTTTACTAAAAAATGTAAATTTACTTTTTATTACTTTCTACTTAATTTTTTTTTTTTTTTCAAGCATGAATAACTAAAACTGTAGCTATGGTAATCATGGATTTGTGGGGAGGGAGGCGGTGTATATAAAATTATTTTGTTATTCGTTAATTGATGTTTTATTTCTATATTATTAACTGAAATAGAAATTAATATTGAAAACAGTTCTATAATAAATTAATCACCATTTAATTAAATAAATGCATATCTTAATGATAATTACTTTATTTAATAAGTACTCCTTCCTTTTTAATTTTCAAAATGGTCCATTAATCCTAAACATATAAAATATTTCATATACTTTGCTTTTTTCCAAATTGATTTATTAAATGAACCATTTGTTTGTACATCTTTATGTATATTACATTTTTTTTTTTTTTTAGTTTTGACCAACTTGTATAGTCATTTTTCAGAATTATTTCTATTATATATATATATTGTGCCAACTAAAATTTAATGTAAATTCAGTATGTTGTGAAATGTCAAGTATATATTTTTTAAATTCTTATTTGGTTTTAATAGATAATATTTTAGCCTAAGAGCATGGAAATAGGTTACTATGACAATGAAATATTAAAGCATGAAATGCTTTATTATTATTGCAACTAAAATTTGTGAATTAGTTTTATTTATTTAAAATGCTACATAAATAATAAAGTTTATAGTTTTAGTAAAATTATTATCATTTTTATTACATGTAGTCTGGTGGTTATATTGATGTATAATAGATTATAAACAATACTCATGGATATTTAATGTCTTAAATGTGTTTGTTGCTATGTTTATATGATGTGTAATATTATATTGGGAAGATATATATAAAATATATATTTCTAGTGCAGTATTATGAGAATGTGGAGTAAAATGTTCTAGTTTGTGCTGAATTAAAAGAATTTTATTTGTATTTTAAGATGTGGATATTATTTTTTATATGTAATGGTTATAAAATATTATTATATTTATTTTATTGTAAAGAAATTTGAAGCATGGAACACAAGGTGATTTTGATATTAAAGTGAATAAAAAGTATAACCTTGGTTTTTGATGATGATTATGATGTCACTTGTAAGAGGTTATAAAATGGACTGAATGATTCCAATTTACTCTCCGATGTCCTGACTTTCATAGAAGCAAATCCAAATTCTTATGTAGATTTTTTTTAATTTAAAAGTATGTCCTTATTAATCATAAAAATGATGGGGTCAGAAGGCTTTCATATTTATCCAGGAAAACTGGTCAGGATTGCTGAGAATTTGTTCAAGGAATGAGAAAGTAATTCATAGTGTTCAAATTCATCTTAATATTCCCTACTGAAATGAATATCGGGTAACAACATAATATTGTGTATAGGAATTATTTTCATCTGAAGTTATAATTTTATAATATTAATGGAGTGATTTAACAGATGATTTATATCAGTTTATTTATGCAGCTTATCATTATAAATAGAAATCAGTATCTCTTAATTCATAATGCTATTATAATGTTAAATACCTGCTAAACGAAGAATAAAATTTAATACTTGGAAAATATTGGAATTAACAAAACAGGTATTATTTTGGATAACTGTTTATGATACTCTTATAGTATTGGGATTAATAAATATTGTTAAAGTATATATAGTTCACAGAATAGACATTAGAACTGGTATTTTACTGTGAAGTATCTTATAGGAGGAGGAGGATCAGGCCTTATATTAATATGTGTTTTTATGCAATTACTTGCATAATATTTATGAATACAACTGTATCCTATATATTAAGTTAGATAATTGTTTGTTATATATATATGTGTGTGTGTGTGTGTGAAATAAAGAGAGTTAAGTTTAGTTTGAATTTGAATGTATATTTTAAATTTTTGTAATTAAAACTTTGATTTAAAGTATTATTCTCTTATTCATTGACTGCAAATTATTTTTGAATATGCAACTCATAAGTATTGAAAATCTAAAATAACTATATTGCAGTAATTATTCATTGGTATTTTATTTGAAAAATAAGATAAACAAATAAGCAAACTTATGATTATTATATTTTACTTCAATTAATATTTTTTACAAAGATTAAAGAAGTGTTATTAACTTTCTTATATTTCAAAAAGTGTATATGGGCAACAACAATTTTTTTTTCACATCAACATATTATATATTAAACATTATGTAGGTGAATTTTAATGTATAAACATCTATCTTATTAATATTAATTTCAATGGAAAATATATTTCATGGTATTTAATTAGAGTATATGTTTTAAATTTTTATAGTCTATTTATCATTTATTTTTATATTTATTGTTAATAAATTTTAAATTCATTTAAAACAATTATACTTGATTTAATTGTCATTCAATTAATAATGCAAATCTTTATGCTAATAATACTTTGACAGATAATAAGTATTGACTTACATCATATAGTTTATAATAAGTAATCACAAAATAGTCCTGAAATTAAGTGTTTGCATTGGTGTTGTATAATTACATATTTTCTTTATAGTGAATCTAATATATTATAATTCAAACTGGGTATACATTTTTATATAATAATAGGTTAATTAATTTGATATTGTTAGATATTTAATAAGTAATTAGAAGATTATTATAATTATTTATTACTTATATGTAAGAGTTATTTTAGGGTAGAAAATTATATTTGAGATGGTTCGATCATTTATAAAGTACAAATATATTATTTAGGATGAACAATTATAATTGGATGTCTGCATATTTTTAAAGTATTATTTATTGGATGTATTTATAATAATTTATTATTTAGTTATGAAGATGGTAAATAGCATATATTGGAATTGGTATTACATTAAATAAAATGATTTACTTCAATTAAATTTGATTATATTAGAGTATTGATAATATTGCACATATCAGGTAATTATAATTTAGATGGACGGTTGAAGAGTTGGAATGTGGAGTAGATTGAAGCCTGTCCATTAAAGTATGAGGATTGGCTATCTTAATATATATCTGACCACTTATAACATATATGTGTAGAGATGGTAATCTGGTCCAACTGATGATTGCTGGTTTAACATGAAATACGTATATTGGTGATTATTTATCTTTTCAACATATATGTGTTCAAGTGTATGTGTTATGGGATAGTGTGGAGAGTGTCGGGTTGTGTGAAAGTCTGTGCTCATATTCCCTATATATTAATTTAGATTTTAGTAACTTGGCTTTATTAATTTGAAGGCTAATTCACTGTGATTTTCTAATCATATTTATATAAGTGCCAAATAAGAATCTTTCATTTATTTTATGTTATCATGATTGGATATTGTAAATTGTAGGCTTATTATAAGTATTGACTTTTATTTTATAGTATTATAAGTTGGTGTAAGTGATGAGATATGTTAGATGAATCACTTTTATGTATTGTATTTTATTATAGTTTTGTATTGTAGACATTTCATTCCATTACAATTTGAAGTAAATTTATAAAGTTTTAAAGGAGATAATTTTGTATATTTTATTAACGATAAGTTAATGCATGTAAATCTGCAAGATAATAAAGCCTTTTTTAAATATTTTATCCCATTACAATTGGTTTATCCATCTAGGGCATATTACTATTTATGAGACAGTAATGCTCTGTTAGCATCATCTTTATTCTCATTTTCATTAACATTTTTATTTTATTAAATATCCATTAGTGATCAACTATTAGGTTATACTTTGCTTTGTTACAATTGGCATCTTATATTGGAAATTTATACTAATGTCCCTGTTTCCTATCCATATTACATTTTTGTTCTGTTATAAATGCCACCCAAATCCATGGGACATTAAATAACAACCTATCACACTTTTATTCTGTTACAATATAGATACAAATATGAACTTCCCTGCAATTAATATTATATAATATATTGAGATTAATATTCCAACATTGATCTATTAAGTAAATGAAATACTCTCAATCCAAAGCACAGAGTAAAACATTTTTAAAGAAAAAATCAGTCTGTCTTTTCTCTTAATCTAAATTTTATATATAGAGATCAATCATAAGCACTTTAAAGAGAAAGAATAAAAAATTTAAATCAGTCTTATTGCTTTATTAAATCTATAGGGTGGTAAATAAAGCATTGTGTAACAGTAGTACAGATAATTGAGTATTATATGGCAATTCCCTCTTGCTGTGACAGTTTTAACCGGCACAACTAGCAGTTGAAATAAAACAACTGCTTTTTAAATCGATTTTTGTCCATCAAGATCAAGAAATTGTTGACAAACTTTTGATGTAGAAAAGAAATGTGGGGAGAAATATTGAAAAAAACAAAACTTTACAGGGTCTGGTCTTAATGCATGGTTACTTTTATGAAAGCTTGATGTATGTAAAAGATCACCTTACCTGTCAAGTTACCAGTTTTATATACCAGACTTTGATTGATAGAATAAGGAAAAACAGTAATGGGTCAGAATTGCAAGACATCTTTTTCATAATGTTCTTACAATAGCAATCCATTAAAATCTGTGAATGTTGGTGAAATTAAATTGTCTTCAATTGTCTTAAATCAGGAAAAGCCCCAGAAGTTGATTATGTACTTCCAGAGTTTTTAAGAATTTATTGCCTGAAAGCAAACAATGATTGGCAAAAATAACCAGTAATATTATTCATACAGACAGTATTCCAAACTTTGATAGAGAAGCAAGGCTATAACTGCTTAGCACAGCTCCAATCACAACAATTATTATTCAATCTTGTCATTAGTTGACTGTTAGTTTTTTATAGAGCAGGCTGGTTTTAGACCAAGAAGAAGCTGCCATGAACAAATTTTATTTTCAGAAATCTCACTAAAAATGCTTTCAAAATAAATCAAAACTTTCTACTCGCTTTGTGAATTTAACCTCAGCTTCTGATTCTGTTTGAGAAAAACATTCTTTTTGTAAGAGTTTCTAAATTCTTAAAAGCAGGGAAACCATACATTTACTTTAGAAAATGCTCTGCAATAAAAAAATTCAAATGGCCTTAAATGATAATCATAGTAGTTACTAACTACCATTGGATTCAGCTGTCACTTGCTATATTTAATATATTGATTAGTGATCTCTCAGAAATTGAATGCATGCAATTTATCTATGTGTATAACATCAATACAGATATGAAATATGAAACAATTTTCAGACTGGAATCTTATTCCTAATCCAATGAAGACAGTGTGTTCATTTTCATCTAAACTTTTTGCAATTATAGATTGAAGCACAATCCTACCCCATGCTAGAAATAACCTTAGATCACAGCCTACCTTATTTTACTTCTTTACCTATGAGTAGATCAAAATTAATGTCTAGGAATAGCTTAGAAAATGAATGCTGCCATTTGAGTTTGTGATTCAAGTAGTTAATGGACAGATTTCTTAGCATTAGTTTACTTTTCTGTTGAATACTGCGCTCTATTTTGGGAAAATGGTTCCACACTAAGCTTCTGGATGCTTAATTAAATATTACCATAAGAAATATTAATAGAAGTATATTCCTTTGCAGTGGCTCCCTATTTTTTCACATAGTATTCCAACAGAGGTCAGGAATTCACAGAAAGTATTTAATAGTGATTAACTATATTGGACTTCTCAATAACTCAAGATATAATTTTACTACATAAGACTCAATATCCCTATACCCTCTTTTTGAATCTTCAATCAATAATCTACAATTGAAGAATTATATTATATAAAATGAGAATTTTATGAGATTCCAAATAAATTTCATTTCCAGATTTAACAGTAAAGCTAATTGTATTTCATCTTTCTAGACATAACTGTCTCATCAACAAATTCAGACGCTTGTGCTACTTGCTTTATTGATTCAATTTAACAAACACTGATATACATACATGTTGGCAAATTCAAACCATGGTCCATATATTTACTAACTCTGGCTAGAGTGGCCAAATTGAAATATTTTTACAAAACCATTATTAAATCTATCTCTTGATCAGAAATTTTTACAGTTTCCTTTATGTTATTTTGCTAGTAATTAAGCTATCTATAAAAAATATTAATATGTCTGTGTTTTTAAGGTGTATATCACCCCTTTTGTAATCAAAATATACATTGTAAATTTTTTTTATTCATTTAAGTGTCGTGATTAATGAAATAACTAATCATCTTTACAACTTCCATGTAATTCACTCCCCACATTGTTTGACCTAACCTTGTTATACAAAAAGAGCACATTTCTAGAGCTATAAAATTAAGACTAAAAAATAGTAACAATCTAATATAATTTATATCTTCTAAGAGAAAATGTAGTATTTACTTAATAATGTCATTTTAAAAGGCCATTTCAACATTCACCAGAAACGAACCTTTCATAACAAAAGTCAAAACATTTTAAACTCTAAAATAAAAGATAGTAATCTAAAGTCACCACCTAAGACATTCACTGTGTATATACATGTACTTAAGGAAAATAAGAAACAGATATTGTATATCTATGTGTATAAATGTAACCGTGTGTGTGTGTGTGTGCCTGTAAATAAATTAAAAAGACTTTTTTTTACATAATAGCGATCATTTATTCAATTTCCTCCTGCAACAATAAATCTCATGAGAAAATTAAAACAAAGGACTAGATATAGAGATATCACCTGGTAATGAAACCTTTTGAAAAAAAAACAAGAATTTGTTGAAAAAAAAAGTTTTTCTTCATTCTTTTATATAAAGTTTAATATTTTAGTCAAGCATTGGTGGTCGAGAGGTCAGCGACAGCTGCTTTACAAGCAGTTGTCCCGGGTTAGCGGGTTCGCTTCCCGGCTGATGTTATGACACATGAGGAAAATTTAATATTTATATATGCAAAAAAAAAAAAACATTTCTACCTCCAAAGGAAATTTCACTAAAGTAAAATTGTTATACAACAGCAAATGCTAAAAGATGTATTCATTTAAAAATACAAACGTGGGAAAAACTTAGAGATGAATTACTAAAAGAATAACTTACATCTATCTCTAATGGTGAAGTTTAAACATAAATCATGATTTAATAACACCTAGGATATATTAACCTAGTGCTCAAAGGGTAATTATTTTGCTTGTAATTGAACTTTCAGGTATACAAGTCAAATTCAAGTCGTCTTTATATATACATGTATGTTGGCTAAAATGAAATATTTTAAACTCCATATATGGAATGATGACGAAATTACTTTTGAAACAATAGCAATAGCAACTATAAACAGATTAGAGATAATCTACATCAAACAAAATGTAAACATCAGGCATTAACTGCTCAAATCAACAATAATTGTACAAGTATTTAATACTAAATTTAAAGTATGTATGTAATGGGATTATATAAATATACAAAATAGAATTGAAATAAAATTTATTTGCTACTCACACAATCTTAACACTTTGGGATTATATCATACTGCAATATATTATACACATTATTATCTTAGGAATATACATGGCCACAAAAGCAAATAAGTCTTTTTGAATAAGACGTTAAATAATTAAATAGTTCATGCATTTATAGCTATCACCAAAGCCTACAGTTATAGGATCTTGGATTAAGGAAAGCCAATCACTAAGGATTAATAAAATCATCTAACAATTTATTAAGAAATAACTGTCAATAACTCTCAGACTTTAACCTTTTAATTGCCCAGAACAGAGTAAAATACACCTGATCCTTTAACATATTCAAGCAAGCATAAATGATGTGTTTTATCATTTCATCATTCTGAACTTCCTTGCAATACTTTATTTAGACATAGTTAATGGTCATTATGTATATATGTTATAGTAAGAATGAATGTTTTATTATATATATATATATATGTGTGTGTGTTCAATTATCATTAGATATTAATTTTTCCATTATATCTTATATTTCTAACTTGAATAAGTCATAAATCATATGAACTTTTTATATTGGATAAATGAAAATAATTGTAGATTTTTTTCCAATTCCAAATTTGTTAATTTTCTATCACCATAAATGGTTTAATGCAATACATAGACACAACACTTTATATTTATCACTTAATTTCCAACCAGGATTATTTATGAAATGTATTGTAACTGAATGTCAATAAATTGTTTTGTTATTTCTAATTAAAGTAAATATCTGTAGTCCGTTTGTGAAATAAGATATCTGAATAAACAATGATCTATAAATGTATAATTTAGATAATTTTATATTTTGTTTATTTATATCAAGTAGGGATTAGGGTATTAATTTATAGAATTTTCTCCACATAAATATCAGAGCTAACATCCATGTGATTTGTTATATCTTTTAGACTCATAACTGATGTCAATTGTATCAGGTGAGGAAACAATTTAGTGGAAAGCTAATAAACTTAATGCACATAATATAAATCTAATTTTAATTTTGTGTTCAGTAGAATCTCGGATCTTGGGGCACCATATATACTCCTTGATTACACTCTTGCTGTTACAGCTAAATAATAATACTAAATTAGTACAAATATTGATAAAATACAACATCATTTATTGTGGATAATTTATATATCACATCTGTACATTTACTCATAGGTAATACAGTTGGAAGAGAATTTACAAAATATTTGTCAATTAGAATCTCAGATTAAGATTTATTTTATTACATTTGTTGAAAAACTTGACCCAGAATATGATTTCTATCAGCAGAAATTTTGTTAACATTTCAAATCATAGAAAATGATAAATTCTTAAAGAATTGTCATTTTTGCTTTATTAAGGGTACTGTTGTGTCAATGTGTACATTGCGTTTGTGGATGTTATGGATCCAGATTAGCAGAACATATAGGGTGCACATAATTCTACTAGCCTGGTATTATACTTCTATCTTAAAAGCTTTAAATTCTTGTGATGATTTTTGGAAAACTAATCATAGTAACCAATTCTTTGCTGGCAAATTGCAACCAGTTTTGCCAACGAGCTCTATATATAAAATTCTTTTCAAATATTTTTGTAGACTTCTTTCACCTTACCAGTGCTATAAATTTCTGTTTTTATCATATGATCTATTTTATTTTCTAAGTGCATCAGGTTCAAACAGACTTTTCTGGATTTTTACATGATAAATCTGCAATCATGCAACAGTCTTTTTATTTTCTCCATTAAAAGACTGGATATTTGTCCCTTGCTTATTTCTGACAGAATTTTTCACACTAATCCTTGTGGTAGAAGAAATCGTTTTAAGTTTACTTAAAAGCAAATCACTAGGAATAAGAAGATAAAATGAAAATAGGTTATCTACATTAATTAGACATGTCATATGTTATAATCTCTTAATGATACCAGTAATATTAGAAGAAATACATGTCATTAATGTTGTGGAGGATATTTGTAAAAAAATAATTTTAATAGGAAATACAATGAGACAACATGCATCTTAAAAGCCCAAACCAGTTTTAGATCAGTGACTTTTTCCTAGTAAGAACTCTTTAAGTTAGCCATCTATAGGAAAGTACATATAGAATATGTAGTAATTGGTGTGATCTTACCATGTTATATATTAATTTGGAGCAATGCTTTTCTAATGAAAAGTGAGACAGAATAAAAAAATCGTTTCAAGCAAGAAATTTAAGACGGTCTCCATTGGAGAGAGAACTGGTTAATTTCAAACGATTTTCTGCATATAAAATAAATAATGGAATAATCATAATAAGTTTTCCTTTAGATTACATGAGTTAATATAAGAATTAGTGAATTTATGGATGAAAAAAAATGCTCACTATGAAATTAAAATCATAGTTTGAATATTATTTATTTATTTAAATCATATTGCAGTAATCAGGTCTTAAAGTTCCAATTAAAAAATTAAACGTTTGGATTATAAAAGTTAGATTAATTAAATATACCCATACAAGTATAGCAATGAACACACACATATTTGTATATATGCATACCCATAATCACACATATAAATGCCTACTTGGAATGAAAGCACAAACAATATTATAGTATTTTGACACAGAAACAAAACACACAGTAGCACCACTCAATGCAAACCAGAGTAATTAGTGGATGCAGACATGTCTGTGCATAAAATCTATATCTAGTGTATACTCATTCAATATCCATTGATTACTCTGGCTTGCACTGAGTGGTGCTACTGCATGGAGAGTTTTGGCTCTGTATTAACAGTTAGAGTAAGCATAAAGAATAGTGATCATGTAATATTTAGTGATTAAATACCAATTCTGCCCAGTAGATATATAGTGACTGTGGTTATTAATGAATCAAAGACACCAACATTTATGTGTGCTGAACTGGGTTCAGATCTATATGACTACATAGGCAAATGACTTTGAATTGAAAACATATTGTGTTTTCATTTTGAACTCAAAGCTTTATAGTTAGCTAATAAGGCAAAAGGTGGTTGCTGGAGAGTTGCATTAGATCCTAAGATCTAGGTGCACTGTTCTCAGATCCATACGTCTCAGTGATAAAAGCTACAAGCTAAGAAACTAGTGTGGTGATATTGGATGAGTAGTCCCTAGATAGGGATTTTGTACACAAACCTTCCCTACATCAATTGATTATTCTGGTTCACACTGAGTAATGCTCCTGGAAAGAATTTTCTGCGTTAATAGTTTGTGTAAGCATAAAGAATGGAGATCATGTATGTGTGGTGTAGTATTTTGTTATGTATTAAAGTTTCTAAATCATGGAGAAAATGTGCATAGAGTTTATAAAATGCTTTGAATTATTATTAGTGAGGACATCTTTGAGTTTTTCCATTTATATTTGAAATATTAAGTTCTTTGAATTATTCTTGTTAGTTTTAAAGTTGAATTTATTATTCATGTCTTATTAAATATAATGGTAACACTATTATTTAACATTTTATGTATTATTTGATAATATTCTTTATTGGTATGATTAGTTGGCCATTAAATTATCCACTATTTATTTTAATATAATTTTTATCTTTTTGGTATTACACATATTTTTATTTTACACTGATTATAGTTGTCATCTATTCTAACACATCAATGCACATATCTTTATTCTTATGCATAGGTATGCCCATGTATATGTGCACCCAGATAAGTTATCTCATAGTCTGTGAACAATTGGAGCTTCTTAAAGCATTTTGACTGTTATAGATTTAATACCCGGGATGAAATCGGTGTACTTAAATTTATTTATATGTATTTATTTGTTTTGTTTTGTTATAATAAATAATAAAATTTCAAACTTGATCTCCATTCCATTAATTATCTACAGGGTATTGAGATTATATAATTTTGGATGATAAGATGTTTGTCTTCATGTGAATTTATTTATATAAATATTAATTTCCATTTTTTTCCTTAATTTTCCTTCATTTTTGTTTATTGTTAATAAATTTGTAATTAATCTTTAAATCTGGTTCTATCTTATTATACATTTGTTCTGAATATCTATTTGATATCTCTGACTCCAAAGATCTCAATTGTTTTTAATGATGATAACTTGGCTGAATGGCGGTGTATTGTGGGTTTAAATCTGATTCTGTTATGCTTTTATTTATTAATGTGAATAGTATGTATCTTATACTATATTGTTAGATAACGTAGCCAGTATGACAAGACAATTTCATAATTTATCACAAAATGTCTTTAGACTATGCTTGAAAAGTAAAAATCCATCTTTAAGTAATTATTTAAGTATGTTTAATCTTTATTGTATTAATTATCAAAGGTTTGCTTAAGATCTTTGTGATGTAAATTTTATTAATCTATATGTATCTTTTATAAAGAGAGAGTCTGTTGAATTATTTACGTTAAAATGTTCTTTGAATCGCCACTGTTGGTTAAATGCTTAACATATATATTTCTCTTCACTTGTCATTCTTCCCATACGAAAGACCTACTGTTAAAATATATGTGTGCGTGTGAATGAGTGTGAAAATATTTAATAGTTAAGATATGAGAATAGTTTATGTATACACTTAAAAATATAAAAGTGTATAGATAAATGTAGTATATAGATGAATATGAGCTTATGATATTTTATAATTCAGCGAAATATTTAAATATTTGTCTAAATATGGCTTTTGTATTATATTAAATAAAAAAGTTAAAAGGAAATGAGCACACTCTTTATCATTTTTATCATAATAACCGCGTTTACTCACCACAATGTCATCTTTCAATTGTTTACTAATTCAAGCGTTAAAGTTTTTCATAACAAAAATTAAACAGGGCAAAACTCTCCATACAGTAGTGCCACCCTGTGCCAACCAGAGTAATCAATGGATGCCAGAAGTCTTGTGCATAAAATCCCTATCTAGTGTCTACTCATCCAATATCCCCAGACTAGTTTCTGGCTTGTGGCCTTCATCAGTGAGGAGCCTTGGATCTGAGAGCACTGCACCTAGATTTTTGGTATCTAATGCTACCCTCCACTGGTTGGCACAGAGTGGCACTACTGTATGGAGAGTTTTGCCTTGTTTAATAACAATTATAAAAGCTAGTATAAGAGATAGTGACATTTGATGCTTAATGGTTTAACAAATAAAAATATTGTTCAATCTACAATCATATAAAATTCTTTAATTCATTACTTCACAGTGACAACTTATTGTGGATATTAACTTAAATTATCTGCGTTATATATTTTCCTTTAATTTGAATAATTAAACTAGCCCCTCTGTTTGTTGTATCATTGATTTGCACTTTGTTGTTTTTCCATACATATGCGTTAAATGCGTTCACATAGAGACATTAAATATATACTATATAATTCATAGATAACTTAATTTAAGGATTATACGTTTCAAAATTATCATTAATTAAACGACTTATAATGCAGTACGTAGATTGAAGGTTTTTTTTTCAAAAGTTAATTGTTATAAAGTTTATAATGCAATAAATATGTGAAACGTAAATTTTTACTTTCCAAATGATATTATTATCATAAAGTTTGATT